>CP054668.1:27383310-27856239 GCA_013348765.1 Carpinus viminea
CTTCTATAAGCGAGTTTTATGAGAATTGTAGGGCCTTAGTAATGGATATAGCGCGCATCCAAAATTTTAAGAAATGCATAATCAGGGTGGTGTTTGAAGATTTTAAAGAAGGGAGAATGATTTTCTAATACGGGAGTGGGCATTCGATTTATGAGATACACAGCTGTGAGAAAAGCATCAACCCAATATATGGGTGGAAGTTTTGATTGTGCTAAAAGAGTAAGACCAGTTTCTGTGATGTGGCGGTGTTTTCGTTCTGAAATTCCATTTTGCTCGGATGTATAAGGACATGTGAGTCTATGAAGAATCCCACGTGAGTCAGTGAATTGCTTGAAGTTTTTAGAAACATATTCTCCTCCATTATCAGTTTGGAGTTGTTTAATTTTGTAGGAGAATAAGTTTTCTACAAGACATTTAAATTTAATAAAGCAAGTAAGCACATCTGACTTTTGTTTTAAAGGAAACAACCAAGCAAATCTTGAATAATCATCAATGAAAACAATGTAAAACTTACAACCACCAATGGAAACAACCGGTGAAGTCCATACATCCGAATGAATCAATTCAAGCGGATGTGTGGACCTTCTTAGGGAATCAGAAAAAGGTAACTTCCTACTCTTAGAAACTTGACAAGACTCACACAGTTTATTAAACTTGACACTTCCAGAAACGGGTAGTAATGATTCTTGAAATAACTTGTGGATGATGGACTCTGATGGGTGTCCAAGTCGAGAGTGCCAAACATGGACAGGTGCTGTGACTCCTAGAAAAGCAGTAAAAGATGAGACAAAAGCAACTTTTGATGCGCGTTTCCTTCCTTGAAGCTGCTTGAGATAAATGGGGTACAACCCATCTTCACTCGGTCCTTGCAGGAGGATTTCCTTGGTCCACAAGTCCTTAATAACAAAATAGGTAGATGTAAGAATAAAGTAGCAATTGTTATCCTTACAAAACTTCTGTATTGAAAGCAAGTTAGAAGAGGCATTGGGACAATGTAATATATTATGTAAATGAAGCAATGTTTTAGGAGTGGAAATTAGAGTAGAACCCGTGTTAGCAATCTGCAATCCTCCTCCATTTCCCACTGTCACACTGTCAGATCCTTGATAAGGTTGTTGCAAGGACAGATTTTCAAGCTCTGCAGTAACATGATTGTTTGCTCCACTATCCAAGTACCAAGGTTGTTCATTTTCTGGAACAGCATGTGCATGTGCCGTCATTGCTGCTAGTTGAGATGGTGGATGTCGGCCTTGGAATGAGAAATCCATGCGATGATAATAATCAAGGGCCTGGTGGCTTGTCTATCCACAGATTTGACAAGGAGCACGATTAGCATTGAAAAACTGAGAATTTGGAGAGTAAGATTTACCATTCTGTCGTGGAGATGCAGTAGGTGGTATTCCTCTGGTATTGGAGTTTGGAAAATTTGGGCGTTGTTGTTGAGGAGGATGCAAACGCTGATTGGGATATTGCTGAAATTTAGTCTTCTTGTTGTAGTATTGTTGCTTTGATTTTTGCGTGAAAAATGCAACGTGATTTGCCTCAGGTGGGACAGACTTCACGTGTGATTCCAGTAAATATTCAAAATTCAACAATTCTATTTGAAAGGCATCAAATGAAATTGGGACATCCCTCGTAGCAAAGCTTAGTGATGTAATGAAGGGGTGATAGGATGAGTTTAAGCCTCCTACCACATAGGATATTAAATCCTCATCATCTATAGCTTTGCCCACTGCAGCAAGTTGGTCAGCCCAACTCTTTGCAGCGAGCAAATAATCTGAAATATTTTGAGAACCTTGGTTCAACGTCTGAAGCTGACGTTTAAGTTGTGAAATCCTTGTCCTAGAATTAGGAGCAAACTTGTTAGCCAAGAGAGACCAAACTTGTTGGGCAGTATTCTGTCCGTAAACCATAGACAGAACCCTTTCGGAGAGAGTGCCATTGATCCAAGCTAGGACAAACTGATCTTTCTTCTGCCATTCCTGATATGCAGGATCTATAACAGAGGTAGGCTTGCCCTCATTATCAAGAACAAATTTAGAGGGACAAACTTCTGAGCCATCAACTATGCTCATGAGGTCATTGGTGCGAAGAGCAGGGATGAATTGGGTGGTCCAACTTTGGTAATTGGGTCCCTCTAGTTTGAGGGAAACAAGAGAGGTAGTATTTGGAGGCACAAAAGCAGCATTAACATTGCTGGAGCTAGAGGAGGCCATTTGGGATAAAAAAAAAACAGGAATTGGGGTTAGCCTAAAAATGGCTCTGATACCAAGTTAAGAGAATATAATAATTCAAAAGAATGAAGTTTATTGCTTAACATTCACTGAGGGCTACACTGTGATATATATACACAGAAGGTAAACTGAAAAATAAGGAATGAAAACATACATTGATTTACAAAAATAAAGAAGATATCCATAATAGCTCAATTATCTTATGTGAGATATTTTCTGTTAATGTGTTTCCTTGTAGAAGTTGTAGCCGTTGAGAATTCTTTGCTGTCTTTCCTTACTGATGTGTTTCCTTGAAATGCTTGAGAATGCCTTGCTGTCTGCACATTAGTAGTTTCCTTGCAAGGCATAGATTGTTTTCTTGGTTGGGGTATGGGAGCTGATTGCTTGACAGCTTGCAATGTTGATAGTGTTTCCTTAATTGGTGTCAACGGGTCTTCATAGCAAGATGTCATAGCTGGATGGTTGACAACTTGCAAGGCTTTTGCTGATGTGGAATTCATACTGCTAACACAAAAATGTTGTTGACATTTACCAAACCATTGCCACGTGTATATATATAGTTACATTTTCCTGTCCAAATATATAAAATAAAAAATAGAAAGGAAGACAACAGAATAAATAAATAAATAAAAACACACCTTGCAAGCTTCAGTACGCGACCAACTTCTCTTCCTAATTAAATTTTTTTAATGGGATAGTAATAATAACCGATCCCAGCCAATCAAGTATTCTATTACATGCATAATCACTCAGACTCACTACAAAAAAACTCTACCTTAGTGACTTGCCAATTGTGATGTGCAAAATGTGAAAAAACGTCACCCTTGGTGTGGTGACTTGCTCCTTGTGACGTGCAGTCGCATGACAGCAAACTGGGTGACTAGAATTTTTTTTTGTGACGTGCAAATTGCCAAAACGTCACCCCAAGAGTGACGTGCAAAAATTGCACGTCACCTTACTAAGGGTGACGTTCAATTTTCTACACGTCACCCTTAGGGTGACGTGCAATTTTCTGCACGTCACCCTTAGGGTGACGTTTAAAATTTTTAGCATGTCACCCTTAGGGTGACGTTTTACAATGTTTTGCACGTCACTACATATATATATATATTTTAATTTTTTCCCTACTCCCTCTATTATTATTTTTTTTTAGGATATTTTTATCCAAATCTCTCCAATAATCCTCCTTTTGGGATAAGTCATATAGTTTAATTAGAGATTTCCCAACCTTCATTAATTATAAACGTCTTCTCTTCTAGCTACATTAGGCAAACTCTTGATTCTTCTCCACAACCCTCGTACAGGAAGTATTGTCTCAAGGTGATGCATTATCTGAGTGAGGGTGAGGGTGAACATCAGGGCATATATCGTGCTCTTTATCACCTTAGTCAAATGAATAATATACAACTTTCACTCTTGATATGCACAATGTAAGAAGAAACCAAAAGTAAATAACTTTCTAGTGGCACCATGATGTCAAATGTTTTCATACCTTTTCCTCTAAATGAACTCCAAGCCGCTTATAAACCTCGTTGAACTCTGTCTGTCTGATTTCGCAAATCTGCGCCCATGCCCCAAGGTACTTCGGGTCCCCTCTCTATCAAAAGAGCTCCGGCCAGGAACGTCTATAATGAACGCCCATGCCCATGCCCCAAATGAACGCCCATGCCCCAAGCAACGTCCCTCTCATTCCTCCCCTGTTTCACCCAAACCAAATGACAATTACCAAATATTTCATCCTTCCATCAGCACCCACACAACCCCTCACTTTTTAAAGTCACGATACCCACTGTCCCTTAATTTGTTCTCTCAATTTTCTGACAGAGAGAGACAGATCGAGAGGGTGCAGAATCTGAATTTTAAACATAATAATCCAACTTTTAAATCCCAAATCAACAATAACATGTACACTAAGAGAAACAGAGAGAAAGATAGAGAGTCTCACTTGTGCTTCCCAGTGAGAATTCTACAATGAATTTGAGGCTGATTTTTGCTTTTACTTCTTCTTCTCAAAACCCTAAACACCTCCCAAAGAAACCCAAGAATCCCCTACAAGTCGATCTTGGTACTGATTAATTATCTCGCCCAGCAAGCAACAGCGTTGACGGAGATGAGAGAACGACGTGCGTGTGCAGTGCCAATACCCAGGAAGCTAGCTAGAGAAAGAAAATGTCTGGCCACGAAGAGAAAATCAAAATATAGCAGAATATATTCGTAAATGCAGGGGACCGTAGGAGCACTGCAGGCTATGGCAGGGGGTGTTCGGCGCCAATTGAAAATTTTAGCCTGAAAGCGCGCGTTCCCATGAACTTCACTGGGTGACGTTTGGAAAGGAGGATACACGTCACCCCAAGGGTGACGTTTAAAAAATTTGAACGTCACTCTTAGAGGGTGACGTTGAAAAATTTTCTGCACGTCACTCTTAGGGTGACGTGCGAAAATTTTAAACGTCACCCCCTAACAGTGACGTGGAAATTTTTTTAAACGTCACCTTTGGGGTGACGTGTGACCCATTATTTGTACGTCACTCTTTGTTTGTGACGTTTAATATTTTTAGCACGTCACCCCTATTATGACATGTTAATTTTTGAACGTCACCCTTATAAGGGGTGACGTTTTTTTTTTTTGCATGTCATCCCTAGGGTGACGTTTCATATTTTCGTTACTATTTAAACGTCACTAAGGTCAAGTTTTTTTGTAGTGACTGGACGAAGAAACAGCTGTAACTTAGGGAATGTACTCAAGAGTTAACCAATTTAGCTACAAATTCGTCAATGTTCTTATCAGAACTTCCACCCTCGTCAACAGCCTCTTTCGCCAACTTCCTCCACTTGAAGGCATTTTTCTTTATCTCTTTTCCTTTCTCTCCCTCCATTATTTCTCTGATGCATTGTTCTGCTGCTTCTCGCCGGACGATTCCTTTGTCATCAACCGGAGGTTTCAGCCCCATCTTCCAAACATCCATAATATACTTTGCATTCGTGCTTTGGTCGGAATAATGTCGGACTCCGACCATCGGCACCCCGAAACTAAGGGCCTCCAAGGTAGAGTTCCACCCACAATGCGTCACAAAGCATCCCACTGCCTCGTGACCCAAGACCTCCAGCTGAGAACACCAACGAACCACCAATCCCTTCTCCGACATCTCTTCCACGAAGTTTTTGGGGAGCTTTACCTCCTCCGATTCCCTTACAACCCACAAGAAGCATCTGTTGCTCATTCTCAATCCCCAAGCTATTTCTTCCATTTGTTCAACTTCAACGGCTGCCACACTCCCGAACGAAACATAAACAACCGACCCCTCTGGTTGATCATTTAACCATTTCATGCAAGGATTGGTGTTTGGCTTGAAGATGTCGAAACCATAGTTTTTGTCATCTTCAAGTCGCTTGTCTAGGAACATTGATGGTACAGTTGGTCCTATTGTTCTCAACGGCCATATCTTTGCCATCCAATCCACCACCTATACAAAATAGTTCATCAATATCATCCAAAAAAAAGGACAATTAATTAATTGGGTGATTAATTAATTACCTGTTGCTCCAACTCATAAAAAGTGTTGACAAAAACCCAATCAGCTTTATCAATGTTGGAGAATTGACCCACAATCATTTCAAAAAAAGCCGGGTAAGATCCGAAGTCATATACGAAAGACGGCATATCCTGAGGTCTGAGTATTGGCGACCCGGGAAGCAAAATTTCAGTCTCCGAAAGAGGGACTTCCAGCACCCCTTTGTGGACATGGTAGTATATATTATCAACAGCACAAGATTGAGTGAAAACTGTAGCCCCGAGTAATCCAAACTTTTTAGCAACATCCAGAGCCCAAGGCAAGAAAGCATCGTAAACAATACAGTCGACATGGCAGCCTGAGGTAGAAAGTTTCTGAAGAAGCTCAGCCAGAGTTTGAGACCCAACTCGCCGGAAGCTATCCAAGTAGGCGTGGATGCTTTCTGCTTTTGCTCTCCCGCCATCGTCGTAGCCGTCGGAGATGGCCTCGAGAGCAATGGAGGTGGCTTCTTTGTGAATTGTCTTGGAGATGAAGTGGGTGGTAACCATAGTGACTTTTACTCCTTTGTGCTCCAAACGCTTGGAGAATTCAAGCAGAGGATTAATGTGGCCTTGGGTTGGATAGGTTAAGACCAAACAATGTGCTCTGTACACATTCTTTTCCAACTCCATTTCTGCCTTCATAGATTTGAGATCTCTCTCTCTCTTTCTCTTTATGTCTCTATTGTGTGCTATTAATATTGAAATGGGTACAAGTGTGTGGTGGTGGTTGTGAAAGAAAATGCTTGCCGACAAAGCGTGGGACCTCAAGGCCACAAGGCTAATAGTCGCAGTGATAGCTCTGCACAGAAAAGTTTTCTCTGTCGATAAGGCTTGGGATCAATTAAGCATCACCAACGAATTTGGTGAGTTTCTCCCCTGATTTGCAAGGGATTGCGTTGGGGAAAGCTCCAAGCATCTGCACACCATCAAGTAAGCAAATTTACTTGAAACGAGCTAATTTAATTGGAGTTCAATAGAATTATTATTGTTCTTTGTATTCCATAATATTATTTAACTACAATTATGAAATGCCTCAAGTTCTAGAGGTAGAGTGATTGAGAGCAATTGTAACATAAAGGTAAAAAAAAAATATTCTTACTATATAATCACCACTGAAACATAACATCACCAGAGTACTATAAACTTTCATTATGAAATCACAAACACATAATATAGTAGTATTCAATAATCTCATAAGCAATACAGTTATACAATTTATGCTCGTCCCAAGTGGTCTACTTTGTAGAATGTAGTCTCAGACACTTCTACTCCTGCCAATCCACAAAGCAATAAGCCCATGTGTCCCAGCCTAACCCCTGTCCTCAATACTACGATATAAAGGACAACTCTGAAAAAGATGTATATGGAGAATGTGTGAGTTCGACAACTCAATAAGTAGCCACAATACCAAATGCTATAAAAAAAGTTATGCAAATTTTTATGTTATAATTTCTGTCATTTATGACAATAACTTATGCAGAATAACATAATTAATAAAGTATAATAGTTGCAAAATGAGTAAGCAGTACTTCATTTTTACTTTTCTTACAATGTGATTGTTTTACCCATTGATCCAACACCACTAGTTTACCTTATGCGGCGCACGTTGGCTTGTTCCAAAGAACCTATATGCTCATCCTATCGTCACAGGGGAGAGTTACTGGGTTGAAAACTCCTCGTAAGTTAAAGCCACCCAACCGGTGGCACACATCTTTTCATAACCATCATTCGATGTGCTTGCCATGTCACCATATGCAGTACCGATCATAACTATAATCGTGCCTCAGGGTTAAACATGAATGCACATATAACATTTCTGTAAACTCATCTGTAACTGTATATTTTGCCATGAACTTTGAGAGCTCTTTTCATTTATAATTATATTCATGCATAATTTATAAAAAAAGGGGATAATTATAATATGTAACATTCTTAAATCATGTCATATGATTGAATAAAACTATGCAATAAAAATATGAAAGGAAGTGCAATTGAAAATCATGTAAGTGGATTCTTTATAAAATCTCAAACATATTTTTCTAAAAATTTATAATAAAATCTATTTGGGTTTTTGGTGTTGTGTCCCCTTACCTAACATAACATGTCCTTAATTTGATTCTAAATTCAACTCACAATTCCTATAACGGAGGTAAAAAGCACCTTAGTTGTTAATTTGTTTATCCTTACCCAAAAACATTACAGTAACATCAAATCCCATCATGCTTGATTTATATGTCTCCCATAAAATTCTAATAATCAACTCAATTAATGCCTCAATAAAGCATCCAAAATCATTCTACTATAATTAAGAGCTTAAGAAGTCTAACTAGCCATAATATCGCTCTCTTCCTAAGCCATTTAATTTAACAACTTACTCTTAATATCAAAAGCTTAAAAACATTTACAATAATCACTCTAATTATAACTACTCTCTCCAAATAGCAATTCAAGTATTCATACATTAAAAGCCTCAATATAATTCTAAAAACTTAACTTCATACTAAAAATATTACTTTAGAGTTCTCATATTTTTCTTTCCTCTTCCTTCCCTTCCTTTCTTTTCTTCCTCTTTCTTTCTCTTCTTTCTTTCCTTTCCTTTCCTTTCTTCTCTTTTCTCTTCTCTCTCCCTTTTCTCCTCTCTTTTCTTTCTCCTCTCTTTCTTCCCTTCTTCCGGTTCTCTCCCTCATCTCACGCTCACTTGAGCTGTGAGCAAATGGGGGAAAATTGGTCCCCTTTCAAAGACGTAAAAGCTGGCTGCATGTGGGTCATTTGTCCCATATGCATCCTACCCACCTGCTGGTCAGGTGTTAAATGAGAAGGAAATACAGCTTAGCTTCCCCACCTGCTGTCAAGTTGATAAGGATTCTTCCATGCTTCTTGACACACAACTCTTGTAGGTAGTCTTGCTGTTAACTTATGGATTGTTTTGCTGTCCACGTGTTTATACAAAAGGAATGGCAGCCTTACTTAACTCCTGTCATAAACTTCTCATGTTATTGTCCCAAAAACTTAGACAGTTAGCTGGCAACGTGCCTTGCTGTGGCCAAAAACACTTGAGTCTCTCATAGCTTAACAGCATAACACATGTACGTATTGTCAAGTTAAAAGGTGAGTTTATATTTATTTAAATGTGTTCATAAAATTTACAATTAATCATTAAGAATCTAAACATGTCTACTACAATATATCCAAAATTGGTGGCCTAATGAAATTATTAACCCATCCAATTAATTTTCCAAATTTCAAGTGCTTTACCTACTTGACAGATTAACCTATTAAATTTCAAAAATTCATAACTCTTTCAA
Organism: Carpinus viminea; assembly: GCA_013348765.1. NCBI lineage: Eukaryota > Viridiplantae > Streptophyta > Magnoliopsida > Fagales > Betulaceae > Carpinus > Carpinus viminea. Next base: position 27,392,402 of record CP054668.1, read on the forward strand.
TTTAACTTCAAATGACACGAAATTTGGCTTAAAATTTTTCTTATTCAAAGCCTCACAACATATTCAAAAATCATAACAATCCATAACTTTTTAATACCTCAAAAGTCCCTCAAAATTCAGTGCCTCTACTTAACAAAAATTCCTATTATGACACTTGCAACTTATAAAAATCATAATTCATTTTACAAGCATCCAAAAATCATAAAACCACTTTTAAAATCTTCATTTCTCATCATTATATAAGGTCTTAAAACAGTTTTATTTAAAGTCACTCATTGAATTTTCGACATCCAAAACAAATTTGACATTTCTTTCAATAACTCACTAAATTTCTAATTAACAATTTACATAATCTTTCACATTAAGAATATTTATCTATAAAATTGCAAATCCTCTTTATCCTTGATATTAAGATCACCTCTATTCTATGATATAAATTTCGGAGTATTACAAATTATATATTTCATACATACAATTAAAATATGTAACCACCAAAATAAATAAAAAAAAATGCCGCCTTTTATTTCATGTTTTTACCTCTTTATGCGTTAATCAGTGTTTCTCAAACAGAAGTAAAACGTTATACGTTTTTTTATTTCTTAAACTATGCATTTTAGATGTCATCTTCAACCTTTCATTTTTTTCAACTTTTGATTGTCTCATCGTCTGAAAAAACCTAATTTTCAACGGGGGAACAAAAAAAATTAATTAATCAATCAAGTATGCGAGTTGTGAATCTTGGTCCTCTATGAAAAATATCTTCCTCTTAATGAATAGGTGAGGGTACGCAATTAGGAAATTCGAAAAATCCTATAAAATAGTATGGGAAATTTTTTAGAGTTGATGGAGGCATTTGAGGCCCCTTAGTCTTTGAAACCAAGCTCATGGTGCTTATTTTAATTCAAATAGTGCCTTGTTGATTTTGCACACATGATCAAGATATATAGTATCCACGAAGCCAATAGATTGTTCCATAAAAACCTCTTCTTCTTTTTCGAAGTGCATAAACATCTCTTAAGTTAAGCGATGATGAAGTAAAACATTGGATACATCCAACTGCTTGAGTGGCCAGTTGTAATGAATTGCTAGAGAGAGAAGAATGCTTATGGAAGCTGTTTTGATAATTGGACTAAAATTTTTTGTGTAGTCAATGACATCTCTCTGTTTCAACTGTACTGTCTGGTTTTGTTTCAACCAAAAAACTCACTTGTTTTTTATAATGTTCCAATGTGATGGTCTAGAACAGAGGAATCATATATGTACCATTATCCAGGAGTGCTTGGAGTTCATTTTCCATAGCAGCAAACCGGATTTGACACAATTTGAGCAAAGGGGTAGTTCTCATGGCAATGATCGGTTATATACATAAATTGCATTCAGACCGTAAAAAAAATAAAAAATAAAAATAAATTTCTATTTACTATATATATGTGATCCAATAGCGTCGTGGCTTTCGTAAGGTTGAAATTAAATTGTGTTACTCGACGAATATATCCAACCAATGACCCAACTCACCTCGTATTCCTGGGACAAAGGGAATCAAGATTGGAATTAAATATTTAAATTATTAATAATTTGGAGAATATTTGTTTGATTAGGTAATCATATAATTTAAAATTTATTTATTTAAATTATCAATAAATTTTAAATTATCTGGGTATTTAAACACCGTGATTAGGTTTTTTTTTTTTTTTTTTTTTTGACATGTCTACACGACGAAAGTGGGAGGAGGGATTCAAACTCGTGATCTCCACTTCTTAGGTATGATCTACAACGAATTAAGCTACCCCTTGAAAACCGTGATAAGATATTTAAATATACTAAGATGATAGCAACTTTTTATAGTCTTTTGGATTTACTTTGATGTGTTTTAGGATAAGGCATTTTTTATGAATAATGCTAGGGACCATCTTTTTATCCTCTTAAAGTGGACGTGATTTTTCTAATCACTATTAAATCAAAATTCAAATATAATTCATCTAAAATTTAATTGTAATTTTAGAAGCCATATATATCAACTTTTGGAGTATAAAATGAAATTAAAAAAAAAAATGCTTCCTAGCATTGCTTATTTTTAATAGAGTAATGATTATTTCTTTAGAGGAGTTTTGTTTGTTAATGCTTTGTAATTATTTTTTATTAGAAAATCCGTAATTTTCAAATTACTCAATTTTTGTCGTTTTTCCTTCCAAATATTTAATAGAAATGTTGTCAGGCTTCTAGTTTGCCATGTGACATCTACCAAAACAGTACCACGGATCATGCACTCATGATCGATCAATCAAAATCAATAAAAGAAGACCCAAAAATAAAAATAAAAACAAAACAAAACAAAAATAAAAATTGAATCTTCTACAATTTTAAAGATATTGTTGATTCACAAATTATAAAATTTATATTGTTCATAAATAGCAAAACACTTAAAAAAGTATTATATATTAAAAATGTGAAATATTATAGAGACAAAAAAAAAAATCCTCCCTCCACTAAAAAAAAAAAAAAAAAAAAAGGATTTTGTGATGTTTAAATAGTAAGGTTTTTTTTTTTTTTTTTTTTTAAATGTCACCCCTTCTAAGGGTGACGTTTTGCAATTGACACGTCGTCCAAAGAGTGATGTGTGGCACTGTTCAATTACACTTCTTCTTAAGAAAATCAAAAGACATTTTTTTAGCTCAAAACTGTTTTTATAACATAAAGAGCCAATAATCTCAATTGTAATGTGCCACTTTTTTTAATAGGTTAAATTTTTCAAGCATTTGGATGCTTAAAAACAGTTTAAATTTCATAATTTGAGAAACATGATAAGAAAAAAAAAATTGAAAAAAAAAAAAGGCAACCTTCAATATGAGACCAACTCTTCTTCCCGGTAAAATTGCTTTATTGAAAAATAATAATAATAATAATAATAATAATAATAATAATAATAATAGCCAAGCCAAGCCAATCAAGTATTCTATAAAGGTTTGGCTAGTACCCTTGCCGATTCAAACTCAAGCTTAACTTTGACTAAGAGCGTATTATGTATTGTGTTTGAAAAATAGAGTTTAAGTAAAAAAAAAAATTTTTTGACAAATGCTTTATTTTTAAACTTTTGTTAAAAGTTAGAGTAAAAAAGATATATATATATTTTTTTTTTAAAAAAGTGCTTTTGAAATGTTTTACCAAACAAATCAACTTTTGTTTAACTCAACTTTTTAAATACTAAAAATACTTTTTAAACTCTCAAAGGCAATCACAAATCAACTCTATAGGAGGTTTAAACATAAAAGTTTTTAGAATATGTATATCGACTCAATTATACTCTTTGACGTAGTTTTTAAATAATCATTAAATTTAAAATGGATCACTACTAAATTTAGATCTGATAACAATTTTAAAAATTTTATCAAATTAAGAGAGTAGAAGCGAAAGTGGTAGTATATTATTATTATTATTATTATTTTGAAATCATTCAAATACGTTTGGAATCATTCAAGAGCATTATATAATGACACCTTACAAGCCAAATTTATTACATAATTAACCACTCATATAGACGAAGAAACAGCTACAACTTAGAAACACATTCCTTCCCCTCTTATGCGGACATGTAAAAAAAAAAAAACCTTATTTCAGCTAATAATTAAGACTGGACCAATTTAGCCACAAAATTCTTCAATGTTTTATCAGAACTTCCACCCTTATCAACAACCTCTTTTGCCAACTTCCTCCACTTGAAAGCATTTTTCTTTATCTCTTTCCCTCTCTCCCTCCATTATTTCCCTGATGCAATGTTTTGCTGCATCTCGTCGGACTATTCCTTTCTCCTCGGTTGGAGCTTTCAACCCCATCTTCCAAACATCCATAATATACTTTGCATTCGTGCTTTGGTCCGACCAATATGGGACCCTGACCATAGGCACCCCCAAGCTAAAAGCCTCCAAAGTAGAGTTCCATTCACAATGCGTCACAAAGCATCCCACTGCGTCATGAGCCAACACCTCCAACTGAGGACACCAACGAACCACCAATCCCTTCTCCGATGTCTCCTCCACGAAGTTTTTGAAATATAAAAAACTAGTTTACAAACTAGTTACCTCTTTTCTATTTCTCTCTCTCTCTCCTCTCTTTCTCTCTTTTATTACTAAAAAAAACAAAGAACAGATAATTAGACTGGAGAAGAGTGGAGGAAGTCTTCTTCGTATTTCACTTGTATGAAAATACATCTTACGAAGCCTATAAATAGAGGCATTCAAAGGCTAACTTACAAGCTCCATATTTATTGTAATAAATAACAAAACTCATCTCTAAGTTAAGACTTCAGTTGAGAATTAATTAAACACATGAGTTTAGAAAAATAAAGTCCCTTATTAATTAAAAGAACTTATAACTTCTACCATTTAGAAAAACTCTCTTATGTTTTGATTTGTTTAATTTCAACATGCCCCTCAAATCAAAACCTCCTCATGCCAAGCATTCATTTATTGCCTCATTTAATGCACCTAATGCTCTTGTAAATATATCCTAGTGTCAATGTGTTTACTCCTCCCATGTTGCTTTGGATTCTTTGCTAACTTTATAGCTGATTGGTTATCTCGTAAATTACAGTTGGTTCTTCTTGTGGATTTTCCAGTTCCTTCAAGAGATTCCTTAGCCATATAGCTTCACAAACAGTAGACGAAGCCGCCACATATTTCGCCTCACAAGTAGACAAGGCTACGATTTCTTGTTTCTTGGATGTCCAAGAAAATGATGTTAAACTCAAATAGAACACATAACCAATAGTACTTTTCCTCTAATCTTGGTCACATCCCCAATCACTATATGAATAACCAACTAATTTCACTTCATCACCATAGGCATAGAATAAACCAAGATTCAAAGTGCCTTTGATGTACCTTAACAATTTGAAAATTGAAAAAATAAATAAATAAATAAAACTTCGACAACTTTAGTACGTGCCAAAGTTGACACGTCACTATTTGATAACATATCAACTTTGACACATAACTAAATAATGACGTATCAAATTTGACACATCACCATTTGGTGACATGTCAAATTTGAGACGTTTTAGTAATGTGTGAGAAACCTACGTAGAACATTCACAATGGAGGAGTTAAATGATACTTTAATCTAAAATAACTCTTTAAATTGATAAAATACCTTTTACATTGGAGAAGTTAAAAAAAATGTAGAATAGATATTTTATTAAATGAGCTAAAAAAAGTCTACATGTAGCGGTACTATTCAAAGAGTTATTTTCCGAAATTTCTTCCCGTCTTTTTTCTCCTACTATCTCTCCCAAAATTTTCTTCCCACCTTTTTTTTATTGTCTCTCATCTGTTTTCTCTTTTTTCAAAATGTTCTCCTACTATTTTTCTTCCCATCTCATTTTTTCCAAAATTTTCTCATATTATTTGTCTCTCCATCATTTTTTTTCCTCAAAGTTGAAAATAAGATATTTAAAAATATACAATCATTATAAAAAATTAAAAAAATTAAAATTAAATGATATAGATAAAAATAGGAAAATGCTAGGGGTTCTCCCTGTACGTTTTCTTGGCGTTCTCCTAGTCTTACGTAAAACATGATTTAAGAAAAAATAAAATTGTAGTGGCCTCCACTACCCTTTTTTTTTTTGCATTAGCACCAAATTTGTGAGGCATTAGCACCAAAATTGAGGTATTAGTATCAAATTTAGGATGATCAAATTCATTTTAGGTAATATCACCCCTAAAGGGTTAACATTCCACCCTTAAGTTTTAGTTTTAAATCAAAAAACAAGTTTTAAAGAATTAGTACATAACTATTAACTTATAAAAATAAATCGGTTGGTAAAAAAAGGGTATTACAATTTTATTTTTTCTTAAATCATGTTCTAAATAAGACTGGGAGAATGTTAGGAGAACACTACATGGAGAACCCCTAGCAAACTCCATAAAAATATAACTAATCGGATGTAAGAGACCATTAAAAAATTATTAGCTAAACTAAATAAACTGAGTTTTGATGAACTATTTTACATAAAAAATTAACTAGTTTATTGTGAATGCTTTAAATAGTGATGCATTAAATTTGATACGTTATCAAAGATTTTAGTAACGTGTGAGAAACCACCACATCACCAATTGGCAACTTGTGAAAAAATTCTGCACCGTAAATACGTCACTGATCCTATATTTTTAGCTGCAGTGAACCCTTCACACTCACGTCTGCTCTAATCTTCAACATAAACTCTCATGGACTCTTGTCCACACCAATTCTCGGAGCAAGGATTAGTTGTACATAACTTTTATAGGTCCTTTTGTTTTTATTATTATTATTGGAGAGTTACTAGCTTTTTTTAGTAACTTTTATAGTTGTATAGTTGTACAAAACTTTTCTCTTTTTTTTGGGGGGGGGGGAGTGTCTTATACTAAAAGTTGGTTGATAATGTTTAGATATTTTTGCTAAAAGAAAAAAATTAAACGAATTGTCAAAGACCACCAACCAAAGGTATTGATATGATAATTAATGAATTTGTGTTGAAATTGATGCTTCCCTCTTTCGACTTTAACCAAGAAAAAAACAAAATATGTCGGGTCCAAAAGCGTCATGGCTTACGTAAGGTTCAATTATCAAGTACCAAAAGTACGAAATAATAATAAAAAACAAAAAAAAATATAATTAATTAATTAATTAATTGTGACTGTAATATGAAAATTGTCTTTTTTTTATTTTTTTGAAACATACTACGAAAGTTGTGTAACTCACGAATATATCCAACCAAATGATCGACCTAAGTCACTGAGTCAGCTCGTTTTCCTATACGGTCGGTTCACTGGATGATTAGTTGGACAAGAGAATGAAGATTGCGATTAAATGTTTAAATTATTAATAATTTAGATAATTATTTATTTAATTAGTAAATTTTGTATAAATTCTCTCTTATTTAAACAGTTAATTATCGTGAATGCCAATAATTTCATGCTAAATATGCTAGGTGATAGCAACTTTTTATTGTCTTTTGGGTTTACTTTGATATGTTTTAATTTTAGAATAATTAATTGGAAAATGCTATGGATTCTTTTTATAGTGTTTCTAACGTTCTCCTCTTCTTACATAAAACATGATTTTAAAAAAGAAAAAAGCTAAAGATTCTCCCATAATGTTCTCCTAACGTTCTTCCAAACTTACGTAAAATATAATTTAAGAAAAATAAAATTGTATTAGCATCCACCACCAGTTTTTTAGGTATTAGCATCAAATTTGAGGCATTAGTACCAAATTTGAGACATTAACATCAAAATTTAAGGCATTAGCACTAAATTTAGAATGATCAAATTCATTTTGGGTGATACCATCCCTAAAGGATTAACCTTCCACCCTTAGTTTTTAGTTTTGAATCCAAAAACAAATTTTAAAGCATTATAACTTAAATATTAACTCATAAAAATTAATCCATTAGCAAAAAAACGGAATTACAATTTCATTTTTCTTTAAATCATGTTTACATAAGATTGAAAACATCATGAGAATATTATGGGAAGAATCCTTAGCAAACCCTTTAAAAAAAATTGTAGTGGCTCCACTACCCATTTTTTTAGTCATTAGCATTAAATTTTAGGCATTAACACCAAATTTGAGACATTATCATCAAAATTGAGGCATTAGTACCAAATTTATGATGATTAAATCCATTTTGGGTGATACCATCCTAAGCGGTTAACTTTTCATCCTTAAGTTTTAGTTTTAAATCTAAAACAAGTTTTAAAATATTAGAACCTAAATATTAACTCATAAAATTAATATGTTTGCAAAAAAGCGATGACAATTTTATTTTTCTAAATCATATTCTACATAAGATTGGGAGAACGCTAAGAAAACACTATGGAAAACCCTATTAAACTCTAATTAATTGCAATTCTAAAATAGGATGAGGTTGCAAGGCTCTAGTTTACTTGTTTCAAGTCCCTTTTATAGAGTAATAATTATTTGTTTAGGGAGTTTTGTTTGTTAAAACTTGAAAATATCATATATTAAAAATATAGTATGTTATTGAGATAGTTAGAAAGAATTTTCCTCTCCTTTATTCTTCTAGAGACATTTCTTCTTAAGAAAATCAAAGACATCTTTTATCTCAAAGGTTTTTTACAATATAAAGAGTAAGAATATGATGAAAATATACTAAATTTACAATTATAACATGCTACATTTTATACATAGCATTTTTTAAGCATTTCAATGCCTAAAGATGATCTAAATTTCATAATTTGAGAAATGTAACCCCCCCCCCAAAAAAAAAAACACATTTCCAGCTTCAATACTAGACCAACTCCTCCTCCCAATTAATTTTTTTTAATGAGAAAAAAAAAAAACCAAACAAAAACAACAATAAGAACCAAGCTCAACCTTTGCTAAAGGGGGCTTAATCATAAAAGATTTTGGAATATGAATATTCTAAAGCAGAGCCGAATATGAAGACTCAATAGCTAACTTGGTTTGAATCAATTACGACCCTTGTGAAAGTTTTTTTTTTTTTGGATAGAAGACTATTAAATTTAGATCTACTAACAATTTTAGATCTAATTTTTTTATTTTTAAGAAATCATTCCAAAATACGTTTGGAATCATTCGATTCATTCTAGAGTCATTAGAGAATGACACCTTACACGCCGAATTTATTACATAATTAACCACTAAGACGGACGAAGAAACAACATCAACTTAGGAAACACATATATGAGTTTTTGGCTAAGAATTAAGAGTGGATCAATTTAGCCACAAATTCTTCAATGTTTTTATCAGAACTTCCACCCTCGTCAACGGCCTCTTTGGCCAACTTCCTCCACTTGAAGGCATTTTTTTTTATCTCTTTCCCTCTCTCTCCCTCCATTATTTCCCTGATGCAATGTTCTGCTGCTTCCCGTCGAACTATTCCTTTCTCATCGGCTGGAGCTTCAACCATCTTCCAAACATCCATAATATATTTTAGATTTGTGCTCTGGTCCGACCAATATGGCACTGACCATTGGCACACAAAGCTAAGGGCTTCTAAAGTAGAGTTCCACCGCAATGTGTCACAAAGCACCCACTGCCTCATGAGCCAAGACCTCCAACTGAGGACACCATCAGAACCACCAATCCCTTCTCTGATGTCTCCTCCACGAAGTTTTTGGGGAGTTTTGCCTCCTCCAATTCCCTCACAACCCACAAGAAGCATCTATTGCTCATTCTCAATCCCCAAGCTATTTCTTCCATTTGTTCAACTTCAAAAGCAGCCAAACTCCCGAACGAAACATAAACAACCGACCCTTTTTGACCATTTAACCATTTCATGCAGGCATCGGTGTTTGGTTTGAAGATGTCAAAACCATAATTTTTGTCATCTTCAATTCGCTTGTCTAGGAACATTGACGGTATAGTTGGTCCTATTGTTCTCAACGGCCAAATCTTGGCCATCCAATCCACCACCTATATATACAAAATTGTTCATCAATATCATATATAAAATAAATAAATAAAAAGACTGAAATTTATAGTATGCTTAGTTACCTCTTGCTCCAATTCATAAAACGTGTTGCAAAGGACCCAATCAACTTTGTCAATATTGGAGAATTGACCCACAAGCATCTCAAAGGCACCCGGGTGGGATATTCCAAATTGATAAATGAAGGAAGGCATATCCGGGGCTCCAGTGGTGGCGATCTAGGAAGCAAAATTTCAGTCTCTGAAAGAGGGACTTTAGGACTCCTTTGTAGACATGGTAGTATATATTACCAACAGCACAAGATTGAGTGAAGAACGCAGCCCCAACTAATCCAAACTTTTTAGCAATATCTAGAGCCCAAGGCAAGAAAGCATCATAAACAACACAATCAACAGGGCAGCCTGAGGTCGAGAGTTTCTCAAGGAGCTCAGCCAGAGTTTGCGACCCGACTCGCCGAAGGCTCTCAAAATAGGCCCTGAAACTCTCTGCTTGTGCTTCCCCGCCTTCATCGTAGCCGTCGGAGATGGTCTCAAGAGCAATATTGAAGGTGGCGGCTTCTTTGTGAATGGTCTTGGAGATGAAGTGGGTGGTAACCAGAGTAACTTTTACTCCTTTGTTCTCCAAACGCTTGGAGAATTCGAGCAGAGGATTAATGTGGCCTTGGCTTGGATAGGCCAAGGCCAAACAATGTGCTCTGTACGCATTCTTTTCCAACTCCATTCTCCCTGCACAGATTTGAGATCTCTCTCGCTCTCTCTCTGTGTCTCTGTCTAAGCTCTATATGTTTCGATTGTGTGCGGTTAATATTAATAATGAGCATGAAGTGCACAAATTGAACACGATTTCTGTTTGTACGTAAGAAATAGCTTGCTGACAAACGTGTATTATTAGCTTTCCTTTTTGATGTCGATGACGTGAACCAGGTTTTTTTTTTTTTTTTGACATGTCCATACAAGAGGGGGAAGGGGATTCGAAATAGTGACCTCTACTTTAATAAGTGTGATCCCAGTCGATTGATTTCCTCTTGGCGACAACGTGAGTTAAAGAAGACAAAAGTGTTCTTTGCTTTTTATAAAATAAATAAATAATGAAATAACTTCACTTATCCCTTTTCAAAAGCTATAACACATTTTCACTTTATTTCATAAATTATTAAGTAAGTCTTAACCTCAAACTATACTCTAATGACAATCTATTCACAAACTATCAATTGCGACATTTATCTCAAACTAAAACAATGACAATGAACTCCAAATTTTACAAAAATGACGAAATTACCCTTACTAAAATAAAAGCAAATACTAAAATATAATTTTCTTTTCAAATCTTTAAGGGTATTTGGGTCTTATTGAAAATTTTATAGGGTAATTTTGTCATTTGCTAACGATAGTACATTGTCATTGTTTTTAGTTTGTGGGATAAATTATTGTAATTAATAGTTTGGGGGTAGATTGTCATTGGGTGGTAGTTTGAGGGGTTAAGTGGACTTTACCTAATTATTAATTATGACACTTGATCTCATAAATTATTATTTTTTGTATAAAACTCTCATTTTGTCAGTCAAATACATTAATTCAGATAGTTAAAGTAATAATATATTGTAATTTATGGAAGCAAAGTGAATGTATTGTAATTCATGACAACAAAATGATAATGAATGATAGTTTATGAGACAAAGTGATAAGTAGATCATTTGAATCAACACCTTTGATTGATGGAATAAAGATTTTGGGCACAAAATAGTAATTCATATGGTCATAACTCGGGTGTCACAATTAGTAGTTTAAAAGGGAAAGTGTCAAGGCGTTATAGTTAAAAGAGAAACAAAGTAAATACCAAAAAAAAAAAAAAACCGAGAAAACTATTCTATTTTGACAAAAAAATAAATAAATAAAAAATAAAAATAAATAAATAAAGGTTTGAGAAACTGTTTTCAAAACAGTTTCTAAAAACATAAAATATTGATTAAAGCGTTTGGGCAGTTTTTATCTTTCTCTGTTGAAGGATTTGTGTTTGTTCTTGGTTTTCTTAGGCATGCTTTTGTTGTAAAAGATCCACGCCATTTCATTTAGGAGGGTAATATAAATTTTTTAGATAAATTTATCCTTTTAAATACATTAAATAAATACTCTATTTCATTTGAAATAGGCGCATATCGTTTTCATTTTTATTGGTGTTTAGTTGTAATCAGTCGTGTTCAAAATTTGCCACGTACTTATTTGAAATTTAACTCCACTCACTGTACGCTATAAATGTCATTAATTATCTTTTATTTTTTTTAATATATATAATAATTTCACAAATCACGATGAAAACTTGAAAAAACATCTAATTTAATGATCTAAAGAAATAACCTATAGTTTCGTAGTTATTATGAGAGTGTTTATTAAACACTAACATATTTTTTTTAGTTTTTCAATAATGTATTGTTTACATATTAAAAAAATAATAATTAATTAATATTAAAAAATAAAAAAGTAATATTAAAAAGTGAATAAAAATATTTTATAGTATTTTTATTTAAATAATAAATAATGTAATATAAAAAATGAATAATTTTTGTTTTTAAAAAAAAAGTGAGAATAATATAGTAAAATGTGGAAAACATAATGGAATGATCGTGAGATGACAAACATGGTCTATGTGACGGTCTCGGACTCCTATCTTCATTGAATGATACAAAAATGCTTTTCAATTAAGAAAATGCTGCGAAAAGACAATTTATTTATCCATGTCCAAGAAGTTGACGAAACGTGAGAAGAGACATTGTTTTTATTTTGGGCGAGAATTTTAAGCATAAACGATAATGATGCAGTGTGACGACGTATGCAGTGACTCACAAAGATAAATAATAAACCATTTATAATTTTTCTCAAAGCACGAATGTATATATATATATATTAAAGGGGTTGAGGAAAAAATAGAAGAAAAACTCAAATATTGAGTAATTTTTATTGAAAATTAAGAAATTATAACAAAGTTTCGGTTTTCTATCTCTAAAATATGTATTTATAGACACTAAACTCTTAAACGTAGTAGTAATAATAAATAAGTCGATTTGAGCAAAACTAAATATCGTTTGGATGAGATTAGTGACGATCTCTTCAGTGACTCCTTGTTAGCGATCTTGTTCGAACGAGATTAGTGATGAGTTTATCAGTGGCTCCCTCTGTAGCAACTCGTCTGAACAAGTTTGTGCCCTCAATTACCCACAATCAAAGGTAAAAGAAATAATTATACACTAAATTGAGCAGGCAGATTTCTCCTCTTTATCATATTAATTCATGATTATTTATGTGTAGTTGATATCATGCTTCTACGTTTGATATTCTATCATGCTTCTCATTTGTTAATTGTTTCTTTTATTATTTCAATTAATGCGGAAAAGTCAATAGTCTTCATTGTTCCATCACTTCTATTTGACTGAGGAGGTGCTGTTTTTTTTAGTTCACGCGCCGCATCATTAAGAACATGCACTTTTGGAATGTTTTGTTTATATATATTTGGAAAACAATGTTGATGTATAAATACATTTTTACTTATTAAACACTTGTACTTGCTGATTGTTAATTATTTATATAGGATGGATGGATATTATTAGGGGTTTGCTAGGTATTCTTCCTATAGTATTTTCCTAGGTTCTCTAAGACTTACGTAAAATATTATTTAAAAAAAAATAAAATTGTAATACCGTTTTTTGGCCAACAAATTAAGTTTTATGAATTAATATTTAGGTTCTAATACTTTAAAACTTGTTTTTGGATTCAAAACTAAAATCTAAAGGTGGAAGGTTAACCTTTTAGAGATGGTATCACTCAAAATGGATTTGATCATCCTAATTTTAGTGTTAATGCCTCAATTTTGGTGTTAATGCCTCAAATTTGATGTTAATGCATAAAAAAACTGGTGGTGGAAGCCACTACAATTTTATTTTTTCTTAAATCATATTTTACGTAAGTTTAAGAAAACCTAGGAGAACACTATGGGAAAAATTCTTAGCATTTTCCATATTATTATTAGTTATCATGATCAGATTGATCTACATGGGGATGGATATTACTAATCTCGATTATCAGGTTTGGCAACTCAAATGTCGGCTACAATTAGCGGAACATTTAATATAATAAGCAAAAAAAGTAATGTGGCAAATTTTACCACATTACCTCAAGGGTAACATGTCATTTCTCCTCACATCACGCAAAGGGTAACATGGTAAAATTATCACGTTACCCTTTGTGTAACGTGACAGTTCTACATGTTAATACCATTTATTAACATATTAAATTGTAACACGTTACCAAATGGTAACATGGCACAATTTGACACGTTAGTAAAATCCTAGTTCTAACAAACACCTTTCTGACCTATCACACACATTAAGAATGGCACTCTACTAACCATTACCATTACTAACGTGTCAAGACTACTAACACATTAGTAATGGTCCGTTAATAAAAAATTGTGTTTTTTTGTAGTGGACATTTATTATGGAGTGTGGCCTTGTTGTGATCATGAGGAATGGAAAATGGAATGAGTTAACATGCACCCGAAGGACCGTGAAAAAGACAATATGAATTTGAAGGCGAATTCTCTCCAACTTGGAAATGATAATATAGATTGGACTTATCATGATTCTATTTATCTTATCTTTTAGTATTATATTTGAATTTCATATTATTTATGTGTTTATTTTGGATTAGAAGTCTATAATTACAATAAAGACTCTAATTCGTAGTTTAATTTGGTTTATGAGTTTTGAGGCTATAAATACATATTTATAGCCTCTAAAACTGATTTGATTTATGTATGAGTTTGTTTGATAAGAATTACTTAGAGTTGAGATTTTTCTTTATTTTCCTTCAAAACCTAGAAAGTATCTAGTTTTTCAAAAAATTCTTAAATCTTTAATAGACTCAAGATTTAGAGTTATTTATCATTAAACCTTAGATAGAATCTATTGTTTTAAGAAAATTTTAGATCCTTTGATAAAATCAAGATCTAAAATATTTATTTACTACTTATATATTAATATTCTTTGCTGCATCTTACTAAATCAGGCTACATCACAACTTCAAGATCTCTCACCCTTCTCGCTCTGCGATTGTGTATGAGTATTTTGCCAAAATGTAATCTGAATCTGAATAGTTGTGTTTATTAAAAATCACACAACTCACTTGAAACTTGAAAGTGTGCGAGAAAAGGACAACGTACGAGAAAACAGCTCATTGTATGTGGATGTGCTATCCCGTCCACATGGCCGAAATTAAGACTAATAAGTTTTTTGTAGTCAAGATCATCTCTCTGTTTCAATTGTACCATCTGGCTTTTGCTTCAACCAAAAGATCTACTTGTTTTTTTATAATTTTCCGATGTGAGGGTCTAGGGCAAAGGGATCGTGTACCATTACCGGCAGGGCTGGAAGTTCACTTTTCATATTATTAAATTATTACTTGTCCAAAAAATTTAAATTAATAAAAAAATAAATTTAATTACTTAATTTACACTTCAATACATAGCAACAAACTAATTTGAGTTGGACACAGTTTGAGCAATGGTACGTAGCGGGTTCTTGATACAGTATGATGTCATGTGTCGTACAGATAAACAGCAAGAAAGAAACATTATTTCTTAAAAATCTTGATTCCATCGAGGATCAAAAGAATCCGTATCAAAACCACAAGAATCTAAGATTTGAGGACAAAATATAAATGAAACTCAAACTCCTGAGCTTTCTTATCGAAAAACTGATAAAATATAATTACAAAGCTATGTTTTTTGGGCTATAAACATGTATTTATGAGCCCTCAAACTCTTAACCCCAATAGTAAAAAGAAATAAGTCAGTAAAAATAAATCTACGCTAGCCGTTTGAATAGGACAATTCCACATTTGGCCAGGAATGAAACAAAACTAATAAAAACATGTTTTTATTCTACATTTGCAAGCCGTTCGAATAGACTAGCGAATTGACATCTCTGGATTCTCTCATTTTCTAGCACGTTCGAACGACATAGCGAACAGACCTCTTGAAAATTACTACTGTGACTTCCCTAGGATGCTCTGTTTGCTAGCACATTCGGACGAGGTTCTGAATGGATCAAGGCTTCTGTGACTGTTTGTTTAAAAGTTTGTTCGCGTGAGCTTGCGATCTTGTTCGGATGCTTATGGCTAGCGCCTAGCATTGTCCCCCAAAGACCACTACAAAAAAGTTGAGATTTACTGACCAACGGTTAGTGCTTGACACGTCCCTAATGATTAGTGACTTATCTTTAGCAACGTGTGTGGCAGGTCAAAAAACGGGGTGTCACTACTAGGACTTTAGTATCTTGTAGATTTTTGACACGTTACTAAAGTCTAAAAAATTATTAAAAATAAATAATTTTTTTTTCCGGATTTTTTTTAAAAAAAAAATAATATCGTGGAATCTAATTTTTCAAAAGAGGTTTATTAGGAGTTCTTCTCCTAGTGTTCTCCCAATCTTACGTAGAACATGATTTAAGAAAAAATAAAATTGTAATACTGTTTTTTTGTCAATAGATTAATTTTTATGAATTAATATTTAGGTTTTAATTCTTTAAAACTTGTTTTTGGATTCAAAACTAAAACCTAAGGATGAAAGGTTAACCCTTTAAGGATGGTATCACACATAATGAATTTGATCATCCTAAATTTAGTGCTAATACCTAAAAAAATCGATTGTAGATACTATTATAATTATATTTTTTCTTAAATCATGTTCTACGTAAGACTGAGGGAACGCTAAGAAACACTAGGGAGAGAATCCTAGCATTTTCCTTTTCAAAACCCAAACTAGTAGCAAATCAAAATTTAATTGAAAAAAAAAAAATTAATTGAAAATTTTCAATTAAATGTAAAAAAAAATAAAAATTGTTTACATGTTAAAAAAATTATGTTTACATTAAGCAAAAATTTTCAAAAATTTCAATAGATCAATCAAAAGTTTTGAACTTGGAATCTAATTTTACTACTCACTCACTGTGTGGAGTTGGAGCGTACCCAAAATCAGAAACATGCAACAGCAAAGAACCAGAAAAATCAATAGTTTAAAAACTAAGACAAATGACAGAAAAATCAACTAAAAAATCAGAAAAATTACCTATTACAGTATACAATGTCCGTTCCCCAAGTGGATTCAACCTGAAAAATCAAACTAACCCAACCTGAAAAATCAGACCCAAAAAATTTCAAACACCCGAACCCAGCAGCAAAAAAAATTTTCAAAATCCCAAACCCAGCCAAAAAAAAAAAAATCATATCTTCTCTTCTCTTTTCATTTTCTTCTTATCTTCTCTTCTTCTTTTCTTTTTCTTCTTCCCATATGAAAGACCGGGAGCTGGGGGGTATACTGGGCGTGAGAGCGCAGAGAGAAAAAGAGAAGAAGAAAGAAGAAGGTAGCGCTCGGGAGGAAGAAAAAAGAGGGAAGAAGAAAGAAAGAGAAAAAAGACGTAAGCATATTCCTAGTGCCCATTGGTGACTTGTGTCCAGCTAGCACGTTACAACTTTGGTGACATGGCACAAGTACTATGTCACTAGTATCTTAATATCGATTAATAAATAAAGCGAATGATAAAGACCTAACCATTTTGTCCAATTTTTATTTCACTTTTGTCTTTCTTTTTTATATAAAAAAAAGTAAAAATAAAAAAAAATGTCTGAAACAATAATGTTTTTTTTTTGTCCTTCTTTTAATTGAAGTTTTTAAAAAATAAAATTGCATTTTCTTCATAAAATTGACCATTTTATGAAGAAAATATTTTAAATACCAACTAAAAGAATGACCAAAAAAATTATTACTTCAAACACTTTTTTTTTTATTTTTTACTTTATTTTTTTTCTTAAAAAAAATAAAAAAGATAAAAGTTAGATAAAAGTTGAGCAAAAAAGTTAGGTTGTTAACATATTCCATAAATAAGTAAAATAAAAATTTTAAAACTTTAGTAACGTATCAAAGTTGACACGTCATCATTTGGTGGCATGCCAACTTTGACATGTTACAAAATCGAAAACTAAAAAAAAAAGATTAAAATAAAATAAAATAAAACTGACAAGTTAACAATTTGAAAACTGAAAAAATAAATAAATAAATAAAACTTCGACAACTTTAGTAACGTGTCAAAGTTGACACGTCACTATTTGATAACATGTCAACTTTGACATGTTACTAAATAGTGACATGTCAAATTTGACACATCATCATTTGGTGATGTGTCAAATTTGACACGTTATCAAAGACTTTAGTAACGTGTAGGAAACCTATTTAGAGCATTCACAATGGAGGAGCTAAATAATACTTTTTTCTAAAATAACTCCTTAAATTGATAAAATACCTTATACATTGGAGAAGGTAAAAAAAAATGTAGAATAGATATTTTGTTAAATGAACTAAAAAAAAAAGCTACATATAGCGGCACTATTCAAAGAGTTATTTTCCGAAATTTTCTTCCCACCTTTTTTTTATTGTCTCATATGTTTTCTCTTTTTTCAAAATGTTTTCCTACTATTTCTCCTTCACATCTCATTTTTTCCAAAATTTTCTTATATTATTTCTCTCTCCACATCATTTTTTTTTTCTCAAAAGTTGAAAAATAAGATATTTAAGAAATATACAATCATTATAAAAAATTAAAAATTAAAAATTAAATGATATAAATAAAAGTATAACTAATCGGATGTATGAGGCTATTAAACAGTTATTAACTAAACTAGATAAACTGAGTTTTGATGAACTATTTTACATAAAAAATTAGGTCTTTCATTGTGAATGATTTAAATAGTAACACATTAAATTTGACACGTTATCAAAGACTTTAGTAATATGTGAGAAACCACTACGTCGCCAATTGGTAACTTGTGAAAAATTCTGCACTGTAAATATGTCACCACTCCTTTATTTTTGCTGCAGTTGAACCCTTCACACTCACATCTGCTCTAATCTTCAACATAAACTCTCATGGACTCTGGTCCACACCAATTCTCGGAGCAAGGATTAGTTGTACATAACTTTTATAGGTCCTTAGTTGATTCAGTTCTTTTTTTTTTTTTGGTGAGTGTCTTATACTAAAAGTTGGTTGATAATGTTTCGATATTTTTGCTAAAAGAAAAAATTAAACGAATTGTCAGAGACCACCAACCAAAGGTATTGAGATGATAATTAATGAATTTGTTTTGAAATTGATGCTTCACTCTTTCGACTTTGTCCAAGAAAAAACAAAATATGTAGGGTCCCTTCAAAAAACAAAAAACAAAATATGTCGGGTCCAAAAGCGTCATGGCTTACGTAAGTTTCAATTACCAAGTACCAAAAGAACGAAATAATAATAAAAGACAAAAATAATAATAATTAATTGTAACTGTAATATGAAAATTGTTCTTTTTTTTTGAAACATACTACGAAAATTGTGTAACTCACGAATATATCCAACCAAATGATCGACCTAAGTCACTGAGTCAGCTCGTTTTCCTACATGGTCGGTTCACTGGATGATTAGTGGGACAAGAGAATGAAGATTGCGATTAAATGTTTAAATTATTAATAATTTAGATAATTATTTATTTAATTAGTAAATTTTGTATAAATTCTCTCTTATTTAAACAGTTAATTACCGTGAATACCAATAATTTCATGCTAAATATGCTAGATGATAGCAACTTTTTTGTCTTTTGGGTTTACTTTGATGTGTTTTAATTTTAGAATAACTAATTGGAAAACGTTAGGTTCTTTTCAACGTTTCGATTCTTTCACCTTTACGTAAAACACGATTTAAGAAAAAATAAAATTGTAGTGGTCTCTCCTACCTATTTTTTTTAGGTATTAGCATCAAATTTGAGGCATTATCACCAAATTTGAGGCATTAGCATCAAAATTGAGACATTAGTACCAAATTTATGATGATTAAATCCATTTTGAGTAATACCATCCCTAAAGAGATAATTTTTCATCATAAGGTTTTAATTTTAAATCCAAAAACAAGTTTTAAAGCATTAGAACCTAAATATTAACTCATAAAAATTAATCTGTTGGCAAAAAAAGGTATTGTAATTTTATTTTTTCTTAAATCATATTCTACATAAGACTGAAAGAATGCCAGGAGAACATTACGGAGAAAACCCCTAGCAAACTCCTAATTAATTGCAGTTCTAAAAAAGCATGAGGCTGCAAGACTCTGGTTTACCAAAATTGTTTCAAGTCCCTTTTATAGAGAAATAATTATTTGTTTAGGGGAGTTTTGTTTGTTAAAACTTGAAAAATATCATATATTAAAAATATAGTATGTTATTGAGATAGAAAGAATTTTCCTCTCTCCTTTATTCTTCTATAGACATTTCTTCTTAAGAAAATCAAAAGACATCTTTTATTTCAAAGGTTTTTTAACAATATAAAGAGTAAGAATCTGATGAAAATATACTAAATTTACAATTATAACATGCTACATTTTTAATACGTAGCATTTTTTAAGCATTTCATTGCCTAAAGTTGATCTAAATTTCATAATTTGAGAAACGTAATCCCCCCCCCCAAAAAAAAAAAACACATTTCCAGCTTCAATACTAGACCAACTCATCTTCCCAATTAATTTTTTTTAATGAGAAAAAAAAAAAAAACAACAATAAGAACCAAGCTCAACCTTTGCTAAATGGGGCTTAATCATAAAAGATTTTGGAATATGAATATTCTAAAGCAAAGCCGAATATGAAGACTCAATAGCTAACTTGGTTTGAATCAATTACGACCCTTGTGAAAGTTTTTTTTTGATAGAAGACTATTAAATTTAGATCTACTAACAATTTTAGATCTAATTTTTTATTTTTAAGAAATCATTCCAAAATACGTTTGGAATCATTTGATTCATTCTAGAGTCATTAGAGGATGACACCTTACAAGCCGAATTTATTACATAATTAACCACTCAAACGGACGAAGAAACACACATATATGAGTTTTCGGCTAAGAATTAAGAGTGGACCAATTTAGCCACAAATTCTTCAATGTTTTTATCAGAACTTCCACCCTCATCAACGGCCTCTTTGGCCAACTTCCTCCACTTGAAGGCATTTTTCTTTATCTCTTTCCCTCTCTCTCCCTCCATTATTTCCCTGATGCAATGTTCTGCTACTTCTCGCCGGACTATTCCTTTCTCATCAGCCGGAGCTTTCAAACCCATCTTCCAAACATCCATAATATATTTTAGATTTGTGCTCTGGTCCGACCAATACGGCACTCCGACCATCGGCACACCGAGGCTAAGGGCCTCTAAAGTTCCACCCACAATGCGTCACAAAGCATCCCACTGCTTCATGAGCCAAGACCTCCAACTGAGGACACCATCGAACCACCAATCCCTTCTTTGACGTCTCCTCCATGAAGTTTTTGGGGAGCTTTGCCTCCTCCAATTCCCTCACAACCCACAAGAAGCATCTATTGCTCATTCTCAATCCCCAAGCTATTTCTTCCATTTGTTCAACTTCAAAAACAGCCACACTCCCGAACGAAACATAAACAACCGACCCCTTTGGTTGACCATTTAACCATTTCATGCAGGCATCAGTGTTTGGTTTGAAGATATCAAAACCGTAGTTTTTGTCATCTTCAAGTCGCTTGTCTAGGAACATTGATGGTATAGTTGGTCCTATTGTTCTCGACGGCCATATCTTGGCCATCCAATCCACCACCTATACAAAATTGTTCATCAATATCGTAAAAATAAAAAAATTAAAAAAAAAAGACCGAAATTTATAGTATGCTTAGTTACCTCTTGCTCCAACTCATAAAAAGTGTTGCAAAGGACCCAATCAGCTTTGTCAATATTGGAGAATTGGCCCACAAGCATGTCAAAGAAAACCGGGTTGGATATTCCAAATTGATAAATGAAGGATGGCATATCCGGGGCTCCGAGTGGTGGCGATCCAGGAAGCAAAATTTCAGTCTCTGAAAGAGGGACTTTTAGAACTCCTTTGTAGACATGGTAGTATATATTACCAACAGCACAAGATTGAGTGAAGAACGCAGCCCCGACTAATCCAAACTTTTTAGCAACATCTAGAGCCCAAGGCAAGAAAGCATCATAAACCACACAATCAACAGGGCAGCCTGAGATCGAGAGTTTCTCAAGGAGCTCAGCCAGAGTTTGCGACCCGACTCGCCGAAAGCTCTCAAAATAGGCCTTGAAACTCTCTGCTTGTGCTCTCCCGCCTTCATCGTAGCCGTCGGAGATGGTCTCGAGAGCAATATTGGAGGTGGCGGCTTCTTTGTGAATGGTCTTGGAGATGAAGTGGGTGGTAACCAGAGTAACTTTTACTCCTTTGTTCTCCAAACGCTTGGAGAATTCGAGCAGAGGATTAATGTGGCCTTGGCTTGGATAGGTCAAGGCCAAACAATGTGCTCTGTACGCATTCTTTTCCAACTCCATTCTGCCTGCACAGATTTGAGATATCTCTCTCTTTCTCTCTCTCGCTCTGTGTGTCTAATCTCTATATGTTTCTATTGTGTGTGGTTAGGATTAAAATTGAACATGAAGTGCACAAATTGAACACGATTTCTGTTTGTAAGTAAGAAATAGCTTGCTGACAAACGTGTGGGACCTCGAGGCTAATAGTCCATCTCAGTATTATTAGCTTTGCTTTTGATGTCGAAGAAGTCAACTAGGTTAAAGAAGACAAAAGTGTTCTTTGCTTTTTTTATAAAATAATTAAATAATTAGATAACTTCACTTATCTCTTTTCAAAAATTATGGAGAATTTTTTTTATAAACTATTAATTATAACATTTGACTTTATAAATTATTATTTTGTGTATAAAACTCTAATCCTGCTAGTTAAATACGTTAATTCATACAATTAAAGTAATAATGCATTTTGTGTATAAAACTCTTATTAGTGTTGAGTTGTAATCTGTCGTGATCAAAATTTGCCACGTACTTATTTGAAATTTAACTATTGATCCACTTACTGTATGCTATAAATGTCATTAATTATCTTTTATTTTTTTAATATATATAATAATAATAATTTCATAAATCACGATGAAAACTTGAAAAAACATTTAATTTAATGATCTAAAGAAATAAGCTATAACCCTATGTGACTTTTGTAGTTATTATGGGGATGTTTGTTAAACACCAATACATTTTCTCAACTTATTAACAATGCATTATTCACATATTAAAAATAAGTAAATATATAATTAGTATAAAAAAATAGTATTGAAAAGTAAAAATATTTGTTTTATAGTAAATTTTTTATTTGAATAGTAAATGATAAGATATAAAAAGTGAATAATTTGATATATATATTTTTTGAAAAAAAAGAAGTCGAATAATATAGTAGAATATGAAAATTATGGTGGAATGAAAAGTTATTTAACAAATAAGGCTTATCCTCTTATGTGAACATGTCAAAAAAAAAAACAAACAAATAAGGCTTATGTGACGGTGTCAAGACTCCTGTCTTCATTGAATGATACAAAATGCTTTTCAATTAAGAAAATGCTGCGAAAAGAGAATTTATTTATCCATATCCAAGAAGTTGACTAAACGTGAGAAGAGGCATTGTTTTTGTTTTGGGTGAGAATTCAGTTACTCTCATTCCGTTAGATCTTAAGATTAAATAAGATGATAGAAATGATAAAAGACATTTATACCTCTAAAATTTGCACAATTTCATTAAGATTTAGTAAAAATTCTAATGAATTGGAGATAACTCGAACGAAATGAAAATTCAATACACTTAAGTGAGAAACTTTAAATATTGAAGGAGTGTTTCCAAAAGGCTTAACATTTCGTAAGGGTTAAGTGAAATTACCCCTATTATTTAATATTTTGTAGAAGTTGATCTATTTTACTTTAGTTTTAAAGATAGCCCATATGTATCAAATGCTTAAGGATAGCATAAATGAAAATATATCATTACACATTGGCTAACAAGTTGTGGAAATCAACTACAAAAATTCTACCACTTAGGATGTTGCCTAGTGGAGTAATGATATAACGAAGACTGGAGTCTTTATAGAGTCATCTTAAATATGATGTTGCATTTAAAATCACCAATAGATCAAAATTTAATAATAATCCTCTTAAATTCAATAGTAATTTTAAATATCACATCACATTAGGGATACCTTTAGAAGGACTTTAGTCCTCCTTGTATCATTACTCGGTCTAGTCTTAATTGGGTGGGGTATCAATGGAGGGCCAGATCCTAAGCTCGAATCCCACAAATGTGAAGCACTTGGGGTTATTGGCTTGTCCACTAACTTAAGTGCTGCTCTAAGCTATATATGCCTTAATTGGTTTGAAAAGAGCACACATGATTTCCACTGATTAGGCTCCACTTGAATGACGATAGAGCAAATCCTTTCTCTTCAAAAACGAATAACCTTATTTGAACATCGCAATTCTAAACCAAATTTTTTGAAGTTTTTAGATAATATTTTTTGCCCACCTTTGAATCTTTGATCGAAATGCATACTAGCCTTATCGTGCTTAATCTAATCTCCCCAAATTCTTATTTAACCACATATTTTATTTAGTAAATCTTTTCTTTTCTTTTTTAATTTTTATTTATTTGTCCCCATCCTTAGGGCGGAGGGAGGGGAGTGCGATAGGGGAGCCCTCCTCACCTCACAAAAAATTTCTCTTCGTCGATTTTTTTTTTTTAAATTTTTTTCAGCCATCAATTTCAATTTCAGTTTCAATTCAGTGTTATAAAGTTAAGGGTTAAAAGAAAGGTAGAAGAGAGAAGAGGGAAGAAGATGACAATTACTTTTGTAAAAATGCACAGTTTAAATAGAGCCCAAATTAAGCTCATTGTTTTTTAAATTTGTAAAAGAGATAGTTAAATGTCTACACCAACTGAAAGGGCATAGAGCATTCACAATTATGGCTATAAACGAGCCAAGCTCGGGTGAGTTAGGGCTATACAAGTTCGGCTCATTTAAAAATTTTACGAGCTCAAGCTTGAGCCGAGCTTGTGCCGAGCTCCAAAATTTAAGCTTGGCTTGGCTCACCAATGAAAATTTCGTGTGCAAGCCGAGCTCAAGCTCGCTTAGTAGTTAAGCCGAGCCAATCAAGCCGGCTCAGCTAATTTAAACTAAAAAAAAATCTAACTTTGGCTCGGTAATAGAGGCTGGAAAAGGATCTCTCTATTTCACAATCCCTCAATTCCTTCTATTTAGTGCATTTTGAAGAGTAATGCATTTAATACAATACCCTCATTAAAACTATTGAACAATATTACCCATCAAAATACGATTCTTATATTATTCTCAATCTACATAACTAGATCATAATTGATCATGAATATGATTCTTAACTATATCCATTGTTAAAAAGGTTCTTCCAAGAAACGTTTTTGACAAATTTGACTTTCTAAAAGAAAGACACTGATCATAAATCGCATTCCAAAAAGTTACACCTCAATTTTACTTTTTGGCAAATCGCACTAGTGCTTTATATTATATTTTATAGCACTTAGCCAGCTCTTAGGTTCGGTTTTATTTTTTTATTACTATTTTTTATTTTTTTAAATCTGCTCTTACCCTTTGGTTTAGTTTAAAGTGTGCTTTCTTTTCTTTTTTCGTTTTTTTTTTTTTTTTTTTTTTTTTTAGAAAAAAGAAGGAATAAAAACACCACTTGTTTAAAGTCTGAGCCACAAAGAATTTATTTTTTATTTTTTAAAAGCATTTATAATGGAAGAACCAAATTTTTATACATAATGGCTCTTCAATATTCACTTTTATCTAATTTGAATAATGAATTTTTAAATATCTCTACATCCAATCCGATTAACCATATTTTTATCTATTCTATTAAAATGTTATTTTTTAACTCTTTATTGGGAAAAGTTATTACGAAAAAGTGGGAAAAGTTTTGGAAAAAAAAATGTGAGAAAAACAAAAAAATAAAATAAAATGACTCCCTTGAAAGTGCTGCTACATTTAGTCTTTTTTTTTTTTTTGCTCTTCTAGTGTATTGTGTGTATGAAGTTCGGCACAGGCTCGGCTCAATAATTAAATGAGCCGCTCGTGGACACGAAACTATAATCGATTGTTAAACTATACATACTTGTATAAAACCCGGCTCGCTCGTTTAAAGTTCGTGAATATACTCGTATAAAGGCTCGACTTGCTTATTAGCATAACTCGTATATATATATATATATATATTAAAATAGCTTATATACTATGTAGCATAAATACTAAATATATATAGTGAAAATATTAATAATGTAGTCATATAGTGTATAACTATTTATAGTTAACTAGTGTATTGTGTGTATTAAACTAAGTTACCTAATTCGTTAATTGGTTTAGTTATATATATAGAGAGCTAATTGGTTAATATAAATATATATTAGATTATTTGTATATATAATAAACGGTTTTTTTTTATCAAAGTTAATTTTATATATTAGTAATATATATTAACCATGTATATTAAACATTTTTTGCTACTATTAAGTGTTAAGAGAAAACTCTTTTTGATTTTCCTTGTATAAAATCAAGCACACATCTCTCACAATAATAGTTAGGTTGTCCAATTGTCCCACATGGAAAAGCAAAAAATCTTTCTCACCTAAGTAATATATAGAAAGGATGCAAGCCTCTATGGAAAAGGATCATCTCCATTTCAAAATCCCTCAATTTCCTCCATTTAGTGTATTTTGAAGGGTAATATTGTCCAATAGTTTTAATGAGGGTATCCTTTTCCTTAGCAATGTATTAGGATCCTCTCCATTTCAAAATCCTTCAATTTCTTTTATTTAGTGTATTTTGAAGGGTAATATTGTCCAATAATTTTAATGAGAGTAGTGCATTAAATGCATTACCCTTCAAAATGCACTAAATGGAGGAAATGGAGGGATTTTGAAATGGAGAGGATCCTTTTCCCAACATCTTAGGGCTTGATTGGGTGTACGTTTGAGAGGTTTAAAAGTGCATTTAACACTCAAAAATTCTGTTGGTATAAAAAAATTATGTGTTTGGTAAAAAAAATTGAAAGTGTTTTTAAGAGTTGAAAAAACTAAAAAAAAAAAAATCAAAATGCACTTTTGGTAAAAACTTAAAAATAAAGTTTTTACCAAAAAAATATTTTTTTGACTTAAAAACTCTATTTCTCAAACATAATCCTAAATATTCTTATTTATATGTCATCATTTAGCTAATGAGTTCCAGTCTTCCAGAAATAGACCTACTTGAGCGACATTGATTTGTCATTTTTAATTTTTTATTTGGTGATAATTGGTTTAGTGAACGTGACTCACAAGATATATGGATAACATCGATGTTATCCACATTGATTTCGACACTAAATTCTATCCTATATATGGCTATAATATTCCGTTTAAAAATATGTCCAATCGTTTCATGCTACTTAGATTGAATCTCCTTCCTACTTTTTTTTTCCTTATATAAACATGTTAAAATAATAATAATAAACATGCGATTTAAAAATATAATTTTTACTAAAAACAAATTGGCCATATCCGATCAAGGCGCATTATAAGCGTGGGTAACCAACCGGTGCTAGCTTTGAACTGGCTAGTGCTGTGTAGGGAATAAGTATTTCTTGACACATATGTTAAGCACCGGCGCTACAAAAATTTTATTTTTTTAGTAATTAACCATTAGTAACGTTTTAGGGACAATTAAAACGTTACTAATGGAAGGTAACGTTTTAAAAACGTTACCAATGGTCAGTTACTAAAGTAACAGTTGCTAATGGACCATTGGTAACGTTTTAACAAACGTTAATTGGTAACGTTCACTTTTGAAACGCGTTACCAATGGTAATTTTTTTTTTAATTTCAAAGACGTTAGTAACGTTTCAAATTTGAAACGTTACACTACAAAAAAAACAGTTCTTGTTGGCATTTTTTAAGTGCCAACAAACTGGTTTTAAATGCCAAGAAAATTCATATTGGCGTTTATTACCAACATAAGGTATGTCGCAACCCCAGTGTCAAGAAAATTTTTCTTGGCACATAAACTAAATGCCAATAAATTTTAATGGCACATAATATATGTGCCACAAAGTCAAAAAATTATTTTCCGGCACATAATTTATGTGGCAAGAAAATTGAATTTCTTGGCACATAGGCTATGGGCCAAGAAAACTTGAATTTCTTGGCACATATCCTATGTAATAAACTTAAATTTTATGTGTCAAGAAAACTTGAATTTATTGGCACATAGGCTATATGCCAAGAAACTTGAATTTATACGTAAGAAACTTAGAATTGGATGTTTCTTTAATGGGCTTAAATTGCTTTTAATGCTCAAAAAGTTTGTTTGAAGAAAAAATATTTGTTTGGTAAAAAATTAAAAGCACTTTTAAGAGGTCTAAAATGCCTAAAAGTGACCAAAGCACTTCTAGCAAAATCTTAAAATGAAACTTTTACTCAAAAACTCTTTTTAACTTAAAAGCTCTACTTACTCAAACCTTGATTTCAAACAGGCTCTAAGAGAAATATAAATGATGAACAACTAGCACTTTTGTAAATTGTATCCAATTACTTGTCAAATGAACCAACAAGAGAAATACAATGATTAAAATGGAGGAAACCTATAAAACCTTGAAACTCGATTTTCTCTTTAGAAAAATCTAAAAGAATCTCAAACAAGTATAGTAATTACATGGTAATATTGAGAGAAGTAATTATAAAATTGAATTGAATTGGGTAACAACTAAGTTCTGTAGATTCATCATCCATCTACTATATTAATGAAACAACAAATTTATCTTCTTGAATGCTCCTAAATGCTTACGAACGAGGAAAAAAAGATCAAAGCACTGTTCACAACCTTACATGACATAAATTATGATTCTAAGAGTGAAACAATAAACAAGACGATATAACTAAAGCTTTGAATGATAGACTAGGAATCTTGGATTGAATTGCCAACTAAGGCCACATGATATCGGAGAGGAGAGATAAATAAATATCATATATATATAAATATCATATAAATATCATTTAGCTCTGTTAAATGCAAAACAGAACCCTAAGCTATATATCTCTGGGACATGTTAATATCATCCATCAACATATACAGATCGAGCAATGTCATTCGGAAGAACATTAATGTAATTTTTAGTTTAAGAATGAAAGTTTAAGGAGGATATATATGTCAATCTCATCCATCAACATATATAGAATGATATAATTGTCCCTGACTCTCATCCAAAAAGAAGATACAAAATAATGACTTATATTTAAACAACCGATTACGATGACTTGCACACATACATACATACATATCAGTCATTTACATCTTCTATATTACAATGTTTCTCACACAATAACACAATAAATATCATAGAAATTAGATAGAAGTCACAAAACCCTCTAATTCACTTGTTATTGTTTTATTTGGAAACTCAGAAGCTGCAAGTTTGAGATATAGAGTTCTCCCATTAGAATCATCTCCTGAGAGTTGTTGCAGATTCAAGAGATCTCCAACCCAAATTGAACAATTATTGCTTTCATAAGCATAAGCAGTACAAGAGCAGTTATTCAAACAGGTGGATTCACATTCTGCAGCATTTCCAACCCCAACAGATTGTGGTTGTAAAGGCAATGCTATGTTGGGCATTGTATAGAACCAGTCCGCCTGCCTATTAGTAAGACTGGTATTCTGACACTGTAAAGCAGTTCTCCTCATGCATCCACCAGAAAAATCTGACAAATTCCAGTCGCTCTGCGACTTCTGAACAAAACCTCTCAAACAGCTACAAAAAGGCGAGGATTTTCTGTTGCAGCTACCAAATGCCCCGCAAAAAGGATAAACCTCGCATTGTGTTTTCGGTTTAACCCAAAACAAATTCCACTGTTTGGTATTCGCTAACCATGTTATTTGCTTAATCTGCCCAGAAACATCCAACACTAAATGCTTGTTTGGATAAAATAGAATAATAGAAAAGCTATTATTCTTAATTCTAAATGCTTAATTCTAAATGCTTAACACTAAATGCTTAATTCTTCTTAGTAGCTTCAAAGTCAATGGAGCAAAACTACATGAAGTTTGGATAAAATAGAAAAGCTCCCAACCCTCTAATTCACTACAGTGTTATTTGTTTCAGCAGGAAATAAAAATGTGGAGAGTTCGATGTGACATTTTTTAACTAAAAAAAAACATGGACAGTGGCAACTGAAGAATAATAAATTGTTTGGAAACTACCTTGCCAGAATTTTCCTTATTTCCCACAGTAGTTTGACAAGCAAGCCTCCAAGATTCAGGATTCTGTACATAATAACTCAAGTTAGCTAAACTAGCCATTTTCTAAAAACTGAATTTTCATCAAGATAACAAAGTGAAATGAGTTACGTGAAGAACAACAAAACTTTTTGATTAAGTGAAGCGATATAAATTCAACAAAGCGAAAAACAGAATCGATGTTGCAAAGAAATTTTTACTGAATACAAGAAACAATCATCAATTGAAAGAAAATAAATATGTCAAAATTAGAACATTATAGATCACATATAATGAAATCGATTCAATAGCCCCAACAACTACGGACAAAGATTTATATCACAGGATCAAAATTTATTCACATCTATTAAGGAGGGCATATTGAGTAGCGAAGTATGGAAAGTGTTAAAGTTCCAAGTTAGTGCATGCTCGAAGTAATTTAGAATAAAGTTAAGAACCTGTTTGGAAAGTGTTAAAGAGATTTAAGAAAAAGTCGGAAGTATGGAAAGTGTTAAAATATTGAGTAAGTTATTGAGTAATTTATTGAGTAAGCAGAGAAGTATGGAAAGTGTTAAAGAGATTTAAGAAAAGCTGGAAACTACTGCAGCCTATAATTGCATCAACGATTTTAGCAGTGTCCCACAATAAATTTAGAATAAAGTTAAGAACCACAAAACAGAACATACCTATTCATTCGTCTCATCCTCAATATCATCTTCATCTACATGGGCAACACTATCTGGGCAAACAACTCCTACCTACATACACCAAATATTTAGTTAATAAGAGTAAAATTAAATTAATTATACATGCTAAAGACTATGTTTTGAATTTACCGATGGCATCGAGAACATCTCATCCAACCTCTTGAACACCCGTTGAAAGTCCAATCCAACATTTTTTAAAGTTTTCAATTCCAGCATGTTCAGGATCATTGCAGGTACCTAATGGCATGCGCGAAGTGGATGCCGATGACCGAGGAATACGCACAGATCCTACACCATTTACACGGCCAGGCCGCTCTTTGCCTAAAACTTTGGAGTATGGGTCATTGAGAGCCCAATAAATGGTCCCTTGTGAGGACCCTTGAGTTGGTGTAGGCTATTGTGCCATTAGCTCATCTATTTGTGCCTATAACAAGTCAAAAGTATTAGCAATTCACCAATTAGTCTTTTAACATCATTGTGCGACCAAAGAAAAAAAACAATCATAAGAAACTTACAATTATACAAATAAAAAACAAACTTACCATTTTGCTCCCAGCCTTTTTGGTCACAGGTTTACCATCCTTGCGCGTGTGAGTTTTTCTAAATAGCATGCTTCTATCGGGGCCCCACCCTGTTATCGACTCCTACATATTATCGAGTTCAAAAGACTTATCAAACATCGTGTTCAAAAAATCATCTACCGCATCAGCCTATTATATAAATCTTTTAATACGTACCTCCTCATATGCACTCCTGGCGAAGCTCCTCGACCCAGTGGTGTGGAGTAGGCCCTGTAAGATCTGTTTTTCCCGGCTTTCCTTATTTTTTTTTGCCTTAGCCTAAATATTATCAACAAGATAGTGAGAAAGAAAAGTTTAAAAACGTTTAAATGGTAATATAGATGCATTGTTACCTGCACTGTAGGATCACACCAATATCGAGTATTATTTTCAAACTCCTCATGATTGACAATGTGGGTGGGATCTATCGACTTCATCAGACTTTCAGGAGTCTCATTTGGTTGGATATTCAACGAACGCTTTAGCTCGTATTTATGTTCCTTCCTTCTTGTACCCAACCCTTGGATGATTAACTTTTTAACCTCCTCTGGTTGCAAGCTCGTATCAAAATACAACTTGCTCTATAATCCAAGTTATAATCTCAACGGTGTTAGTACAAAATTTAAACAAACAATAAACACTATATGCTTCAAATATTTTAAATATTACTTACTAGCATGATTTCCCACATTTGATCTGTCTTCTCTTTAGATGCCTTCCTCCAGTCTGGGATGTCCATGGGGCAAAGGCCCGTAGTTTTTACAAGTAAAGAACCAAACCGAGATAACTTCTCACTACCAACTCCAACTGGCTGCCCATTATTATTCAATTGAATAACAACTTTCAATCCTTCACGCAACCCCCATATGTCTCCAGGTGAAAGCATGCTCACCTTCTCGCGAAATCCATTTTCATCTGTAACTCATATCAAAATTTTATCAAATGGTTATAATGTGTAAAATATAAGTAAAACAATATGCCAAAAATATAGATGAACATATGTTATTCATACCAATAATGATTACATCTCCCTTTTTGTAGCATGGTAGCGGTGGTGGTGGAGGTGCCCTCTCGGTGGTGCGGGATGACTCCCCACAAATTCCATGTGATGCGAGGGATGAGTCAAGTGGGTGGCCAATAGGTGGTACATCCTGAGTAATGTGAGCTCCTGTACGTGGATCTTGCGTCTCATCATCCTCTATGGCTACGTTATTTATACGAATATATTTTCTTTGCACCATTATACCTACACGATTCAAAGAAACAATCTATTAATATATCAAAGTGTTCATTATGTAACAGTTCTGCAAGTATAGCTTTGAGTTCAGCCTATCCATTCTTACCAAAAATAAAAAGCCTTTCAAACCACCTACAATGCCCCTGCAATTAAGTTAATTCTTTATTGCCACAAAAAAAATTTCATACAACAACACATGAGACAGTAGCATTATACTATATTTTATTGTAACAAAAGATCCACGATGTTAAGTTTAATCAGGAAGAAAAGTATTCAATATTTATGGAGCGAGCCAGACTAGTCCGATTAGAGGTCCAAATACAATTTACAATCGGTAGGATTACTCTTCCTTGGGCATTTCTTGCTTTACCCTATGGTTTGCTAGTTCAAATTACAGAAATGAAAACAAGAATGCCAATAACATCCTAGGAAAAGCAGAACATGTGAAATGCAACGGAGATTTAAACTGTATATATTTGCATCTATAAGTGCCAATTCTAGAACTTGCATACACCTAAGAGGAATGCATCTTTGAATGATAAAGCGGTGAGCGAAAGTTAAAATATACAAATTAGAATATTAAAAGAAAAGGAGAAGACAGCCACAGAGCTAGAGCAAGACAAAGAACCCATTAAAGAAACAAATGTTGGAGAATCCAAGGTGGGAAACATTCAAAAGACAAAACATTCTCTCCCTGAAATTAGGTGGGATAAACAAAGAAACCCAACAATGTGAACCCTCTTGTAGTTCTCATGATCTCATAATCAAAGTTCTCTACCCTTGTCAAACATCATACACGTCTCTTGATTTTGTATTAACAACGACAACCTAGTTTGGGTTCCTTTCATCCGCAACATAATATACTTGCGATGCTTGGGAAGACAATATGAATGGTTCATCAATAATTTGTTCACCCGTATGTATTAGATGATTAAAATTCACAAGGATGAATCCATATGCATCCTTCTTGTATCCCCTGTTTAGTGTAATGTCCGCCCAATCACACTTGAATAGCACATAACGAGATCCATCATAATATTGCAACTCAAACATGCGAGTTAGCACGCCGTAATAAGTCGGGCCGTCTTCAACAAATACACTTACTCCACTATTTTGAGTTGTCTTTCCTTGATCATTATCTCGTGTACGAAACAATGTGCCATTATTGACAAATCGCTTAAATTCTAAGGCAGATCCCATCGGCCCAACCGCATGCCACCTTAGCTTTTCACCTAGTTCATTCCTACGGATCTCGTCCATGTCTTGAACCTAATATTTGGGTAAAGTTCATTATAGTGAGTGTGATTTCACAAAAAAAGAAAACTAAAAGTTAACCATATGTCTCAGGCGCGACATAATACTTACATAGTCCCGGAACCAATCCGAAAATTCATGTCTATGCTTATCATGTAATCTGGCTTCCGATAATCGTTCCCTAGTGTTTGTTTGACGAAGCACCTCCATGTGTATCCTACATATTGCCAAAGTTAAAACCTTTAAATATCGGCCATACAACATGAACATACAACTCACGTTCGGAATAATACAACTCACATTCGGAATGGAGCAAACATTTCGATGTTTAGGAGGATATATTGATGTGCCTGTCTCAACACTCTGTCATCGAGTTCAATAGTACGAACCGCCCCTCTAGAGTCATCAACGCTTCTAGGCGGCCTATTGTGCACCGTTGGTACATTTTCCAAATACCGCGAACAAAATATAAGTAACTCATCCATTATGTACCCTTCCGCAATAGAGCCTTCTGGTGCAGCTTTGTTGCGAACATTAATCTTACATCGATGTAGGTTCCTATATTACAAATAAGCATATAAATAGCATCCTAGTAAACCGGATTGTAAAAAATGAAGTGTAATTATTGAATGATGTCGTACCTCTCAAAAGGATACATCCACCGATAGTGAACCGGTCCACCTAACCTACATTCACAAACTAAATGTATGACAAGGTGCACCATCACTGTGAAAAATCCTGGTGGGAAGATTTGTTCCAATTCGCACAATATGTAGGGGATTTGATTCTCAAGTTGATCCAAATCTTCAATTCTGAGTGTTTTAGAGCATATATCTCTAAAGAAGCAAGACAACTCTATTAAAGGTTTAACAACCTTATTTGGCAAGGATTTGCGCAGTGCAATGGGCATGAGTTGTTGCATGAGAATGTAGTCATGACTTTTCATACCCCTAATACAACGTTCCTTAAGTTTGACACAACGTGACACATTTGAAGCATGCCCATCTGGTAATCTCACATTCTCTAATACTGTCAAGAAGTCATGTTTCTCCTTATTAGACATTGTGAAGCAAGCTGGGGGCAAAAGTGTTTTATTCGGATTAGTGCGATCTGGGTGAAGATTGCCCCTCAAATGCATTTCTTCTAAGTCCAAACGTGCTTTAAGGTTGTCTTTCGTCTTCCCTTTTATGTTTAATATCGTGCCAATAATATTATCGACTATATTTTTCTCTATGTGCATCACATCAAGATTGTGACGCAACAAATTATCTTTCCAATAGGGCAATGTGTAAAAAATACTTCTTTTCTTCCAAAATACTGGCGGCTCTTCTTCGGCTATGTCAGCCTTATTTTTTTCCTTAATATAAGGCTGGTCAGCAACACATTGAACTCCCTCTAACTGTGACATGATCTCATCACCGTTTGGCACAATAGGCGAAGGATCCATTTCTTGTGTACCATCAAATGACAAACTATCCGTTCTGAAACTGTGCTCCATTGGCAACCATCGCCTATGCCCCATATAACAGAATTTTCCCCCATTTCTTAACCGCTTAGACCGTGTATTACCCATACAATAAGGACATGCTGCACTTTAGTACACCACCGGACAAATCACCATATGCAGGAAAATCACTTATTGTCCACATCAATGCAGCACGCATTGTGAAGTTACATTTGGAGGATGCATCATAAGTTGGTACTCCGACATCCCATAATTCCTTTAATTCTAATATTAAAGGCTCTAGATAGATATCTATCTTCATTCCAGGTGAACTTGGGCCTGGGATAATAAGAGATAACATAAAAAAAGATTGTTTCATACACATCCAAGGAGGCAAATTATACGGTACCAACATTACTGGCCAAGTACTGTGAGTAGAGCTCATGTTGCCGAAAGGATTAAATCCATTTGACGATAAACCAAGCCTAATATTGCGTGGGTCAGAGGCAAATTCCGGGTACCGCTCATCAAAATCCTTCCATGCTAGTCCATCAGCAGGATGCCTTAGTACCCCATCCTTTGTGCGCTTATCAGCATGCCACTTCATGTGTAAAGCGGTCTTTTGTGACATAAATAACCTTTGCAATCTTGGCTTCAAAGGAAACCACCGCAATACCTTTGCAGGTTTTTTTTTTGATTTTTGAGACGATTCATCATCCCTACCCTTGGACTGCTTCCACTTTGACGCATTGCATTTTGTACATTTTTCTAACTTCTCATTGTCCTTCCAAAACAGCATACAACCATTAGGGCATGACGGGATCTTCTCATATCCCAGCCCCAAGTCCTTCAAGTACTTTTTGGCCCCGTATGTGTCCTTAGGCAGCTTTGCATCTGATGGAACAATACCTTTGAGAAATCCAAGCAACTTTGTAAAAGAGGCATTACTCCATCCACCTTCACACTTCAAGTTAAAAGACCAAGAATTGCACTAAATATCTGTGATCTCATGCACCCTGACCACAATGGCTCCTCTGAATCTTTCAACAATTTAAAGAATTTTTGGGCATCCTCAGTAGGAGCTTCTTCATCTTGGTGTCCAACTCTAGCTTCCACACCCATCGAGACTCACCTTCATCTTCACGAATATTGTGCATGGGGAAAACATCATGCAAAGGATTGCATCTCACGGGCAAATTCACATGCATTGGCTCGGGAACCATATTGTAGCCTTCATGCATTGGCTCGGGAACCATATTGTAGCCTTCATGCATTGGCTCGGGAACCATATTGTAGCCTTCATGCATTGGCTCGGGAGCCATACTATAACCTTCATGCATTGGTTCGCCGATAATAGGAGTGTTAGTGACATGGGCAACACTTGGGTATTGTTCCCCATGCATGACCCATGTTGTGTAACCCCGCAAAAATCCTCCTCCTTTTACCAACAACAAATGGTCGTATACATCACGTGGAATTAGTGTCTTGGAAAATAACACTTCTTACACGGGCATAATTTTCCAGTGTTTTGTGTTATCAAGTGCAAACTCAATAAAATTCAAAACACCAATCCTAAACTCTTGGGAGTTCCTAGGCATTGAGATCCAACTCTTATCCATAGCTTACTACACTAGAAAGAACATGTGTTAGGGATTCATGATAATAACACTAGAAAGAACACGATGGTGTGTGCATTCTATTTGTAACTATAGAATTGTCAAAGTTTCAACCAAAATTAGCAAATCTTTCAATCTTGAGTTTCTAAAACTTACTAGATAATAATAAAAGCATACTAATTGAGAAAAAAAAGAAAACAATAATTCTATAATTTAGAATACCTATAGAAGCCATTAACTGATCATGTGAATTGAGTTTTCCAATATATAGAGAGGAAAGGGATCTTGGATGCTAATGAAAAAAATTAAATAGAAGGAACTTGGATACTACGATGGCTTTCAAAAGAATTGAAAGAACAAGACTAGTTTGAGATTGCATGAATGACAAGGTGATTGGATGATCCTCCTTTTGCTTGCTAATAAAAATTTCTAATAGTTTTTTATTTTTATTTTTTTAAAAAAAAAATTGCATGCAAATTTTCTGTATTCTATAGAACAGAGCATAGTGGGAAAAGAAAAAAGAAAACAAATATATACAACATGAGAGATTCAAGTAGGGTATTTTTCTGCCCACTTTAGGATCAAAGCATAAACTTCACAGTTCAGAAAACAGAGATGTGAAATAGGTCCAATGCTTGATGAATTGAATCACAAAGAAAGACACTTTTTAGAAGAAGATTAATACATTCAAATTCTGCTAAAAACTTAAAAGAATGGCATCAATCAATCAAGCCTCCAACTGGCTTGCTTTTATCCTATCATATCATATGGAAATGCTAGAATTACCCCACAGACATGAAGAATATTTCTTCAAACAAACCATGGCTGGCTGGTTAGGTGACTTGGGTAAACTAGAGGTCTATACAAATAGCAAGGAATAAGATTTTATCTACTTGGTTGTTTGGTGCTTCCATTCAACCTAGCATTCCTTCAAGACCAGGCTCTAGTCCACATGATCGATCACCAACTCCCACTTGTTTGTTTCTCAAAACACCATCATATGAACTGCTAACTTGTTAATTCTCATTAGCATTGGTAGGGTTACAACTTACAACATGCATGCCATTGTCTAAATGCTATCAAATTCTTCAACAAACATGTAATATGGTGACAGATGGTTTATCAAATTAATATTTTTAAAATATGATCCACATATTAGACTCTAGCTATCAACTTGTCTTTCATACAA
The DNA here is from genome assembly GCA_013348765.1 of Carpinus viminea. NCBI lineage: Eukaryota > Viridiplantae > Streptophyta > Magnoliopsida > Fagales > Betulaceae > Carpinus > Carpinus viminea. The sequence goes on from CP054668.1 coordinate 27,430,068, forward strand.
ATAGTTTTTTGGGTGCACATTCAGCAGCAGACCATGATCCATTGACTGCTATGTATCAGAATTTTGATGTTTTTATGCAGATAATATTCATAAAAAATCAAAGTCGCAGAAATGTTTAGTGCATGCAACACATTAGGTGTCACTGTAGCATTGCAACCTTAAACCCCTTCAAAATGATTCAAATCTTATGGATTCAAATCTTATGATCAGTGAAATGTTACAACCACAATAACAAAGATCCTTAAAAGTCCTAAACTTGTGATAAACCTTATAAAGCCCCTTCGATAATGGAAAGATATTTGCAAATTGATTGGAGGACCAAACCCAATTTCTAAAAGTGTCATGTTTCTAAATATATATGAGAAGAATAATGCTATATGCTGGACAAGTATACAAGTTCCTTCCACTAATGCTATATATGTCAAAAATCAATATATATTGAGCAACAAGATCTTGGATACCATTGAGCAACACCAAATTAATTAGAAAGTGAGGATTCAATTTATGTGCATGCTCGTACCAAATGCCTGAAATCCAATAATAAAATAAATAAATAAAAGGGATGGATTCATCAAGCATTGCTCAAGACAACCAATTTTCTTCCTTTAAAAATATTTTTTCCATGAACTTTCAGTGAAGTAGTTTAAAACTTTAAATGGCCATCGGATTAATTAGACTTATGCATTGGAAATAAATTCTGCAGAGAACTAAAGACCAAGGACCACCATCGCCCCAACTAACTGCTTATTCAACAACTACTCTCTCTCTCGTGAGAGAAACACACAAACAAATAAGAAAGAGAGACATCTTCCAATCCAGACTTCCTCTGTCTACAATCAAAGCACAATAATCAAAGTATACTTCAATATAAACAACTAGCCAATAAAAATAGAGCAACAACAAGAAGAAATTTCCACGTTACTCAATAGTGAAAACAGTCAACGATTCAAATTTCTAATTTCAGGAATAGAATGAAAATGAGAAAGAAAAAAACCAAAAAGAAAAGAAAAGAACAACCAAAGCCAAGATATTGAATAGTACTCACTATTGACGACCAAAAGACAAAAAGATTAGCCACAGAATGAATACATGTAAATTAAACCAGATTAACTACGTAATGAATACATGTAAATTAAACCCTAAATTGAAATCTACCACATATAATCGAGATATTAAAGCATGCATATATGGTGGAGGATGAGAGAGCGTGAAAGAAAACACACGAATGTGGCTGGCGACGGAGCTAGTGGCTGAGGGAGGAGACGACGGATTGCAGGAGATTTGTGTGAGAGCTGAGGGAGGAGACGACGGAGAGTTGTAACGAAATGTAATAAAATGAAATGGAACGTTTCAAAGAGGCTTTATGCGGAACTTAAGTAAGTTTTAATTAAATAAGTAAGCCAAAAATGTTAGACAACAGAGTGAATTAATTAAATAATGAGCTCAGCCTTATTGTTTATGAAATGCAAATAAAATATTTTTTTTGGCTTATATGCATAAATGTCAGTAAATTTTCTAGCTTATAGGTGTAAATGCAAATAAAATATTTTTTCTTAGCATTTATATAAATGGCAGTAATTTTTTTTGGCATTTAAAAAATATATGCTATTAAAATGTAAAAAACCTGGCATTTATAATAAATGCCAGGTAAAAAAAAGCCAAAAAAGCTTATTTTTGTTGTAGTGTTACCATTGGAAATCTTTTTTTTTTTAATTTTCGGCTCCATTAGTAACGTTTCAAATTTGAAACGTTACCACTGAAATTTTTTTTTTTTTATTTTCAATTTCCATTAGTAACGTTTCAACAAATTTAAAACGTTACCATTGAATTTTATTTTAAAAAATTTGTAGTAACGCTTGAAATTTGAAACGCTACCATTGAATTTTTTTTTTTTTTATTTTGTTCATTAGTAACGCTTCAAATTTGAAACGTTACCATTGGAATTTTTATTTTTATTTTGATCCTATAGGTAACGTTTCAAACATGAAACGTTACCATTGGATATTTTTTATTTTTTTTCCTCCTCTCTTTTCTTTCTCCCACCCAGGCTACCCAGCAGCAGACCTTTTTTTTTTTTCTCTCTCTTTCTTTCTCCCACCCAGCCACGTGCAGCAGGTTTTTTTTTCTTTTCTTTTTTTTTTTTTCTCTCTCTCTCTTCTTTCTCCCCCACCCAACCAAGCCGGCCAGCTTTTTCTCTCCTCTGTTTTCTTTCTCCCACCCAGGCACACAGCCGGCCTTTTTTTTTTTTTTTTTTCTCTCCTCCCTTTTCTTTCTCCCACGCGCATGCAGCTCCCTACTGAAATAAGACAAACAATTAATGAAAACTTAAAAACCAGAGACAAAAACAGGGAAAGTAAAACCAGAGACGGGAAAATCAGCGGTGAACGGCGGGACAGATCAGCGTGACTGGAGCTCCGGTGGTGTTGGGTCGCGCGTTTGGACCTCCGGCGAGAGTGGGTAACGCCGGCTAAGAAGAAAAAGCTGGGGAGAAAAAAACAGAGAAGAAAAAAAAGCTGAGAAGGAAAAAACCTGCGTGTGTGGCTGGTGGCTGAGAAGAACAAAAGCTGGGGAGATAAAAAAAAGAGAAGAAAAAAAAAGCTGGGAAGAAAAAACGCTGTGTGTGGCTGATCTATATTGCCTGCCATATTTTAAAATTTTGAATTCCATTTTATTGTTTTTTTTCCCTGGCCGGCCATACAACCATCTGGCCGGCAATATTTTTTTTTCCTCGCCGGCCACGCACCCCATATCGCCGGCCGGCGATATATATATTTTTCCTCGCCATGCACCCAGCCACGTACACAGTGGGGCTTTTTTTTTCTCTCTCTGTTTTTTTTCTCCCACCCAGGTACGAAGCAGCAGGCCTTTTTTTTTTTCTCCCTCTCTGTTTTTCTTTCTCCCCCAACCAACCACGAGCAGCCGGCCAGTTTTTTCTTTTGTTTTTTTTTTCCTTTCCTCTCTTTTCTTTCTCCCACCCAGCACGCAGCAGGCCATTTTTCCCCCCATACATACACCTTTCTTCCCCCATTTTTCCCCCATACTTAAAAAACCAGAGACAAAACAGGGAAGTAAAACCAGACATTTCAGACAAGGGCACCTCTCCACCCTATACCAGAACAAAATCCAATTTCCATTACATATACATACGTACACAAAGATCGATATGCTTTGAGAGAGAGGGCAGAGAGAGTACCTCCATTTGCCAAGAAAATCTGTAATAAACAGCCATGACAGCCATGGAAGTAATACCCAAGCTAGACATAAGAGCGACGACCAGATAAGTGAACCTCTCCGATCTCTTCCTGGCCAACCTCTCTGCCGCACGTGTGGATGGGATCTGAGAATTCATACCACCAGGACCAGGGTCTTCCTCTTTGAGATTCTCCAACAGGGAATTTCGTTTTGGTCCTCCATGATTACAAAGACAGTGAAGCATGTTTTCTTCGGGTTTTGTGGATTTGGCTATGGCGGAGAGCCAAGGACGTGAAGAGGTGAGGGTTTTTGTAGGAGGAGTGCTGGAGAAGAGAAGAAAAAAAAGCTGAGAAGAGAAGAAAAAAAGCTAAGAAAAAAGCTGGAAGAGAAGAAAAAAGAGTTGAGAAGAAAACAGATGCGTGTGGCTGAGAAGAAAAAAGCTGGGGAGAAAAACAGAGAAGAAAACAGAGAGAAAAAAAAAAAGCTGAGAAGAAAAACCTGGGGAGAAAAAACAGAGAAGAAAAAAAAGATGAGAAGAAAAAAGCTGCGTGTGTGGCTGAGAAGTCTGGAGGATGAGAGAAAAAGAGGGGAAAATTAAAACAAATAAAGAGAGGGAGGGATGAGATTTCTGGCGGGATGAGAGAAAAGAGGGGAAGAGCAAAAAATCAAATAAAAACATAAAAATAATATCAATATATCAAAAGGTAACGTTTGAAGTTTCAACGTTAAGGTAACGTTTGAAACTTCAAACGTTACCTTTTGCTTCAATAAAAATTTTCAAAAATAAAAACAAATAAAACCATAAAAAAGAATATCAAATAAATACATAAAAAATAATTTCATAAAAACAAATAACTATATTTTAATTATAGTATTAATTAACTGTATATATTACGTATAATACTACTTAATATAAGTATATAATTATTATAGAACTAATTAATTATATACTATTTATAGTAGTATATAATATAAAAATTAATTATATAATATATAATTAAAAATAATTACAAATTAGTAATAATTTATAGTATTCTAATAATTTAAGTACTTAGTAATAATATTATATAAGATTAGTAAATTATCATAATATTATATGAGATTAGTAAATTATGGAATAATATTATTCCATATATCTTTTGTATTTTATATAATTAATATATTATATTATTATAATTAATAAATATTATACTTAATTACTACTATAATTAGTATATATTAATTAGAACTATATTTAATATGTAATATATTGTATATAAAATAGTATATAATTAATTAGTTGTATAATAATTATATAATTATATTAATAGTAAATAATAAATAATAAATAATAAATTAATATATATATATATAATGTAATTTTTGGAGGAGGGAAAAGCTTTGTAAGTTTTAATGTGTAGGGAGGAAAACTTTAATAAAAAAAAATAAAAAAATTATATAATTTAAAATATAAAATATATTATTTAGTAACGTTTGAAAAGTCAAACGTTACCATTTGGTAACGTTTGACTTTTAAAACGTTATTAACAGTTTTTAAAAATAATTAAAATAAAAATAAATTATATAATATATAATTACAAATAATTACAAATTAGTAATAATTTATAGTATTCTAATAATTTAAGTACTTAGAAATAATATTATATAAGATATTATTACTAATTATTATATAATTAGTAAATTATTATATTAGTATTAGAACTATATTAATATGTAATTAATACTAAAAAATAGTAAAAATAATTATTATATAATTAATAATTACAAATTAGTAAAAATTTAGTATTCTAATAATTAATATATATAGTAATAAATATTATATTAAGATGTAGTTAATTATAGTACTAATAATGTCAAGTAATAGAAATAAATTGAGCAAAAAAAAAAAAAAAAACAAACCAAATGAAGAAAAATGAAAGTTCAAAAAAAAAAATTTATTAGTAACGCAGCATATGTGCCACGTTACCAATGGAGGTTCATTAACGTGCACATCGTTAATAATGAATTCATTGGTAACGTTGTACATATGCAACGTTACTAATGGAAGATTTTTTTTTTTATTTTGTTTGATTTCGTTTTTGTTTTTTTACCTATAATTAATATACACTTCATTACTACAATAATTAATAAATACTATACTTAATTTCTACTATAATTAGTATATAATTAATTAGAACTATATTTAATATGTAATTACTAATAAAAATAGTATATAATTAATTATTTGTATAATAATTATATAATTATATTAATTAGTACTTAATACTTAATATATATAGTTAATTAGTAGAATAAATAAAATGTAGTTAATTATAGTACTAATGTCCAAGTAATAGAAATAAATAGCAAAAAAAAAAAAAATACAAACCAAATGAAGAAAATGAAAGTTAAAAAAAAAAATGTTCCATTAGTAACGCTACATGTGCAACGCTTACTAATGGAGGTTCCATTGGTAACGTAAATATGCAACATTACTAATGGAAGATTTTTTTTTTTTTAATTATTTTGTTTGATTTCATTTTTTTTGTTTTTTACCTATAATTAATATACACTTCATTACTACTATAATTAATAAATACTATACTTAATTACTACTATAATTAGTATATAATTAATTAGAACTATATTTAATATGTAATTAAGTACTAATAAAAATAGTATATAATTAATTAGTTGTATAATAATTATATAATTATATTAATTAGTACTTAATACTTAATATATATAGTTAATTAGTAGAATAAATAAAATGTAGTTAATTATAGTACTAATGTCCAAGTAATAGAAATAAATGGAGCAAACAAAAAAAAAAATACAAACCAAATGAAGAAAAATGAAAGTTCAAAAAAAATATATATTATATATTAATTAACTATATATTTGCAACGTTATAATGGAGGTTCCATTGGTAACGCTGTATGCAACGTTACTAATGGAAGATTTTTTTTTTTTTATTCTTGTTTGATTTTATTTTTTTTTTGTTTTTTACCTATAATTAATATACACTTCATTACTACTATAATTAATAAATACTATACTTAATTACTACTATAATTAGTATATAACTAATTAGAACTATATTTAATATGTAATTAAGTACTACTAAAATAGTATATAACTAACTAGTTGTATAACAATTATATAATTATATTAATTAGTACTTAATACTTAATATATATTAATTAATTAGTAGAATAAATAAAATGAAGTTAATTATAGTACTAATGTCCAAGTAAAAATACAAACCAAATGAAGAAAAAATGAAAGTTCAAAAAAAAAAATTAAACATGTGTAATGTAACAATGAAATTCATTAACTATATATTGCATTACGCGTTACTAATTTCTAATTAGTAACGTTGCGCTATATGCAACGCTTACTAATGGAAGATTTTTTTTTTCATTATTTTGTTTGATTTCGTTTTTTTTGTTTTTTACCTATAATTAATATACACTTCATTACTACTATAATTAATAAATACTATACTTAATTACTACTATAATTAGTATATAATTAATTAGAACTATATTTAATATGTAATTAAGTACTACTAAAATAGTATATAATTAATTAGTTGTATAATAATTATATAATTATATTAATTAGTACTTAATACTTAATATATATAGTTAATTAGTAGTATAAATAAAATGTAGTTAATTATAGTACTAATGTCCAAGTAAAGAAATAAAGCAAAAAAAAAAAAAAAAAAAAAAAAAAAATGTTCCATTAGTAATTGCTATCCATTTGCAACGTTACCAATGGAGGTTCCATTGGTAACGCTGCATTTGCAACGTTACTAATGGAAGATTTTTTTTTTTAATTATTTTGTTAGATTTTCGTTTTTTTTTGTTTTTACCTATAATTAATATACACTTCATTACTACTATAATTAATAAATACTATACTTAATTACTACTATAATTAGTATATAATTAATTAGAACTATATTTAATATGTAATTAAGTACTACTAAAATAGTATATAATTAATTAGTTGTATAATAATTATATAATTATATTAATTAGTACTTAATACTTAATATATATAGTTAATTAGTAGTATAATAAAATGTAGTTAATTATAGTACTAATGTCCAAGTAATAGAAATAAAGTGGAGAAAAAAAAAAAAAAAACCAAATGAAGGAAAAATGAAAGGTTGCAGATGTGCGTTACCAATGGAACCTCCATTATTAACGTTGCACATCTGCAACGCTTACTAATGGAAGATTTTTTTTTTTAATTATTTTGTTTTGATTTCCATTTTTTTTGTTTTTTACATATAATTAATATACACTTCATTACTACTATAATTAATAAATACTATACTTAATTACTACTATAATTAGTATATAATTAATTAGAACTATATTTAATATGTAATTAAGTACTACTAAAATAGTATATAATTAATTAGTTGTATAATAATTATATAATTATATTAATTAGTACTTAATATATATAGTTAATTAGTAGTATAAATAAAATGTAGTTAATTATAGTACTAATGTCCAAGTAATAGAAATAAAGTGGAGCAAACAAAAAAAAAAAAACAAACCAAATGAAGGAAAAATGAAAGTTATATTAGTAACGGATTTGCAACGTTACTAATGGAGGTTCCATTGTAACGTTGCAAATTTGCAACGTTACTAATGGAAGATTTTTTTATTTTTAATTATTTTGTTAGATTTTCGTTTTTTTTTTTTGTTTTTTACCTATAATTAATATACACTTCATTACTACTATACTTAATTACTACTATAATTAGAACTATATTTAATATGTAATTAAGTACTACTAAATAGTATATAATTAATTAGTTGTATAATAATTATATAATTATATTAATTAGTACTTAATACTTAATATATATAGTTAATTAGTAGTATAAATAAAATGTAGTTAATTATAGTACTAATGTCCAAGTAATAGAAATAAAGTGGAGCAAAAAAAAAAAAAACAAACCAAATGAAGGAAAATGAAAGTGGTAACGCTATAAATTTGGTAACATTTTTAAGCAAATCAACGCTTACTAATGGAACATTTTTTTTTTTTAATTATTTTGTTTGATTTTCGTTTTTTTTTGTTTTTTACCTATAATTAATATACACTTCATTACTACTATAATTAATAAATACTATACTTAATTACTACTATAATTAGTATATAATTAATTAGAACTATATTTAATATGTAATTAAGTACTACTAAAATAGTATATAATTAATTAGTTGTATAATAATTATATAATTATATTAATTAGTACTTAATATATATATTAATTAGTAGTATAAATAAAATGTAGTTAATTATAGTACTAATGTCCAAGTAATAGAAATAAAGTGGAGCAAAAAAAAAAAACAAACCAAATGAAGGAAAAATGAAAGTTAAAAAAAAAAAAAATGTGTTCCATTAGTAACGCTTGCATGCAACGTTACCAATGGAATTTCCATTGGTAACGCAAATTTGCAACGTTACTAATGGAAGATTTTTTTATTTTTAATTATTTTGTTTGATTTTCGTTTTTTTTTGTTTTTTACCTATAATTAATATACACTTCATTACTACTATAATTAATAAATACTATACTTAATTACTACTATAATTAGTATATAATTAATTAGAACTATATTTAATATGTAATTAAGTACTAAAAAATAGTATATAATTAATTAGTTGTATAATAATTATATTAATAATTATATAATTATATTAATTAGTACTTAATACTTAATATATATAGTTAATTAGTAGTATAAATAAAATGTAGTTAATTATAGTACTAATGTCCAAGTAATAGAAATAAAGTGGAGCAAACAAAAAAAAACAAACCAAATGAAGGAAAAATGAAAGTTAAAAAAAAAATAATGATTAGTAACGCTAGTATTTGCAACGTTAATAATGGAGGTTCTGATTGGTAACGCTGCACATCCGCAACGCTTACTAATGGAAGATTTTTTTATTTTTCATTATTTTGTTTGATTTCGTTTTTTTGTTTGATTTCCATTAGTAACGTTTTGAAAATTCAAACGTTACTAAATTAGTAACGTTTGAATTTTCAAACGTTACTAATCTTCCATTTTTTTGTAGTGCGGAGTTGATTTAATTAAATAACTGTAATTGTACTTTAGTATTTTATTTTCAATTATTTGAATAATTTTAATGACTTCTTATGTTTTTCATTTGACCGTTCCATGAAATAATCCGTAGTTGAATTATTGTCATAAATAAATGTAACTATATTTTACTATTGTTTATCATTGAGTATCCAATTTAATCCCTTGATTATTATCACAGACAGATCATCTCCATTTCATTGAGTTAGTTAGTTGTAAAAGGATCGGCAAAATTGTCCAACAAAGAAAATGACATTTTTGCCCCTCTTTTTATAATTAACTGGAATGAAATAGAAAGGATTTGTTTTCGGGTCAGATTTGAGTTGACCCGCTTGACCTACTAACCTATTAATGATCAACCCTAATATGATCCATTTAGTTAAACAAGTCACATACCAAATTCTAATATATTTATATTTTAAAGGCTCTTGGCTGTAAATAACAAAAAGAAAAAAAAGTTAAATCTTTTATACCAAAAAAAAAAATAAAAGTCACGAAACCCTTTTGGTTGATTTGAAGGTTGTCAAAGCACCTTAGGGGCCACTAGGGCTTTCTTATTTGATAAATGTCACAGAAGGCAAAGACCCCACAAAATCTCGATCGTGTACGTACACAAGTTGTGCCATTTTCTTTTTGATAGACACGGATTCATTTGTCAGAGAGCCACTCAATCATATGCTGCACAGGAAATCCCGTTCGTGATAGCCACGCACATCCACCAATGAGTGCGAGCGGGGGACATTTAGCCAACGAAAAATGTTAAGAGCTAATAAATTTTTTATATTTGATTTGATTTATTTTTTTTACAAATTTAATAGGATCAATTAAAAATAAAATAAAATATTAATCTCTAACATTTCTCATTAGCCAACGGACCCTTTTACACTATTTACACATTCTCATATTTCTCACAAGCGGAGAGGGAGAGAGCTCTACTCAAAAAGCTGTTTAAGAAGAAATGGAGAAGGAAAGAATATATGCCTTGAGAGGTCATTGTTTGGAGCACAAAGGAGTAAGAGTTACACGATCACCACCTACTCCATCTCCAAGACCATACATAAAGAGGCTGCCTCCATTGCTCCGGCAGCCATCTCCAACGGCAGAATAGATGAAGTGGAGAGCATCTGCTTTAACTTAGGCTCATTTAATTAAAATGAGAAGTGAATAATAGAAATAAGACTCGAACTCAGAACATCTGCTCTTATACCATAGTAAATAATTATTTATCTTAAAAGTTTAAGTTTATAAGAAAAGTGCATTCAATCATATTGTCCACTTTAGGCCTAGCCCGCACATTAAGCAAAAAATAAATTAGGGTTATTGCACATGATCTCAATCCAAATTTAGCCATTACCCATGAAAGGTGATCATGTCACGCGTAACACCCCGTACTAAATGATTTGATATTATTCGTTTTGGATCAAGCCCACATGGTTTTAATATTGAGTTTACCCCCAAAAGGCCTTATACCATCTAGAAATAACATATTACATATAAACACATCATCTTTTTTATACATAGGCAATGTGAGATGTCACATCATGGCCATTGTAGATGTTGAATTGTCTATGCCTGAACTGATGACGCTGGCATAGCATGACAAAGATGACCGGCGCAAAGATGGCAAGAATTGGCACAATTAGACATAATTGAGGCTATAATGCATAGTGTGCAGTGTGCAATAAAACGTACATAACTTTCGCTACACTTGTTATCTTGGCGCACATGTCGTGGCCACCCAAATATACTCGGTGAGCATCATTTTGGACCTTAAATTCCACTATTTTTCCATTCAAATTGGCATTTTTATAGATATTGTTGTCATCTCACTACAAAAAAATAGAGGATTAGTGACAGTTGATATAGTGTCATTTTAAGAAACCGACTCTAATAATACTATAAGGTGACGGTTTTGAAACCGACACCAATTAATGGTGACGGTTTTAGTGGAACCGACACCCCTTGTTGTCATCTCACTACAAAAAAATAGAGGATTGGTGACGGTTGATATAGTGTCATTTTAAGAAACGGACTCTAATAACACTATAAGGTGACGGTTTTGAAACCGACACCAATTAATGGTGACGGTTTTAGTGGAACCGACACCCCTTAAAAAATAGGTGTCGGTTTCACTAAAACTATCACCATTAATTAGTGTTGGTTAATGTAGAACCGACACCCCTTTTTAAGGGGTGTTGGTTTTACTGAAACCATCACTATTAATTAGTGTCGGTTACTGTAAAACCGACACCTTTTTAAGGGATGTTGGTTTTATTGAAACCGTCACTAGTAATTGGTGTTGGTTTCTCTAAAACCGACACCTCTTAGTAATTAAAGATTTTTTTAATCCAAACATCTACTGTAATTAAATTTTTAAATACAGGGGCATTTTAAAGCCAACGCAAACCCGGCCCAATTATAGCCCAATTCCAGCCCAAAACTCTCAATGGTTCTCACATTATTTCTACACCCTTCGGCCTTCTTAGCAGCTCCTCCACTATTTACCAAAACGAGCAACGAGCAGCGTTCTTCATCCCCGGCGCCGGTTAGTTCTTGACTTTTCTCTACTCTTTTGGTTTTTGTTTTAGGCTTTATTACTTTGATTGGTTGTTTGTATTTTTTTTTTCTCTAACGTGTGCTTTTGTTTCCCTCTTTGAAGTCTGAATTGAAAAGCAAAGAATGGGTTTCAGCTGAAGGGAAGCGGTTTTCCGAGAGCGGTTTCGGAGGTAATCTACTAATCTGGTATCAGCGTTCCCATTGGTATTGATTCCGATTGTGCATATTTTGTTCTGGTTCTTTAAAATTTTGTTTGGATCGTTGATGGTGTTGTGTTTTGCATTTTGAAACTGTAGGAGTCATCCATCTCCCTCTCTCTCAGTTCCGGCTGCTTCAAATCCTCTCTTTCACGGTTCAATTTTTTCGCTTTCTCTCTCTATATTTTGAAATGCTGTTAATTCTATTTATTTTTACCTTTTTGTTTCTCTGTTTTTGGACTTGTGTGTTTGTTTGAATTAATTGTCAAAGCCATGGCAACTTCCTTGATTGGAATCTGGATTGGGTGGTCTCAACAACCAAAGAACTTTTTTCTCAACAACCAAAGAAATTTGTTGCTAAATTTTCGTGAACATATAATTTCCTTGGTGGTTGAAATGCTGAATTAGATATGTCAAGCTGCTAAATAACTGTTTATTATGTTAGATTAATTTATTTATTTGTGAATTGTGATGGTCTTGATAGAATGGCTTGCCATGTTAAGTATACATACGTATTAATGGTTTTTATTTTATATCATGTTTCTGGCTTTATGGTTGGTGGTGTCACTGTCTGATCTAGAATGCCTTTTAGTTTCGTTATTACTTTCAATTTAATGACATAGTTTGATTATATTTTTTGCTATAGTGAATTGGCCGTTTGAAATATAATGACACTTAAAAAAATTATTGTGTTAAAAAAAATTACCAAATATGATTTTTATAAAAAAAAATAAAGATAGAATCAATAAAGAATAAAGAAATTATCTGAAATTTCTTAGTAATGACATTAGCTGTTAGATCCATGATCTTTTTGTTTTCCTATTGTTGGATTTGTACTGCGTCAGCATATGAGTTTTTTGCCTTTCCCAGTAAGAATGTTTGACAATGTGTCTGCTTACATTTGTTTTCATTTGTGTTGAAACTGAAATTTTATTGTCTTGATAAAGTATGTATATATCCTTATTGTCTTGAAAATTTTAACTGGACAAGTTTATGCTGCTGTTTCTTCATTTATCTGGAGTACTTACAAGCATATATGCTTGTAAAGTTGCAACCAATTTTTTTCTTTCTATTTTCTTATTTTGGCTAAGCATGCTTGAAACTGACTTTTCGAAACACTTCCATGCAATCCATCGGTTTAATGGGGCTAATTAAGATTTGGAATATGTTGTTTTGTATCATCTTTAATGTTCATGCCCACTTTTACAATTAATTAGGCCATATGTCTATCTGCTGTTTCTTCATTTATCTGAGTACTTATTTTGTATTCAAAGCCACACCATACACCATCTGGATTGGCTAGTCAACATGATTAAAGAATTCAGTAGCTGTTTATCCAAATAATAGATACAACTGGATAGTGTAACAAATTCATCATTGTTTATCCAAGTGCTATATATCGGTAGGTAATTAGATATATCCGGATATATGTGTAACAGATTTCACTTGGTATATTATGGTAATCTGAGGTTGGGAACATAATACTTATGATCCACATAAAATGTCAAAGCAAAGATTAGGAAGTTGTTAGTGGTAGTTGATTGATTTAATTTCAAGTTTGGAGTTTGACTGCAGTAAGCTGATTAGAAATATTTTGATATTCCTAGCCATCGCTCATGACAATCTTCTATGCACTGTAGCCAATAAGCAAATGATTTGGGTTAAGAAGAACAACATACAAAGCTTACCTTAAGACCAGAACTGGAGAAATTTTCGAAGAAAGAGGCTGGTAGGAATGGTAGCATCTGACACTCCATTATCAAGGAGCCATCAATTTACAAACACAGAATTTTCTTTGAAGAACGATTTTTGTTTTTGTAATTTATAGATACAGCTAAGAGATTTACATATGCTTTTGCTTTAAAAAAGTTTGTTCATAATCAAACAAGCAGCCTGTATGGATTTTGTCTCAATGGCCTTTTTGTTTCTCTTGCAGATTTGTCTTTGTACAACTAGCAGACATCCATAAAGAAGTGCAGTGTCCTATTTGTCTTGGTATGTTTTGTCTTTGAAATGAAAAAATTTATTTTTAGGACATATATGTTGGTGTGTTTCCACTAGATACCCAAAAAAGAAGTGTTTCAGCTAGATTCAATTTATAAAGTTGGACACTTGTGCCTACAGATAGTTTTGTATATGGAAATATAAAATTTGGGAATATCATATTTAAGACATACCACATAGAAATGGATCCTGTTATTATTATTATTATGAATAAAATAGGTCCTGTTATTAGTGCTTCAGTTTGTTGATCTTGTATGCCTTGGTTACTTGAATCAGAACTTAAATGTTGTGCTTTAAAGGAACAATCAATGTATAATAACAATTATAACTGTACCAAAATTTTCCAGCTGCAACATTTTCATGCTGAGGCGAGGTTCATGCCTACGTGGCTTAATAGGCATTCCCTGCAATAAAGAAAATAAGTTGTGAATCTGTCTTCTAGGATCCAATTAATTAGGCTTCTACCATATCAAAGACAATATAAACCGATCTGGGTGTTCTTCCTACCAGCATTAGCAAATGGTGTATTCTACTTAAGATCCAGTTTTCTATGATCTCTTTTACCAGATGCGGACTATAGGCAATTTTCATAGTGATTCTTTCTTGGACTTTATTGCTCTTCTGACTTTTCAGTTGTAATTTCTTAAGGGATAGCATATTTTCTCTTCTGTCTTGATTATTTAATTTCAGATAAACATTTCGTACTAATCAAAAAAAAAAAAAAGAAAGAAAAGAATCATTCTCAGCCACTATAAAATTGTTGTTGTATCCTTGATTGTTTGGTTGCTTTGTCTATATATAGATTTAGGGGGATTGATTGTACATGTTATTGTAATGTTCTGCAGAAGGGATTGCAGTTTGTTCTTGCTGGTTTTAACTGGAGTGTTTCTATTGTTTGTTTGTTAGTAATACAAAAAATTATGCAGAAGGGATTGCAGTTTGGATCTTGCTTTGCAAAAATACTTAGTTTGGATTTTATTTTAGTTAATTCTGTTTATTGATGATCGATGTATTGTTGTGTAGATTGAGTTGAAGTTCAAAGAGACAACGACTAGGCTTGAGCAACAGTTGGCAGAGGAGAAAGCAGCAAGACTAAAGGTTGAAGAGCAAGCACATTTAAATCAAGAGAAATCTAATGATGACATTCTTGAGCTTAGAGAGAAACTAGCTAAAGTGAACTATGATTATTTGTTCTACCTAAATCTAATATAGTCTAATCTAGTTTACTATTGATTCTCTGCATTTATAAAATTCCAATTATGTTTACTATTGATTCTAATATAGTTTACTATTGATTCTTTGCATTTATAGAATTCCAATTATATATGTTTAAGATGGACAATTGGCCAGCTTCTTGTGACGTTACTCCAAATTAATTGTGCCAATTTTTTTTTTTTTTCTTTTTTGCGTCTTTTTTGGGAGGATCGGCCAAAATGGGCCAGCTCTCTATAACATATTTGTGGCATATACAACACAAGAATAACTTTTGACGTTACTCCAAATTAATTGTCAACATTTGCACAATTTTTATAAATAAAGATGTAAGAAATTGATCATAACCCTACCAATAATAATAGGAATTAATTGCAAGTGTATCACGTTTGTGTCCTCTTTTGTGAAGATCTGCCAAAATGGCCATGTGTAGTGCCCCCATAATACATTTCCGCCAATAGGTTTATATTCATTTTTATTCACTTAAGTTTTTAAGAGTAAAGATCATAATTTCTAATTGATCTTATCCAATTTTAATTAAATATTTATTAGACTTCATCAATTAAAATAAAATTTAAGTTTGTACGTGAAGAGAAATATTAAAATATTTAATTAAATGATTAAATTTTATTATTCCTACCTCCTTAGACTTTTCAAAATGAGCAATAATTGTGAGATTCATTTGTCAAAAAAGTGGTTTGGTAGGTTGGTTCCATCGTCCATGGAAAGATAGAGCCTTTCCAATTATATGCTGCAAAGAAACCCCGGTGGAGATAGCCACACATATCACTCACCAATAGAGGACGAGCGGGAGATATTACATTTACCACAAGCACAGAGAGAGAGAGAGAGAGAGATTTCAGAAAAGCTCTACTGTAAGCAAAAATGGAGAAGCAAAAGAATGGCTACAAAGCTCATTGTTTGGTGTTGTCCTATCCAAGCCAAGGCCACATTAACCCCATGCTCCAATTCTCCAAGCGTTTGGATAACAAAGGAGTAAGAGTTACACTCGTCACCACCTTCTCCATCTCCAAGACCATCCACAAAGAAGCCACCTCCATTGCTCTCGAGACCATCTCCGACGGCTACGACGACGGCGGCATAGAGCAAGCGGAGAGCATCCAGGCCTATTTGGACCGCTTTTGGCGAGTCGGGTCGCAAACTCTGACTCAGCTCCTCGAGAAGCTCTCCGGCTCAGGCTCCCCTGTTGATTGTATTGTATATGATGCTTTCTTGCCTTGGGCTCTAGAAGTAGCCAAAAGTTTGGCTTATTCGGGGCTGTGTTTTTCACTCAATCTTGTGCTGTTGATAATATATTGTACCATGTCCATAAAGGAGCTCTTAAACCCCCTCTGTCGGAGCCGGAGATTCTTCTTCCTGGGTTGCCTCCGCTTGAACGTGAAGATATGCCGTCCCTCATTTCGGATTTCGGATCCTACCCGGCTTTTTTTGACATGGTTGTCGAACAATTCTCCAACATTGACAAAGCTGATTGGGTCCTTTGCAACACGTTTTATCAGCTGGAGAAAGAGGTAAGCAAGCAAATATTGCGACATGTAAGCTATTGATTTCCACTTTTGTTTTATTAACTTGACTTATTACTCTCGATGTTTTGGCTACCCTTAAACTTTAAAAAGTTGTACGCTCATATTGTCATGCTTAAAAGTTCGTAATATTAAATATATACCATTAGAATTTATGGTTAAGTCAAACGATCGATTAACTTATAAAACTATCAAATTATCCTAATTAAATATTTAAAAAAAAAAAGTATTTGGAGGCCATTCTCAGTTAGAATTTAACAAAAAAATCCTAATGACATTGCAAAATTTTAAAACATGGCAACAAGACATCGTAACTTTTTAAACTTTATGGCTACAATTACAAAATTGCCAAACATAAGGGTTAAATAAGTTTCTCATTTTTTATTATTTATTATTATTATTATTATTATTATTTTAGGGGTGGGGAGGGGGAGGGGAGTGGATTAATAATCTTGAGTGATCTTATCTGATTTAGAATTTACATAATTTTTACGTATGCAAAAATTGATTGGTTTTGTAGGTGGTGGATTGGATGGCAAAGATATGGCCGTTGAGGACAATAGGACCAACTATACCATCTATGTTCTTAGATGGGCGAATTAAAGATGACAAAGTCTATGGCTTCAGCATCTTCAAATCAAGCACTGATGCTTGCATGAAATGGCTAAATGATTGTCCAAAAGGGTCGGTTGTTTATGTTTCCTTTGGGAGTATGGCCATTCTTGAAGTTGAGCAAATGGAAGAACTAGCTTGGGGATTGAGAATGAGCAATAGCTACTTCTTGTGGGTGGTTAGGGCATCAGAAGAGGCCAAGCTCCCTAAAAACTTTGTGAAGGAAACAGCCGAAAAGGGATTGGTGGTTCACTGGTGTCCTCAGTTGGAGGTTTTTTTTAAATCACCATTTACCTAAAAAACTTAAGCTGATATAAATGAGTGAATTTAATCATTTAATTTATGTTCTAATAGGTCTTAACTCACGAGGCGGTGGGATGCTTTGTGACACATTGTGGGTGGAACTCTACTTTGGAGGCCCTTAGCTTCGGTGTTCCAATGGTTGCAGTGCCACAATGGACAGACCAAAGCACAAATGCGAAGTTTATTACAGATGTTTGGAAGATGGGACTGAAAGCTCCTGCAGATGAGAAAGGGTTAGTCCGGCGAGAAGCAACAGGACATTGTATTAGGGAAATAATGGAGGGAGAGAGAGGAAAGAGATAAAGAAAAATGCTTTGAAATGGAGGAAATTGGCCAAAGAGGCTGTCGACGATGGTGGAAGTTCTGATAAAAACATTGAAGAATTTGTAGCTAAGTTGGTTAGCTAGCTGGACCTTCACGTCCATTTCCTAATTAAGTTGAATGGTTATGTAATAAAGATGCCGTTATGTAATGACTTTGGAATGATTCCAAACCTATCTTAAGTTGCTTCTTGTTTAATTATTCAATTTGGTAATTTTATATATGTTCTTCAATAAACTTCAAATATATGATATTTAGACCAAATTTTGAAATGTTATTTAATAGATTGTATATGACTATTGCATAATTGAAAAAGCAGTAAAAAGAGATCTGCTATATGTTCTTCTTTGGTTGTTCTCTCATTCTCTCACTCTTCAAAATCACTATTGTTTCTAAAAGGTAGCTCAATCGGCTAGGACCACGCTTAATGAAACAGAGATTACTAGTTCAAATTTTCCTCCCTCCTCTTGTACGGATCAACACGTCAAAAAAAAAAAAAAATCACTATTAAATCTGTGGAGTCTATATATGAGACGTATATAGCCCTACAGGTTCAATAATAATTTTGAAAAATGCAAAAATGAGAGAAAAAGCAGAGAAAGAAATGTAGCATTTTCCAAATTAATATAATTTTTCTTTTTTACAAGTTTTGGTTAATTTAAATGCTGATTTTCACGGTTATGTCATTACAGTTACTATATTAAAAGACTCGTTTTCAAGTTGCATTCACACGAAAAAAAAAAAAAAAAAAAAAACATTGGGATAAATAAAACAATTGTAATATTGCTAGGAGGAAATGACCTGGAACAAATCTATAATCCTATATATATAATCCACGTAATCAGAAAAAATAATAAAAAATAATAATAATAAGTGATTAATGTAATGTAAAAAATAAAAATATTAAAAAGTTCAATTTTTTTATAAATAATATTCGATGAATAATATAGAATAAAAAATGATGAATAATATGGAATAAAAAAAAAGAGAGTCAAGACACAGATTTAACGTAATTTGGCAATTTGCCTACGTCTGCAGTAGAGTGCGGCTATATTTTTCTATTCAATGATTTAGGATTATAACATAACATATTTATAGGCAAACTCTAATTATAAGTATTTTAGAAAACCCCAAAATACCTCCTACAACTTATTGTCCCTAGACCTACATAAATTAATTACACCCAATGGGCCATTAATAGAATATAAGTCACTTGTTCCAACAATTTTCACCTTGGCAATATTCGCCTCTTTAAAAATAATCAAGTATTGGGCCTTTACCTGGAACTGATAAGTTTGGAGCTGCCGCCTCTTCTCCTCTTCCTTCTAGCACCTGGAGACATTTGTCAAGTACAAGCAATGCTTGAACTTGTTTACGGTAATTGGCTTCGTCAACATGTCCGCTGCATTCTCAGAAGTGTGAATCTCCACAAGTAACAATTCACTTATAGCAACCAATTCCCTGATCTTGTGAAACTTCACATTAGTGTGCTTGGTTCTCACTTGATACACCTAGTTCTTTGCTAAGTAAATGATACTCTGACTATCACAATACAACGGAACTCCAATTTGCTGAATCCTTGACTAACCATATAAGCCACAAAGCTTCCTTTGCAACCTCAGCCGCCACCATGTACTCTGCCTCAATCATAGACATCGCAACCATGGACTAAATCATAGACCTCCAACATATGGATCCTCCTGCAAGAGTGAACACATAACCCGTGGTCGACATCCTGTCATCCAAATCCCCTACATAATTTGCATCTACATACCTAACAACTGACAAATCACTTTTATGTATGAAAAAAGTGATGTCATACTCTATAGTACCTTTCAAGTATCTAAAATTCCATTTAACTACATCACAATGCTGTCTCTCTGGATTGGCCATGTACTTGTTCACCACACTGACTACATGAGCCAAATCTGTCCTGATACATACCATAGCATACATCAGACACCCCACTACTGGCATATGGGGCCTTTGACATGTCTTCAGTTTCTTAAACTATCTTTGGGCATTGCGAGGTAGACAAACGAAATGATTCGCTAAAGGCGTATTCACCAGTTTCGCATTTTTCATGCTAAACCTCTCAGCATCTTCTTCACATAGCCGGCTGAAATAACACAATCTCTTGGCATCCATGTCCCTGCAAATCTCCATCTCAAGAATATTTTTGGTTGCACTCAAATCCTTCATGTCAAATTCTCTACTCAACAAAACCTTTAGTTTGTTGACCTCCAATATGCTCTTTGCTACAATAAGCATATCATCCACATACAATAATAGAAAAATAAACGAGCCGTCATCAAGGCTCCTCACATACACACAATAGTCATACTCATATCTTCTTTAGCCAATTTTGATAATGTAGGAGTCAAATCGCTTATACTATTACCTTGGAGACTGCATGACTTCTTTAATGGGTATTTTATCAATTTAAGGAGCTATTTTAGATAAAAGTATCATTTAGTTCCTTCATTGTAAATGCTCTAAGAACGGTTAAACTATATTTTTATTTAATTTATGTTATTTATTTGATAAAAATGTGAATCAATGTCTCAAAAAAAAAAAAATTTCTAAAAACTAAAAACTGAAAACTGAAAACTGAAATCTGAAATATTGGACTCATGCAACCAATATGATCATCATGATCTAGTTAGTGTATAGTTTAAAATGATCATGGTCTAATTAGTGTATATGTAGTTTAAAATGATCATGAACTCATGCTTCAGCGACATTTTTGCGCATCTGGGTTTTATCTGTTGGATTTGAAGGACATATTGCAAATCAATTCCAAAATAGTTCCAGTCAATGAACAAGATAATATAATTCATAATGGAGACCGGTTGGAATAGGAAGTGATCCTTTAAACAAATTAGACCGGAGCTATAAATCGATGAGACGAGGCCATGGAGGAAGAATTGGATGTTGACCAAAGCTTGTGAGTTGTGAGATAAGTTGTTAAAAATGTTCATTGTAATTAAAATTTGATTGTATTCAACTCTTGCTCTTATTGGATTGTATTCAAATATGATTTGATATTATCTTCACCTAACATTTTGTATTCTCTGCACGTACGGGAGGATTATTTGCATTATAATTTAAGATCAAGAAATAAGAGTAATATGTAGCTCTTTGGACTTTTTATAGTAGTAGATGTAGGTATCTATTACCAAACTACCTGTAAATTATCTCGACTCAATTCTATTTTTCTCACTTTATATTTAATCTTTGATTACATTATAATCATGTGAACTCCAATTTTTTATTACTATTTTCTTTCTTTTCTCGTTACAGTTTGTAGTTATTGTTTAAAATCACTAACCGTAATAGTCTAAGGCGGTTAGTAAAATCAATCCGCTTTAACCATTATTTAATAACAGCATGTTACAGGTATCCTCACTGGTAACAGCTTTTTAACCAAATATGAGGAAATCGAAAGGAAAAAGTGAAAAACACAGAGAAAAGCTTCGGGTGGTCGGGAGGAAGCATGTGGTTTGTTGGTGGGAGTGAGAACGAGATGTGCGGCGGGGGTTGCAGGGTTGAAGTGAAAAGTGAGATAAGAAAATTAAGGAAATTAGGTTTAAATTTCCTTATGCGTTTTAAGCCAAGTTACTGTGTTTTGGGTGACGCACAGCTGGGAGCTGGCTTCCGTTGATTTTCCAATTTTTCCGTACGTATTTTACTGTTTTGCGTTTTATGCTAGGCATCATGCTTTTTTAGCAATTTATGGGTTTAAGTTCACATAAGCCTACAAATATAATGGTTTATTTGTAAGATAAGATGGACCCAATATAAAAAGCTTATTGACCCCTACCGATATTTCTCATATATATATATAAGTGGTTAGCGTTAACAATTTTTTCAAATTATTTTTTTAGGTCACTTTTATTTATAATGATCAGTCCAACATTAATGCTTAGAAACTACGTTATGCACCCATCTCCTATCTTCATTTAAAATATGACAACTTTAAAGTCATGTTATAAATGGACAATAAGAAGCTTAGCGGTTTGAACTAGAGAGGAACTAGTCATTGTAAATGGAAGAGTATAATTGTAATTTTATAGTTTTTTTTTTTTACAATTCTATTCTCTTATTTTTGTGAATTGGCTCATCTCCGGTTCAAATGAACCGAAAGAGGAATTTTACGTCAAAAAGTACAATTATCATGAATTCAAATGGGATCCCAATACTATTCATGAGATTGGAATCAAGTTTTTTGGCTGGCATGCCTAATTGTTCATAAATTGGGCCGGATATTAAAAATACTATTGCCTATATATTCTCTCAATTCACATCTCAAGCACAAAAATTTTGAGGACAATATTGTAACTAGCTGTTGAGCTCTTCCTATATCAGCAAGAAATAATTTCAGGCAGCCAGCACTTTTTAAAAGGCTCTTCAAACACGGCCCTGTGGCCTAGCTAGCCCACTTTGATATTATTTAATATTTTGTAGAAGTTGATCCATTTTACTTTAGTTTTAAAGATAGAGCCCATATGTATCAAATGCTTAAGGATAGCAACAGAAATGAAAATACACATTGGCTAACAAGTTGTGGAAATCAGCTACAAAAATTATACCACTTAGGGTGTGGTCTAGCTAGTATCAATTGGGTTGTATCAATATATGGGGCTAGATTCTATGCTCGAACCCCACAAATGTGAAGCACTTAGGGTTATTGGCTTGTCTATTAGCTTAGGTGCTGCTAGAATTTTTTGTGGGGTTAGTACTAAGTTATGGCTCAATTAGTCTTAAAGGAACACGTGTAGTTCCCACCATCTAAACTACACTTGAGCAATAAAATGGCAAAGTTTTTGTGTTCGAAAACGAATAACCTTGTTTGAACGTTGCATTCAAATCAGAACTTTTTGAAGTTTTTAAGATAATATTTTTCGCCCACCTTTGTTTGAAATGCATAGGTCTTATCGTGCTTATAAGCATGATTAATTAATCTAACCTCCCCAAATTCTTATTTAACCACATATTTTATTTAGTAAATCTTCTCTCTTTCTTTCTTTTTTAAAAATTTCCATGAGTATATATTTATCCAGCTTTTCAACTTTAACTCGCAACTTCCACACCACTATACACAGTGACACACAACCACGTTCACACACTAGCAATGGCAACTTCTATTGAGAGGTTTTTTTTTTATATATATATATAGTTTTAACAAAAAAACAATGAAAAATAAGAAAAAGACAAGAAAATCATATGGCTATAGAACTGAAATTTTCCCACTGACCTCAAATACCATCTAGAGGATGAAGCACACAAATTATCACCAAAATTAAGTAAAGCAATAAAGAAATAAAACATGTCAATTTTGGTTTGTAAATAACTCTTCAAAAGTAAAATTATTCCGATGACAACCAATTCCAAGAACTTTTCTACTATAGAAGAATTGAATCAAATTACAATCAATTATAGTTACAGAACCTTTGTTGTAAATTTGAATTGTACCAACAAATGCCAGTTTGTCTTCTACTGCAATAATTCAAAATTTTGGTCATTCTTCTATCAAGTTTTCTCTGCAACCCAAAACTCCAGTACCTGATGGTTTGATTTTGTGTGGTTTAAAGGAATCTAGGAAAGTTTAGAGAATGAAGACACAAGGACATGATACCACGTACTCCAAGAACTCAAAATAATGGTCCCAAGGTCTAGTACTTAAAATAGTGGTTTATGAGGCTCAATTAGTCCCTTGGAAAACGAACATTAATTTAGTTGAAAGCCAGTTTATGAAAAATATACAATCTGAAGACCACGCGTTCAAACAAGAGTAAGGCCTTGTTTGGGATTGCATTTAAAAGTCTAAAAGTGTTTTTAATACTCAAAAAACCCATTTGAAAAAAAAAAAAAAGTAGTCGTTTGGTAAAAAAAAATTAAAAGCGTTTTAAGGATCCAAAAAACCTAAAAATTGTTAAAAAACACTTTTGACAAAATCTTAAAAATGAAATTTTTGCCCAAATCAAAATCTCTTTTTGATTTAAAACTCTATTTCTCAAACGCATTCTCAAACAAGTTCTAAGTCTCGTTCGAATGTGAATTAGGGCTTCATAATTTATCATATGCGGCATTCGAACAGCACTCAAAGAACGTTGTGATCATGGGGTTATGCCTGAGTTGATGAGCATCGCATTTGCATGGTGAGGCATTCCTAAACGATGCCATGAACGGTCTTCAAATGCCCATGCGACTCCCAATTCTAGAACTTGAATTTTGACACCTTCAAGTCCTCCATTAGAACGGATTACACACTTGACTGCAAGTCTGCAAGTGATGTACATTGGAACCCGATTCTATAAATCCTTGATCATCTTCTTCGATTCTATATGGCTTGCGAACGAGGCATTCTATCTTGAAGCTTTGAAATTTGTGAAGTTGGCATGTTTGAACGTTTTCAAACGAATTTGATGTGAAGTGTTTCATTCTTAATTACCAAGTTTTGAATCACTAACTAAAGAGCACTTAACCACAAAAATTAAATTTACAACCAACTCAGTCTATACACTGAATTTGTCAAAATAATACCTAAAACCATAGAGATTGCAATAATATGTACGTCATCATTATGATTAGGAAAAAAATTATAAGAATATTATAAAAGAATTAAAAAAAATTATGAGAATATTAGGATATCCTATCATTTTACTTGTGGACTCTTACATGTGTTTCACTCGTACATGTTTTTCACATGTGCAAAGACAATTAATAACTTTTGTCTTTGCTGGCCCCATAATTGGCTGTTTGTTCTGCCAACAACTTAAAATGGTTTGTGAAAGATGAAAATGAAATTAAGCACGAATTGAAATTAAATGTCCAGTTGAATGAACATTTAATAAAACCAAATTACTTTCTAAACGCATCCCTCATCTTTAGATCAATTAAGTAAAAGGTTTTTTTTTTTTTTATCTCTCTCTCTTTTTTCCAATTCTTGAATGTTTCAAAGATTAGTTTGATTAATGCGGGATTAGAATATCACAATCGGTATTTTAATTTTAAGGGCAATGTTATTTTTTACATTCATTTATCATACTTATTTTTTTTTATATAGCCACTTAAAAAAAACTAAAAACTAAAATCACTTAAAGCACGTAACATCATCTGATATCATATCTAATGATTTGTGCCGCTTTTTATTAACAACTCGGTTTAGTTTATTTGATATTTATTCATTATTAAGATGTAAGTATTATAATTTAAAGGTTTAAGTTTTTTTTTTTTTTTTTAAAAAAAATGTAGATTCTATTGTAAGAAAATAATTAATTAGCTAAAAAGTTGCTAGAATTAAATAACAATAGAAAAAATGGAAAATGCTAGGTGATCTTCTAGTGTTCTCTTGATGTCTTCCCAACTGTGATGTAACTTTTAAAATTATAAATAGATTAAAAGTCAATAATGATAATCTTAAATTCAACGGTAATTTTAAAAGTCATATCACAATTTGAAGGACATCAGGAGAACACTAAAAGAACACATAACATTTTACAAAAGAAATTATGTTGGCACAGGAAGCTAGGATATGCTTAGACTCGAAATGAAACCTTTTTCTTTTTCTTTTTTTGAGAAAATATTTCAACTTTCCCTCAAAAATGAAAAATCCAAAGCATATTACTCTAAAATAGTAAAGCTTGTTGCTCTCAAGTTTCAACATGACAGATACCAACTAGAAATATCTTCCATTCATACCCTATCTAGCTATGACTTGTTTGGTTGCGCCCTTGTTAACCCAGCACAACATATATAATTGTTCTCTCTCTTGATATGACAAATTTACCAATTCCTTAGTACCACTTTAATATTCTATACAATCTATCCATATCTGCTTCGGAATTGGATTCTTTGAAATTGAGAGGATCTTTTTTCATCTGCTTCAATTTTGACGAGTAACTTTGACCGCATTGATTACTTGCAACAAAATAACCCTTCAACATATTAGGGCTTGATTGGGTGTGCATTTGAGAGGCTTAAAAGTGTATTTTACACTCAAAAATTCTGTTGGTATAAAAAATTATGTGTTTGGTAAAAAAAATTGAAAGCGTTTTTAAGAGTTGAAAAAACTTTAAAAAAAAAATCAAAATGCACTTTTGGCAAAAACTTAAAAATAAAGTTTTTACCAAAAAACTTTTTTTGACTTAAAAGCTCTATTTCTCAAACACAATCAAATATTCTTATTTATATGTCATCATTTAGCTACCTAGTGAGTTCCAGTCTTCCAAAATAGACATTTATTAGTCATTTTTAATATTTGATCTGGTGATAATTGGATTAGTGAACGTGATCACAAGATATATGGATAACATCGATGTTATCCATATTGATTTCGACACTAAATTCTATCCTATATATATGGCTATAATATTTCGTTTAAAAACATGTTCAATCTGAAAAATCAAATGATACTAGATTGAATCTCTCTCACTTTTTTTTTTCCTTATACAAAACAAACAATGCAAAAAAAAAAAAAAAAAAAAAAAAGAAAAAAAAAGAGAGATTTAAAAATATAATTTTTACTAAAAACAAATTGGCCATATCCGATCAAGGCGCTTTATAAGCGCGGGTAACCAACCGGTGCAAGCTTTGAACTGGCTAGTGTTGTGTAGGGAATAAGTATTTCTTGCCACATATTTTAAGCACCGGAGTTGATTTAATTAAATAATTGTAATTGTACTCTAGTATTTTATTTTTGAATATTTGAATAATTTTAATGACTTCTTATATTTTGCATTTGACTATTCCATGAAATAATACGTAGTTGAATTAATGTCATAAAATAAATGTCCCCAAAAGTAGTTCAATCAACTGTATATCACTCCTAATGAAACGAAAGTCATAAGTTCGAATCTTTCATCTCTCTTCCCTTGTGTGAACATATCAAAAAATAATAATACGTAGTTGAATTAATGTCATAAAATAAATGTCACTTTAATTTACTATTGTTTATCATTGATTATCCAATTTAATCCCTTGATTATTACCGTACACACAGATCCTTTTCATTTCATTTAGTCAGTTAGTTATAAAAGGATTGGCAAAATTATCTGACAAAGAAAATGACATTTTTGCCTCTCCTTTTATAATTAACTGGAATGAAATAGAAAAGATTTGTTTTCAAGTTAGATTTGAGTCGACCCGCTTGACTTACTAACCTATTAATAATTAACCTTAATATGATCCATTTAGTTAAACAAGTGACATATCAAATTCTAATATATTTATATTTTTAAAGGATCTTGGCTGTAAATAAAAACAACAAAAAAGTTAAATCTTTTTATCCCACAAAAAAAAAAAGGCACGAAACCCTTTTGATTGATTTGAAGGTTGTCAAAGCACCTTAGTGGCAACTAGGGCTTTTCATATTTGATAAATGTCACAAAGAGGCAAGGACCGCAAAATCTCGATCGTGTACGTACACAGGTTGTGCCCTTTTCTTTTGATAGACACGGATTCATTCATTTGTCAGAGAGCCTCTCAATTATATGCTGCACAGGAAATCCCATTCGTGATACCCACACACGAGTGCGAGCGGGGAGATATTTAGTCAATTGAGAAATGTTAAGAGTTGATAAGTTTTTTATATTTAATTTATATTTTTTTTTATAAATTTAATAAATTAATTATAAAGTTTGTGGGGTCTACTCACATAAATTAACAAATCTAATAGTTGATTTATAATATGAGATGAGCCAAATATAAAAAGAGATATGATACAGTCACAACATAAACCTAATAAAGACCCAATTTCTCTTTATTACGTGTCATTTAAAAAATTAAAAAAAGAAACAAAATTGAATTTAAAACATTAAACTTTAATTTTTTATTTTATTTTTTAAATAATACGAAAAAAAAAGTTGGATCTTTATTAAATCTATATTATAACTTCAACATTTCTCATATAAAAATAAAATAAAATATTAATTTCTAACCTTTCCCTTCAGCCAACTGACCTTTTTGCACTATTTACACGTTCTCATATTTCTCACAAGCAAAGAGGGAGAGAGATCTCAAAAAGCTGTGTACGAAGAAATGGAGAAGGAAAGAATATATGACCTGAGAGGTCATTGTTTGGAGCACAAGGGAGTAAGGGTTACACGATCACCATCTACTCCATCTCCTAGACCATACATAAAGAGGCTGCCTCCATTGCTCCGGCAACCATCTCCGACAGCGGAATAGATGAAGTGGAGAGCGTCTGCTTTAACTCAGGCTCATTTAATTAAAATGAGAAGTGAATGATAGTGTTAAAATATGTTATATTATTCTAGTTTAGAAACAAAATAGAAACAAAATTCGAACTCAAAACATCTGCTCTTATACCATGGTAAATCATTATTTATATTAAAAGTTTAAGTTCATAAGAAAAGTGCATTCAATCATATTATCCGCTTTAGACCAAGCCCACACGTTACCCAAAACATGATCTCAATCCAAATTTAGCCATTACCAATGAAAGGTGATCATGTCACGTGTAACATTTCGTCCTAAATAATTTGATATTGTCTACTTTAGACTAAGCATGCATAGTTTTAATATTGAGTTTACCCCTAAAAAGCCTTATACCATCTAGAGAGAGCATATTTCATATAAACGCATCAATCTTTTTCATACTTAAACAATGTAGGACGTCAGCCATTGTAGATATTGAATTGTCTATGCTGAACTGATGAAACTGGCATAGCATGACAAAGATGACCGGCACAAGGATGGCGAGAATTGGCACAATTAGACATAATTGAGGCTATAATGCTTTTTTTTTTTTTTTTTTTTGAGAAAATATCGCAGATTGTATTAATCACACTGCAAGAGCAAATTGCTCCAACAGCAACAGTTCATGAATACATTCTGGTGGGTGAACCCACACCTTTTCTATATCATTCTTCGTAGCAAACTTAGCCAGCACATGAGCTGTATTATTACCTTCTCTCTTGATGAACGACATCTTCCATCGTAATAAGGTCTGAATCTCCTTGCGTGAGTCCTCCAAGACCATTCCCAGACTACTCTGATTTTCGGCCCCGTGATTCATCTCCTCCACGATGGTTTTCGCGTCACCTTCAAAGTGGACCTGCTGAAGACCCATGTCACTGCACAGGTGAATAGCCATCAACATTGCTAATGCTTCGGCCAACAGAGGAGTGGTTCGTCCCTTGCGAGTTGTACATTTTGCTACCACCATTTTCCCCAGATGATCCCGTACCACCACTGCACAACCCAACAAGCCCTTCTGCGTATCTAGGGAAGCGTCCCAATTGGCTTTAACCCATCCCGGAGAAGGAGCAGACTAGCAAGTTTGCCCCTGTATACCCTGCACCTGCAGAGGTCTATCCCTCAGACCCTGTGCCAATTGGTATTCCTCCACAGTTCGGATAGTTGCTTGTAAAAGGACCTGCGGAGAAGCAAACAAACCTCCATGGACTAGATCATTCCTCCTCATCCAGATTCTTTTGGCTAACCCCACAAACAAAAAACATCCTCTGTCTCGCATTTTTGCATTATGCTGATCACAACTTGTCTGAAACTTGGTCCAGTGAAAGAGCACTTCTGGATTTTCATACTCCCCAGACTCCACACATCCATTGCAGCTGGACACTGCCAAAGAGTGTGGAATGCCATTTCCTCAGTTAAGCCACAGATTGGGCACAATGGATCATCCGTAATGTTCATTCTCCACAAATTCCCTTTCATTGGTAAAATTTCCTGGCTAGCACGCCAAAGAAATTTTTTTTGGTTATTTGGAACTTTAAGAGCCTATAGCTTCTTCCAAAAGTCGGTTGACTCCCTATTCATGGAGTAGGTAGCCAAACCACTTTTATTCATCTCCATCTATATATAATAGGCACTTCTTACTGTAAAATTTCCATTAGTCGATCCCCTTCAGAAAAGTGCATCTGGTTGGTTCGTACTGCTTGGTGGTATGGAGAGTATCATCTGCACTTCCTCGAGCGAGAAAATAGACTCCACCAACTGGTAGTTCCACCACTTAGTTTCCCCGTCCAGCAACTCACTTACTGTCGCATTTGGGTCCAAGACAGAAGGTGGGGAGTAGATACGATAAGTAGAGGGATTGGGTAACCACCTGTCCTTCCAAATTTCGATTGAACGGCCATTCCCCACACGCCATATCAGCCCCTCTTTTAATAGATCGCATGAGCCATGGATACTCCTCCATGCAAACGACAGTTTATGTCCCAACTTTGCTTCTAGAAGAGTATTCCTTGGGTAATATTTAGCTTTCATCAGTTGGGCCACTAAACTATCCGGGTTCTTCCATAGCCGCCAATTTTGTTTCGCCAACAAAGCTTTATTAAAACATTTAAAATCCCGGAATCCCATACCACCCATTGCTTTCGAACAGCTCATACGATCCTAACTCATCTAACAAACCCCTGCTTCTTTCCCTGGTTGGCTCCACCAAAATTTGCGTATTTGAGAATTGATCTCCAAACACAAAGCTTTAGGGATAAGGAAAAGGCTCATACAATAAGCAGGGATTGCCTGAATCACTACTTTAATTAAAATTTCTTTCCCCGCCTGCGACAAAAATTTCAACTTCCAATCGGAAAGTCGCTTCCATACCCTATCAATTATCCCCCTAAAAGCCGTTGTCCGAGATTTCCCCACCAAGGCAGGAAGACCCAAATACTTATCAAAACATTGTGTCTCCGGGATGCCCGCATCCTCCAAAATTGCTTCCTTATCCTCCAATGTTGAATTTCTGCTAAAGAAGATTGATGTCTTGTCTGAATGAAGACGTTGACCTGATGCTTCCTCATATCTTCTTAGCACATTCGTTAAGGACTGCCACTGAGATCTCGTTGCCCTGCAAAATAGGAGACTGTCATCCAAAAGAAAAGGTGACTTATACGAGGACCCCTTTTGGAAGTAGGCACCCCCGTTAAAGCATCGTCTCCATTTGCCTTCGTTAGCATAGAGCTTAAAGCCTCTATACATAATAAAAATAAATAGGGGGAGATAGGATCCCCTTGCTGAAGTCCCCTTTCCGGGATAATCGACCTGCAAGGCTGACCATTTATCACAATAGCATATCGAACTGTTGTTACACACATCATAGTCAGGTCAATCCACCATTGCTCAAACCCCAATTTACTCATAACATCCTTAAGGAACCTCCACTCCACCCTGTCATAGGCTTTACTCATGTCTAATTTTACAGCCATAAAACCCTTCTTACCCCTCATTCGAGTATGCATCGTGTGTAGCGTCTCATAAGCCACCAACACATTGTCCGTTATTAATCTACCGGGTATGAAAGCACTTTGGACAGGGGAAATAATAAATGGTAAAATCTTTTTTAGTCTATTTGCTATGACTTTGGAGATCACCTTATACAGCACATTACAAAGGCTAATCGGTCTAAATTCAGTAACTCTTGTAGGATTTTTTACCTTAGGAATTAACGCAATATTGGTCATATTCAAAAAAGAAGGCATAACCCCAGAATTTAACGTATCAAGGGTGGCTTGGACAACATCTTCACCCAAAACTTCCCAATTTTTTTGAACAAACCTGCTGGAAATCCATCCGGACCAGGTGCTTTAGTGGGTGCCATTTGATGAATAGCAAAATGCACTTCTTCCGCCATAAAAGGTTTTAGAAGTGAATAATTCATGTCATCTGTAATCTTTCTATCCAGATTCTGTAAACAATTTGGCACATCCCCAACAGAGGTCAAAAATAAGCCTTTAAAATAATTAATAAAAGCTGACTTTACCTCTTCCTCAGCAGTACAATTTCGGTTATCCCCATCCACAATGCTGGAAATCTTATTCTTTTTATTTCTAGAGGTGGCACAAGCATGATAATACCGAGTGTTACGATCACCACTCTTCAACCACTCGATTTTGGCTCGTTGTCTCCAATGCAAGTCCGCCTTTTCCATTAATTCTTGTAATTCAATTCCTTTCTTGTCTGCATGATTCGGTTACCACATCTTTCAACTTCACTATTCTGCAAATCCCGAAGCCTTGCATGCAAGTGTGCTATTTTGGACGTTCCCTGATCATGCAGTTGTGATCTCCAACACTTGAGCCTATTCTGACATAAGAGAAGTTTGGAATTAATTCCTTCCCATCCTCTTCAGTCACTTGAACTTTGTGTCCAGACTCCGTGAATAACATCCTTGTAGCCATTTTCCATTGCCCATTGGGCTTCATAGTGAAAGCCCTTGGCTTTTCTTTTGGTCATATCCTCCCCTGCCAGATAGAGAATCAGTGGGGCATGATCCGACCATACAGACCCCTCCACAAGCACTTCAGCATTTGGAAAAAGATCCCTCCACCCTGAAGTTGCAACCCCTCTATCAAGACGTTCCTTTATGAAATCAATACCATCCCGATAATTACACCATGTGTATTTTGCCCCCTATATCCAAGGTCAGAAAGTTGACAATTTTCTAACACTTGTTGGAAAGCAATAATCTGGTTGTTTGGTCTAGTAACACCACCCCATTTTTCAGAAGAGTATAGGATCTCATTAAAATCTCCTATACAAACCCAAGGTCCAGAATATAGATTTTTCAAATATTTCAGTAAATCCCACGCCTCATACCTCTTTGATGGATCCGGATGTCCATAGAAGCCCGTAAACATCCACTGCTCACCACTTCCCAAAATTGAGACCATCCCATTGATGTGGCGTTGGCTAAAATTCTGAATTTCCACATCTACGTCTTCATTCCACATAAGAGCTAGGCCATCACTTTTGCCCTTACAATCCACAACAATCATGTTTGGGTAACCCAAACGAGAACGAATCATCTCCATTTTTTGTTTTCGCATTTTGGTCTCCATTAAAAAGACCATGGAGGGACACTTTTGCTTCACCAACCGGCAAAGCTCCCGAACTGTCTTAGGGTTCCCAAGCCTTCGACAGTTCCAACTTAACAGATTCATTGCGGTCGGCGGCTGCTCCGCAGCCTCCGCCACTCCCGATCCGTTTACAATATTTTCATTGCCACACAAATGTTTTCCGGTGATAGGTGAATTATCCCCATCTTCAGCCCCAATGGTGTCCCTTTTTTTCCAGTTTCTGTCTTCTGCATGTTCAAGATCCACCCCGGCCTTTCTTTTCCACGGGCCCACTGGCCTATTGGCCCCTCCCATTTCAGAAGATTCATGTTCAAGTCCCACCGAATTTTCCTCATGCAACGATTTTTCCACTTCAGAAAAAAGTGGGCCTAAATGCAAATTCAGTTTTCTTTTGCAACTAGAAGACCCCATAGGGCCCATCAAGTCCATGTATTTCCCCCTTTTAGCACACTCACCAGTTGACCCCACATTCAAATCTGCCTCTGTTTCATTCAAAATATTTCCTTTTCCAGTTTTCCTTGCATGAGTATCGTTCTTCTTTATTTTACCATTAATAGACGCATGCATATCTTTAGCTGCAGCACGCTCCTTTCCCCATTTGGCATCTTCTTTAATAAAATGATTCGTTCCAAAAATGAAACCGCCGCTGCTGCCTCCTTGATTTGCGCCTGGTTTTGAGCTATTACTGTTATGGGAATTAGGGATCCCCGTCATCAACGATTCTCCACCTTCATCCCCTACTTTCTCCGACGATGCTCCGCCTCTTGTTCTTTTGGAAGCCTGACTCCGTGAATCCCCACAAAACTCCTTAGCAGGACCATTTTTGTTTGTGTTCTTGTCCACACGCCTCGTCGGGGAAACAGCTCTCATCCAAACTCCATATTGGGGTAGTTCCTGCCTTAGCGCACTTTTTCGGCTGCATCCCGTTTTCCTATGGCAAATGACACCACAATGGAAACAGAACCTCGGGAGTCGCTCGTATTGAAAAGTAATCCATTCCGTCTTCCCCATTATGTTAATTTTCCTCCCTCTCGGAAGAGGTTTGGACAGATCAAGAAGAATTTTAACCCTTAAGAATTCTCCCTATCCAACTCCCTTAGCATCAGCATCAACAACCTCAACCACGCCCACCGTTTCTCCAATTCTCCGCCCGATGGCTTGTCCCATGCATCCCAACGGAAGGTTGATCATACGTACCTAAAAGGCCGCCTTATCAAAAGTATAACTGGTTGGAGAAGTGGAGCCGTCAAAGTCTTCTACCAAAAAAAGACATCCTTCGATCTCCCATGGCCTACCATTCAAAACTCGCATCTTATCTTGCAAATCAGAGAACTCTATCAAAAAGAGGTTTTCACCGAGGACCTTGAAAGTTAAAGATCCCTGTAGCTTCCCCCATCTCCTCAGAGTAGTTTTAATCATCTCAATACTAATCATCCTGTCTGCGATTAATTTCGCCACCACACATGTTTGCCCATATGACACCACTTCTTGAAATTCCTCGTAAGGGATCATGACCTCCTCATCCTCATCTTCTGTAAATGAGATTCTCTCCATAAGATTAGAGAAATCCTCTGCCATACTTGAGAGTATGCAGCACAATTCTATTGCTTCACAGACGTAAAACGCCTAGAAAACTTTCCTCCTCCACTAGAACGATCCAGAGAGAAAACCGTAGATAAACAAAATCGGCTCAAATCTAACTCCTCCCTAACAGATTACAGGCAAACTATTAGCGCCACCACAAAGGCTGCACAGATTGCTACCCCCATTAGGTTTTTCGAAGCTAGGCAAACTATAATGCATAGTTTGCAATAAAACGTGCATAACTTTTGTTACACATATTATCTTGGCACACACGTCGCGGCCACCCAACTATACTTAGCATCATTTTGGACCTCAAATTCCACTATTTTTCTATTCAAATTGGCATTTAAAGATGTTTTTGTCGTCTTAAAAGATATTCCAGTTAGCATTTTTGAGGGATTATTATAGCAAACCAGATTTGGCCAAAATTTTTATAAAATCGTTATTTTGGTTCGTAGATTGACTGTGTTTAGAAAATAGTTTAGAACTTTTTGTAGATGAAAAATGAAGCAAGTAATTTTTTATCGATAAAAAATGAATCTAATTTTTTTGAAAATAAATAAAGAAAGAAAGTGAGTTTCCAAATTGGTTGATATAAAATCACCATTTGATCAAAATTCAATAATGATCAATTATAAGACTAATGGTGATATTAAAAATCATATTATTTTTATAGTGACACAAAAATAACACAAGAATGACTTTTGATGTTACTCCAAATTAATTAAGTAAATCTTCAATGAGAAGGAAACCCCGGTGGTGATAGGTAGGCTCCATGTAGGCTCCCGGTGGTGATAGCTACATATCACTCACCAATAAAGGGCGAGCAGGAGATATTTACCCCAAGCAGAAACAGAGAGAGAGAAATAAAAAAAAAAATTAAAAATTAAAAAATTAAAATAGTTGTGTAAGAGTACTAGCAGCAGACTCTCTATGAGTCATTTCCTTCCCTATGTTTAGGAAAACTCTCAAAAGAAAAACCACAAAAAATCATCCACAACATAAGCCCTAAATTTAACTAAAACCCAAGGACATCTGCACTGGAAATCACTATAGACACCCTCTGAATATTAAATTATAAACAATTGGTTCTCTCTCCTCTCTCTCTTCCTCGCATCCCCATTTTTTCTCTCCTCTCTGCTCTTCCATACCTTTTTCTTCCTCTAGCAAGTTCCTCTTTCCCTCACAACTCTCTCTATCTATCTCACGTTCTCCTTCTTCTCCCACAAACACCAAAAAATGCAACCCAAATAAACACTACCCAGTTTTACAGAATTGCCAAAACCCATGCTTTGGGTCACACAACCACCAAAATTCAAAGAGGGAAGACTGTGTGGGGAAGAGAGATCAAAGAAGAAGAAGACGGAGGAGCAAACTCAAAAAGGGAAGGACAACCAATTGAAGCTCAAATCTTGATTTTGATTTTTAACCCAGTCGCCAGCTTGAAGGAGAAAATTAACCCAAAAGAATGAGTTGTAGATCGCCAACTTGAAGCTTGCAGAAGACGGAGATGAAAAAATAAATGAAATAAAGAGAGATTAAGAGAGAAGAGAGAAAAAGAAGACAGTCTGTGTATTTGCAGAAGATAGAAATGAAATAGACAATCCATGTACTTGCAGAATAGAGATGAAGAGAGAGATGCGGGAGAGAGAAAAAAAAAATCAGAGGAACGTG
Organism: Carpinus viminea; assembly: GCA_013348765.1. Lineage (NCBI taxonomy): Eukaryota > Viridiplantae > Streptophyta > Magnoliopsida > Fagales > Betulaceae > Carpinus > Carpinus viminea. The sequence goes on from CP054668.1 coordinate 27,466,226, forward strand.
TGCAATGGGGCTAAGCGATCTACCGAAGTTGTGGGATGTAAAAAGGAATCGGTAAGGGAGCGTTCCGCCTTAGGGGGAAGCACCTGTGGGAGCAGCGATAGACGAAGTGGAAGTGAGAATGTCGGCTTGAGTTACGCAAACATTGGTGATAATCCAATGCCCCGAAAACCTAAGGGTTCCTCCGCAAGGTCCTCAACTCCTCCAATTCATTGAGTTGGAGCTTCCTTTGTGAGCCAGCTTTCGAAAGATTGAAGTTCAGATGTTTAATGGCCCAATATGCCCTATGCTCAAAAGTAATTTTAAATAAAAAAGTTAAAGTAAAAAATATTATTTTAATGATACAGAAAATGATTAAAGAATTCTATTATGGTATGTATTTGTATAAGAAAGCAAAAAATAATTTGAATTTCTAAACTTAAGAAAAATGGTTAGGAAAAGCCAGTAGAAATGGAGGAGGAAATAATGCATGCAGAGCTCAATGTTTGATTGTTTGGTCTTGTCATATTCAACAAAGTCAACAATCACATAGGGAACCACAATGGCAACACAATCTCCATGAAAGATAGCTCCTTCTGCAAACCAAATGAAAAATAATAGTTTTTTTGTTTTAACTGAGAAGAGAAAATAAGGTAAATGTTGGGTTTTTTTTTTATATATATATATAAATAATATTCACCTACGAGAACATTAATAATCCACAAGAAAACAAAAGGAAAATGTTAAGGGTTCTTCCTATAGGTTCTTCTGACGTTCTTCCAGTCTTACGTAAAATATGATTTAAAAAAAATTGTAATGGCCTCTACCAGTTTTTTTAGATATTAGAACCAAATTTGAGACATTAGCACCAAATTTGTGAGGAATTAGCATCAAATTTAGGATGATCAAATCCATTTTTGGTGATATCATCCCTAAAGGGTTAACCTTCCACCCTTAAGTTTTAATTTTGAATCCAAAAATAAGTTTTAAAGCATTATAACCTAACTATTAACTCATAAAAATAAATTTATTAACAAAAAAATGGTACTATAATTTTATTTTTTATCTTAAATCATGTTCTACATAAGATTAGGAAAACACTACGGAAAGAACCCCTAGCAAACCCTAAAACAAAATATACATTAAAAAAATCAAAACTTACCCAGATGATTTGTTCAGATTAAAAAGAGCTTAAATCCAATCAGAACCACGTAATTAACAACATTTGCACAATTTCTATAAATAAAGATGTAAGAAATTGATCATAACCTATTAATAATAATAGGAATTAATTGTAAGTGTATCACGTTTGTGTCCTCTTTCGTGAAGATCTGCCAAAATGGCCATGCAGTGCCCCCATAATACATTTCCGCCAATAGGTTTTTACTCATTTTTATCTGCTTAAGTTTTTAAGAGTAAAGATCATAATTTCTAATCGATCGTAACTTTGTCAATTTATCTAATTTCAATTAAATATTTATTAGACTCCACCTATTAAAATAAAGTCTAAGTCTGTACGTGAAGAGAAATATTAAAATATTATCATTTCTAATCAATCTTAGCTTTGTCAATTTATCTAATTTCAATTAAATATTTATTAGACTCCATTTATTAAAATAAAATTTAAGTCTATACGTGAAGAGAAATATTAAAATATTTAATTAAATAATTAAATTTATTTATTCCTATCTCCTTGAGTTTTCAAAATGAGAAGTAAGTATGAGATTCATATGTCAGTAAAAAGTGGTTTGGTTGGTTGGCTCCATCATCCATGGAAAGATAGAGCCTTCCCAATTATATGCTGCACAGAAACCCCGGTGGAGATAGCCACACATATCACTCACCAATAAATGGCGAGCGGGAGATATTATATTTACCACAAGCACAGAGAGAGAGAGAGAGAGAGAGATTTCAGAAAAGCTCTACTGTAAACAAAAATGGAGAAGCAAAAGAATGGCTACAAAGCTCATTGTTTGGTGTTGTCCTATCCAAGCCAAGGCCACATTAACCCCATGCTCCAATTCTCCAAGCGTTTGGATAACAAAGGAGTAAGGGCTACACTCGTCACCACCTTCTCTATCTCCAAGGCCATCCACAAAGAAGCCACCTCCATTGCTCTCGAGACCATCTCCGACGGCTATGACGACGGCGGCATAGAGCAAGCAGAGAGCATCCAGGCCTATTTGGACCGCTTTTGGCGAGTCGGATCGCAAACTCTGACTCAGCTCCTCGAGAAACTCTCCAGCTCAGGCTCCCCTGTTGATTGTCTTGTATATGATGCTTTCTTGCCTTGGGCTCTAGACGTAGCCAAAAAGTTTGGCTTATTCGGGGCTGCGTTTTTCACTCAATCTTGTGCTGTTTATAATATATTGTACCATGTCCATAAAGGAGCTCTTAAACCCCCTCTGCCGGAGCAGGAGATTCTTCTTCCTGGGTTGCCGCCGCTTGAACGTGAAGATATGCCGTCCCTCATTTCGGATTTCGGATCCTACCCGGCTTTCTTTGACATGGTTGTCGAACAATTCTCCAACATTGACAAAGCTGATTGGGTCCTTTGCAACACGTTTTATGAGCTGGAACAAGAGGTAAGCAAGCAAATATTGCGGCCTGTAAGCTATTGATTTCCACTTTTGTTTTATTAACTTGACTTATATATTATTCTTGACGTTTTGGCATTTTTTTAATGGTATCCTTAAACTTTAAAAAATTGTAAAGTCATATTGTCATGTTTTAAAAGTTTATAATATTAAATATATATCGTTAGAATTTATGGTTAAGTCAAACGATTAACTTATAAAACTATCAAATTATCCTAATTAAATTTTTTTTTAAAAAAAGGTATTTGTAGGCCGTTTTCAGTTAGAATTTAACAAAAAAAATCCTAATGACATTGCAAAATTTTAAAACATGACAACAAGACATTGTAACTTTTTAAACTTTATGGCTACAATTACAAAACTGCCAAACATAAGGGTTACATGACAACAAGACATTGTAACTTTTAAACTTTATGGCTACAATTACAAAACTGCCAAACATAAGGGTTAAATTTTTTTTTTTTTTTTTTTTAAGGGTGGGGATGGGGAGGGGAGTGGATTAATAAGCCTAAGTGATCGATCTTGTCTGATTTAGAATTTACATAATTTTTACGTATGCAAAAATTGATTTTTTTTGTAGGTGGTGGATTGGATGGCAAAGATATGGCCATTGAGGACAATAGGACCAACTATACCATCTATGTTCTTAGATGGGCGAATTAAAGATGACAAAGTCTATGGCTTCAGCATCTTCAAATCAAGCACCGATGCTTGCATGAAATGGCTAAATGATCGTCCAAAAGGGTCGGTTGTTTATGTTTCCTTTGGAAGTATGGTCGTTCTTAAAGTTGAGCAAATGGAAGAACTAGCTTGGGGGTTGAGAATGAGCAACAGCTACTTCTTGTGGGTGGTTAGGGCATCAGAAGAGGCCAAGCTCCCTAAAAACTTTGTAGACGAAACAGTCGAGAAGGGATTGGTGGTTCATTGGTGTCCTCAGTTGGAGGTTTTTTTTTAAATCGCCATTTATTTCAAAAGTTTAATCTGATATAAATGAATAATTTTAATTATTTAATTTATGTTTTAACAGGTCTTAACTCACGAGGCGGTGGGATGCTTTGTGACACATTGTGGGTGGAACTCTACTTTGGAGGGTCTCAACTTCGGTGTTCCAATGGTTGCAGTGCCACAATTAGTAGATCAAAGCACAAATGCGAAGTTTATTACGGATGTTTGGAAGATAGGACTAAAAGCTCAGGCAGATGAGAAAGGGTTAGTCCGGCGAGAAGCAGCAAAACATTGTATCAGGGATATAATGGTGGGAGAGAGAGGGAAAGAGATAAAGAAAAATGCTTTGAACTGGAGGAAATTGGCCAAAGAGGCTGTCGACAAGGGTGGAAGTTCTGATAAAAACATTGAAGAATTTGTAGCTAAGTTGGTTAGCTAGTCGGACCTTCACGTCCATTTCCTAATTAAGTTGAATGGTTATGTAATAAAGATGCCGTTATGTAATGACGACTTTGGAATTAATGATTCCAAACCTATCTTAATTAAGTTGCTTCTTGTTTAATTATTCAATTTGGTAATTTTATATATGCTCTTCGATAAACATCAAATATATGATATTTAGACCGAATTTTGAAATGTTATTTAATAAACTGTTATATAATTAAAATAACAATAAAAAGAGATGTGCTATACGTTCTTCTATGGTTATTCTCTCATTTTCTTACTCTTCAAAATCATTATTAAATCTGTGGAGTCTATGTATATATGAGACGTATATAACCCTATAGATTTAATAATAATTTTGAAAAATTCGAGAATGAGAGGAAAGCATAGAAAGAAATGTAGCACTTTTCAAATCATTAATTTTTTTTTTTTTACAAGTTTTGGTTAATTTAAATGTTGATATTTTACGATTACGTCATAACAGTTATTGTAGTAAAAAGACTCATTTTCAAGTTGCATTCACACACCAAAAAAAAAAAATTGAGATAAATGAGACAATTGTAATGGCCTTGTTTGCCAAGAGATTGGATTGGCTTTGTAAAATCTCCAAAAAAAAATTTCTCAAAATCAACTCCAATATTCCTACTTTTTATATCACATCAATCACTTTTTATCATTTTTTAAATAAAAAAATCACTACAAAACAAAAAATTTCATTTTTCTATACAAAACATTCTTATCTTTTTTTCATATCAATCAAATCTGCTACAGTACCAATCTACTTCATCCAATCTAATCCATTCCCAAACACAACCAATATTGTTGGGAGGAAATGACCTGGAATAATTCTGTAGTCCTAATCCACGTAATCGAAAATAATAATAATAATAAGTAATTAATGTAATGTAAGAAATAAAAACATTAGAAGTTTAATTTTGATGATTACTAATCCGTACATGCCAAGTCAGGAAGCAATTATAGCTTAAAGTACTAAAAAGACAGCACAACCATCCCAATAAATTCATATCACATCATGGCATCATGAAAAAAATGGTCTTTGGATTAGATCAAAGTTTATAAAGGCCTTTGGTGGATGGTTTTATCCATCATAATAGGCGGCAGATGTCAAAATTGCATTTTCAAGCAATTTTCACCTTCTTGAATTTTTATCAGGACTTTGAAATATTTGTAATCTATCATGGTTGAATTACTGTGTTCACTTATTTTCTTTTGTCTTTATTTATATTTGTAACTTGTTTTTTATGTTTGCAATCATGGACAAATCTAGAACATTTGATGTGGGGGGATCATGGTATAATTTTTTTTTTTTTTGACAGAGATCGTGGTATAAATTTAAAATACATAAAAGTAACGTATAAATACAAAATTAACTTCAATTTAATTTTAACAAAAAGATAAACATACAAAGATCTTGTTCACCTAAAAAGATCATGTTCAATATTCATTAAAGTAAATAAAACACATTAGTTATAGAAACTATTGCATTTGCACCATTGTGTATACTTTTTTTTTTTTTCTCTCTAAATACCATTGTGTATACTTAAATATACATAAAACAGAGCTTTTTACTATAAATCTTTGAGTAATTGAATCAATTAGAGCATCCCAAAGTCCCAACCCAAAGTCTTGAAAATAAAAAACCAAGTCAATGAACTCACCCAACCCAAGTCCCACAATTCACAAATTCTCACAATTTTTTTGCTTATAATCTCATGAATATAATGAAATTTATAAGATAAGAAAGACCGTAATAGTCTCCTGTCCCTACAATGTGGTTTCAAAGTTCAAACCAATCATTTTAGGATTGAATTAAGAAATAAGATCAAACAAATTAAGGGCAATTAAGAAGAAGGGCAAAGGGTATTTTATAAACTCAAGTACTTAAAGAGTGCAATGAACGGTCATTGAAGAAAGGAAGAGCAAAAAATATAGAAAGAAAACCAGGCATAAACTAGACCCATGTTTGATGTTTTGATTTTGGTCTCCTTAATTGGCCTTCACATGCCCACATTTGATTCTTTCTCAAATCCTTAAAACCAACCAACCCCCCAATTAATGCACTGACTCTACACTCTCCCTCTCACTTTCTCTCTCTCTCTCCTTCGTCTTGACGTCTTCTACATCCCCACAACACCACAAAAGTGGGAGGGGACCGGTTTAAAATATATATATATATATAGCCACATTTTTTTTTTCTTGGATTTGGGGGGGACCATGGCTCCTGCTGGTCCCCCCTCAGATCCGTCTCTGTTTGCAATGAAGTTATTCTTAAAAAGAAAATAATTTTTTTGCTCCTTAAGTTTTCATTTCTATCACAGGAGGTACCAGTAGTTTTTATAAAAACGAAAAATTTTATCCAAAACTTAATGTTAAAATAATAAATATGCGGAATGGACAACAGAAACTAGCTATTAAAAAAAAAAAAACCCTAGGAAGGGCCAAACCGCACTATGCCAAGATTTGCCAATGAAAGAGCCATGGATTATGACAAAATTGGGAGATCATTAAAAATGCCATAAAAACACCACAAAAAAAAAAGTGTCATAAGACTTTTATTGAAAGCCATAGAAACAGAAACGTGGCTCTGATACCATGTTAAAATAATAAATATGCGGAATATGAAGAATAAGAGAAGAGAAAGCGGAAACAAATGTAAGGACTACATTGCTTCTATTTTCTATATCTCTAAGATGATTATATAGACCTCAATATATAGTAAGGTTAAGAGTGATAGACAAGAAACCCTAGACTAATTAAGGTAGGAAATAAACCCTAATAGGAAAGACAATAAATATAGAGAATAATATATGAAATATTCCATTCTAACACTTAACAGAACACCACATCAACACTAATTACATTGCACCGTCTATTCTATAATTAATTTTTTTGATTTTTTTTTATAAAGAATTAAAAATATTAAAAATAATTTTTTCCAAAAAAAAAATTACGGCCACCCTTTGGCCATTTGAGGGGTAGCTGGCCATCCTAAGGAGCCCAAAGTTGGCCGAAACCACCCCTAAACCCACTAGGGGGAATTTTAGATGCAATTGAGTTCCAAGACTTAAAAGTTTTTTTTTTCTAAGAATTTTTCACAAAGTTGGGGAAGATGGAGAGTGCAGGAGTTGAGAAAAACTTGAAAGGCAGCTTATCTTTCTCCTCCAATCTCGGGCCAGAAGATGGCAGTTAAACTACAGTGGACAAGATGAACATTTTTTACGCCCACAAGAACTTCAATGAATCAAGTAAAGTAAGCTGCAATATTGGTAGGGTTTCCCCTGCCTTTAATGTCAATCTCGTCAATCTGAAACGTAATTCTGACCGATTCGATCTCTATGCAGTTCCCACCAGATTCTCTTGTATCATTTTATGAGTTTCTCTTGTATTTTAAGTTCATTTAAAGATCATCAAAAAATAAAAATAAAAAGCCCATTTAAAAATGGTATTGTTATTAAAATTATCATTTAATCAAAATCAAATAATGATTAATTACAGGCCTAATAGTAATTTTAATAATTATATCATTCTTAGATAAACTTAAGATTAATACAAGATAGACTTATATCATTACTCGATTCTCTTAGATGGATGGGTATAACAACGGTAATAATACTGTTACAAACTACAAAGCAACTCCAACGGCTGCATGGGGATGGCCCGGCCACCCCATGGGCCAAAGGGTTGGTTACAGCCACATCCAAAAATTTTATTTATTTTTTAAAATAAATAATTTTTCAATTCTTTTTTATAAAAAAAATTAAAAAATTAATTATATGACATATAACGCAATGTGATTGGTACTGACGTAATATTCTATTAAGTTTTGGACAAAATTTTAACAAAATACTATTTTCATCTTTATAAAAATCACATGTACATCATGTGATAGAAATAAAAACTTATAAGACAAAAAATAAAGACTTCAAACTTAAAGAGATTTTAAGTATTTAATCCAATAAATAAATAAAAAACCTTAAGCATTATTAAATTACAAAACCAGTGAGTTGGTGACCACATCAATCACATCAAAGATCAACACTCACCATGTCAATAAGCAATAACAGAGTACCCTATTATAAAAAATCCAATAATCGGATCATATCACATTTTCCCATCATTAAAATTTAAAATATAAATAAATTCAAAGATAAATTGAATATGTCACGTCAATAGAATAGAATATGTTTAGTTTTTTTTTTTTTTTGTAAGTTGTTAAAATTATATGGAAAGAATGCAAAATAACATTTCTAAAATTGTTAACACTGAAGTATGATCATAGCAAACAATCAACTGACTATATAGGAACACGAGTTGACTGATTGAAGAGAGAAATGTTTTTTTTTTTAATTAAAATTAATTTGATTTTTAAAATTATTATTATATTAAAATTTAATAATAATTTTAAAAAATATGACCCCCAAAAAAAAAAATCTTACAAGCTACGAGTGTAAGTGTGTGGTGTGTTTTATCTTGATGACGTATTCAAATTGGTCCACACAATAACAATCACGTTTTATATTCGATGGTCCAACTTGATAGAGAGATTCCATTACTTGTATGTATCAAAAACTCACATACATAAAATAAAAATTTAAAAAAAATTTAAAAAAAAAAACTCACATACATATATTGAAACGAAAAATAACTATTTTTAAACAAAAACGTAAAATGTAGTACATTTGAAAGTATATTTTTAGAAAAAATAAAAATAAGAAAGTATATTTAAAAAAATAATAATAACTACTTGAAAATGAAAAAAATGAAATATTTTCAAACTGCAGGTAAAGAAACTTTTTTTGGTAAACGCATAAGTTTAAATGTCAAACTACAATTTTATCAAACGATAAGAGCATGTTTGAGAAATAGAACTTTTAAGTCAAAAAGCGTTTTTTTGGCAAAAGCTTTAAGCTTTTGTCAAAAATGTGTTGTGACCATTTTTAGGCTTTTTGAGCTATTAAAAGCGCTTTCAATTTTTTTTACCAAACAGCTACTTTTTTCCTCAAATGAACTTTTTGAGTGTTTTTTTTTTTTTGACATGTCCACACAAGAAGAGGAGGGAGGATTTGAACTACTGACATCTGCTTCATGAGGCGTGATCCCAGCCGATTAAGCTACCTCTTGGGGGACAACTTTTTTAGTATTAAACATACTTTTAGGCCCCCCAAACACACACTCAAATAAGCCCTAACTACATTTTAGTTAAGTGTGTTTAGAAATTGCCATTTTTTTCAAACAGGAAAGCTTCGAAATTGTTAGTATAAGATTTGTTGTATTAGTTTTCTTATTAGAGTATTTTGCTATTTATGTTTGATTGTAATAAAATATTGAGAGCCCCTTAGGTGCAAATGGTCTGTAAAAGGTGGCTTTTACAGCACCCAATTAAAATTTGACACATCATACAAGTACACAAACCCAAAAAGACTTGGTAACACCAGATCCTTCCAAAAATCAAACGGATTAACTCTTCACCATCGCCGGCCAGCCCAAGCAACCACCGCCAACTTCACTGCCCGTCACCGGCTAGCCCAACGTCTCCGATTAACCCAGCGTCGCCGGTCAGCCTAACGTCAAAGGGAGAGAGAGCGGATTTGACAAGACCCACGCCATGGGTCTCGCCAGACCCACACCGGGGTTTGAGAGACCCACACTGTGTCTCGCATGGGTCATGCTGGAGAGACCCAATCATGGGTTTCAAGGAATACAATCAACCAACCTCTCCCTGAATCTACCAACCTCTCTCTTAAGAATACATCTGCATCAACTTCTGAAAACCCATCTCTCTCTGTCTCTGTACAAACTCGTAGCCATTTTTCTTGCTGGGTTGTCTTCACTTTTCCTCTTTGCAAGCTCTCAAGCAAACCCAATCAAGCTCGGACCCATGACGCCGTGGGTCTCAAAATACCACAAAATCCTCAAACCGCCTTGAACCACCCGATTCTAATGTCTCAAAACCTGTTTCTAATGCCTCAAAACTTGTTTTTGGATTTAAAACTAAAACCTAGAGGCGAAAAGTGAACCCTTTAGGGATTTTATCATCCTAAATACTGGAAAAAATGGCTCCAGCGCCGGAAAAGCGCCAGAGAAGATGACTCCATACCCACGGGTTGACCTAACCCGCCCAATGACCCGCCACCCAACTTAATAAACTCAAAATATGATACATGTGAGTGTATGATATTTTTTGGAATTGTTTTATATTTGCTTAGGTGTCAACTTGTAAGTGGAGGCTGTAAAAAGTGCCTTTTGCAGATGGTCTACATTCAAGGTTTTCTCTAAAATATTTACTTGTATTTTCTCCATATACCACATTCCTTTTATAAATATGGATTTTTATATTATAAACAAATAAATTTGAATAAGAGTACAATGTAACCCTTATGAATATTCTTAGTAGTAGAAATACATGTCTAATTTCGAATCATTTCAAATTCACTATTAGCTTTAACTTTTAGAATAAGTTGTTATTTAACATAATATTAAAACAAAGATTTTAAATTAAACATTGTCTATGTCATTTATTCATCATTTCAATGAAAATGGTTTACATATTAATTGTCACACATGAGACAAATGTTAAAATATTAATTAAATAATTAAATTTATTCTTTCTTATCATTTTAAACTTTAAGACGGATAAGGATCCTTTATAATTTTAAAGAAATAGTAGATTTTAAAATTATGTGAATTCATGATGTTTCTTGTATCAAACGGCTTAGAAAATAATACTTATGAAAAATTTGGCATGTTACCAATAAAAGTTAAGTATATTTTTATAAGATTCTTACACTTTATGTTGTAGAAAAGCTTTTGAGTCAAAAGCTGTATTTTTTTTTTTTTTTTAAATGACAAGTCTCTTTAAAATTAAAGAAAACGCCTTTATGGAGGAATTTGTTTTTTGACTGCTTTGATAACATAATACCTTTTAATAAGTAATATTTTTTGAACCTTTAAATGCGAAACGGCATGAATTTACAATTTTTTTAAAAAAAATTCTAAGTAATCTTAATCCAAGATAAATTATATTTATTACATGCATGCATGTAATACAAGCAGTTGATTACACCCAATTTATTAAAAATCTTATACGTTTTCCTAGCATTTTAATTTTGGTCTACGATCACATGGATATAGGGGTGTAAAGGCGGGCGGTTAAATAACTGCCCGCAAACCGTTAACCGCTATAACCGCTAACCGTCTAACCGCTTAACCGCTAACCGTCTTAACGCTAACGCTAATCGTTATAACCGCCTAGCGGTTAGCGGTTAGCAGTTATTGGGTTTAATAACTGTAATCGTTAACCGCTAACCGCTTTTTATATAATATATTTGGATAATTATAATTATAATAATATTTATACATATAACTTAATCAATTGATCATTAATGATTAAATTACATTTTTGTTTTCAATAATTAAATCACAAATTGAGTATTAATATATTATATTATCACTATAATTTATATGATTATATCACATGATCAATTGATCATTAAATCATTTGATTATATAATAACAAATTATATATATATGACTCATAAGTCATAAGTCTACAAGTTAATCATATGATTCATATTATTCATGTATAATAATAGTATGATACTTACAATTAAATTAAACAATGTGTTACATATAGCCACAATTGAATCAAAGCATTATCAAATACTTTATACTTAGAAAACATATGTCACATTATCTTAGATTCTTAGATCTAAGATAATTTTATTATATTAATATGAATTGTGATTTATGAGATAATATGATCATATAATTTAAGTATGAGTGTATGATCATTAGATTATTATGAATTTAGGACTTAAAAGTTTGAGCATTATCATTAGATAATAAGTTCAATTCAAAAAAAAAAAAAACTATAAATAAATATGATAATAATTTAAATCATTAATCATATGATCTAATTTAATGAGATCATATGATTATATAATATCAAAGACATAAGTTTGTAATAGAATAAAATATTTTTGAAACTATATATATTTATATCTTCTAGCATTTATTTATTTAATTTTTCCATATATATATAGTCTATTTTATATTAATAATAATAAGAATGAATTTCACATCAAAAGCAGCGTCAATTTTGGAGAAAAACACATTAAGGGTTAAGGTAGGATTTTCATCTTATTCTCTTCTCCTTCCTATCTCAGGCGTGTCATCATTGTCCTCTCTGAGACTCTACCTCTAGACCGTCTCTCTCTCATCGCCTCTTTCTCTCTGACTCTCTCTATCTTGCAGTTTTAATGTTTTATTTGAACATTTGTTTTTTTTATTTTCTATATGCTGTGTTGAACTTTTTTTATATGTTTTATTGAACTTTTTTTTATATATTGTGTTGAACTTTGTTTTTATATGTTGTGTTTTTTTTTTTTTTTTTTTTTAATTTTTAAGTTAACCGGTTATGAACTTATGATTTAATATTTAAGCATTTTTTTTAAAAAAAATTTAAAGTAGGTCAAATATTTTTTTATTTTTCAATATGAGCTCTTTTTATAGCAATTTGGCCCAAGAAAACACTAAAAATACCAAAAAACAAATGAGAGTGAACAATGCTATAGTGTTTAAAAAAAGCCCAATTTTAAAAAAGCGGTTATAACGGGCGGTTAACTGTTTTACTAACCGCTAACCGCCTAGATGCAGCTAGTGAAATTTAATAACCGTTAAGGCGGTTACGGTTAGCGGTTTTTGCCAATAACTGCTAACCGTAACCGCCTTTACACCCCTACATGGATAGATCTAATAGGCTTTCCAAGGATGGGTCTTATGGGCTAACCTAAGCTAGACCCAGCATAAACACACCCAAATTGGATGTTGACCTGATTAATATATTGTAATTGTTACTCCGAATCCCCGATTTATTTTTAAAACCATCTTCTTACTAATATTGCTTGACAACTTTATCCTCTCCAAGTTAAAAATTTCTTTAATTCCTACATAACATATATTAATCTTATATCATGAGAAAATTTATAGTATATGATCAATACATAACTAGATTTCTTTTAGTTGTTGTTTTAAAAAATAAAAACTTGTAATAAATGCGGTAAAATTCTCTCTCTTTTTTTTTCTTTATAATTTATATCCGTTACAAAAATATTAAAAAAAAGAAAAGAAAAGAAAAAATATAATTTGTAAAGGGGTTTTGCTTTTATAATTCCTTTGGTGTTGAGATTCTTGTAATTTAAATATAGTTCACAAGTTTCGGCAATCATTCAAAATGTGTGTGGTATCATTGGCATGATATAAAAATAAAAAAATAAAAAAAAAAAAAACAACAACAACAAATGTGTTTGCTTAGAAACTATAAATGTGTTCCACTTAATCATAACAAAATAATTTGCATTGTTTAGCAAAAGTTTTACAATGCAAAATTTTATTTACATAGTTCTTCAACACAAGGTTTTTACGTACAAACTTGATATATCGAAAGAAATCAAATGTTTTTGTAACTATTTCAATGCAAGAAAATCATGAGCAAAAGGTTAAGTAATAAGGAAATATTTGTAAAAACCTTGCAGAGCTATATATACTCGCAAGAGGATTTTTCAAAACTTATATACTCACGTAGAGTTTGCGCAGTTCAAATAAAGTTTAGCTTGAATTCCCCGCCCATTAATATATTTAAAAGGTGATAATTATTGGAGTCTTTAAAATGGTGATCATGAGAGAAGTGGAAATTAATGAATTTTACTAAAGAAGTCCTCCAGTATGAAATTAACAATGAAGTCGTCCACTACTACTAGGGCTAAGTCCTCCACTATAATTATTTATTACAAAGTTCACTACAAAAAACTGTTTTTTTTTTTTTGGTAACGGACCATTAGTAATGTGTCAAGACCATTAACATGTTATGAACGGTTATTGAAGTGTCAATGATAACGTATATGACGGGTTAGCAATTAGGAAGTTACTACTAAGATTTTACTATTTGGTAACATGTCAAAATTTGACACGTCACTAAAATAAAGTGACGTGCCAAATTCTGACACGTCACTAGTACCTAATATAGTCAATATCTTATCAATCTCATATTCCATAATCAATATCCATCCATACATTCATTAATCCATCATAAATCAAAATCATATTCTATAAACAACCATCCATCCTAAATAATATTCATCATACATATTCTATTAACACGCACAAAGAACTAATAATAATATCTATATTAGACCGAAACTGTCTTTGTCACAAATAATCTATCAAGTAAAAATGTCTACATACATCAACATTGTTAATAAACAAATATATTTCCAAATATATATAAACAAAACATAAAAAATTGTAATACAAGTTCAAAAGGAAACGAAAACGTTAGCCATTTTTGCTCATGCTTTTACACTTGTTGACATCTAGGTCTTTCTTCCTTAACCGAATGGATTTTGGTGTAACCTTCATAAAAAAAGACAAGAATAAGATGATATTAGACACAAACATCATTTGCTTAAAAATAAATTAAACTCCACAAATAACAAAACTAAAAACAAATCAAGAAGCCACTAGTAGTAACAAAATTACAATAAAAATAGTTTCATTCCAAAATTTATAAGAAAATTTCGGAATCTGCAATGTAGGACATCATCAGTATTTGGTGCCATAACAGGAACAACTTCAAAAATATATGCAAAAAATGGAAGGGCCTGAAAGAAATTAATTTCTTCTACAACAAATATAAAAAAATTAATTTCTTCTCATGAGAACCGGTTACTCAACATAGATGAGACAGGTTAAAACCAACAAATTTGTACAATCAAAGACAAGTCAAAGAGATGCAAATTCAATTCAATTCAATCATAAGATTTTTTGTTCTTAAATATTCTGAATGTATGCAATACTTTTATTTTGTATTTATCATAAATGCTAGGAGACTTTTTAGTGTCACAACCAAACCAAACCAATAACAATCAAGTTCTAATGTACATAATAAAACAAACGAATAATCAATGAGAAGACATGCATGGTACATATTTAAAACATAACCAACACAAAGAATGAAATAAATAAACTTCTATAATCTCCATTATTGTTCAAAGGTAACCAACCTAACCAGTTTCAACAAATTGTCAAATACTCTGAGATTACATATGCAAATATCCAACCAGCAATCACAATCAAACCAACCAAGAACAACAAAGTCCCAATGATAATCCACACAAAATAATAAAAAGATATATAAATTTAAGTGGTACACATATATGTACCGTAATATATGTATAATCATGGTTACAATGTGACTTTGATAGACATAGCTTTTGTCTAGCCGGGGTCAATTGTCATGCTTCATTGTAATCGTCATCTACGCATATTATAGTTTTACTATGTGTTATATATGTTCATGTGGGTTGAAAAATACATGCACAATATTTGATTATTATACCAAATTATTAACAGTTAACATAATATTTATTTACACTAGATGATCGCGTTATTAAATGATAAACAAAAATAATATGTTGTTACCTGATTAACTATTTACAGATGATCTGACAATGACGCGTGCAAAGCCCTTTCAGTAGTCACTTCTGGCTCAATGCCGACTTGTCTAGACCCTTCAAGCATATGAATCCGGGCCTCATATGCCGCCATCTGCACAACAACCTGCGTGGTAATCACAGCAGTAATCACATCCATTTGCTGCTTGTGCTCCTCCCTCTGCTGGGCTAACATCTCATCCATCTACTGCTTGTGCTTCTCCTCTTGTGCTTAAGTGTTCTTTTAATCATTTTGGACATTATTGCTGAGCTTCCAGGATTCTGGGACCTTTCTTGGAACAATGTATAATATGAATGAATATTGCCCCGCATAAGTAAAATATTTTTACTCACACCGTGAACATGACCCACATATTTCAGCTTATTGCCATGAGCCTATGCGTATGAGTCGTTCGGTACCCACTGGATCGTCCCTTGGGGCCCATCTACCAATTTGGCGGGTTAGACTCTTGTTAGCCGCTCCATCATTAACTATACGTTAAATACACACGATCATCACTATCTAAGTATTAATCATAAATATAAAAATACACAAATGTATTTCAAGGTAAGGTGTTAGACACATACAACTCTCTCCTCGACTAATTCATTTGGGTAGCCACCGCTTTTCTTGGTATGGGTCGTGATGTAAGCCTTTGCTCATGTAGGGGCTTTGCTCGCTGTAATGACCTATAAAAATCCACAATATAAACATATTTCAGAAAATATATTATAATCATGATGTGTTATATATGTATGTAGTATGACAAACATACCGCCTTGTGTGACACTCTTGTGAAGCTCTTTGAGTGGGCGCAATGTGGTTCTTTATTTAATCCTTGTATTTGTTTCATTTGCTCAGCATATTCCTACGCACACAACTTACGTTATTAATATGTGAAAAGATAAACAATTACAATTAAAACATTGACCTACTTGATTTTTTTTATCGAACCACTTTGCCAACAATTTGTCCACGTCCTCAAGGTTGTACTTCTGTAGAATTTGTCCTGCTCTCGCCTTCACTGTGGTAGGGGTATCGTCAGCTTGAATTGCGAGTTTAAATTTCAATTTGTGTCTCCACAAATTCAGTTTCTCGCCCATGTCTTTATACAAGTATTTTTTTTTTATTATTTCTGTAATATCCGAGCCAGACAAGATGTAGAAGTACTTTTGTATTAGTTGAAATTTGAGAAATTAATAATCTCAAATTATATTTTTACCTTCAGATATAAGTTTCATAAAATAAATTATATATGCTATATATGATAAATTCATAACATCTAAATTACACATACCATCAATGAATTGTAAACATCCTCCTTCGTATTTTTTGGTACCATCATCCAGTAGTCTGATATCCGGATAAACGTACCGCTCCTAACAATCTTGCCTGTCATACGTCTAAATTTTAACCCACTTTTTCCTATAAGCTGCAATGCACCATTATACTCTAGTACAACACTTTTTCCCTTTGCGATTTGCCACAATTTGTGGGAGTCACTTTCAGCACTTCAAACTTATCATTTGCATCTGCATTTGGTAAATTTAACATAATGAAAGTTATACTAATAAAATTTAATAAAAGTAAATACTAATAAAATTTTTAAAAACATATATAAATATATACGTATAAACAAGACTGGCTGGCATACATACATACCTATCGTCTGAACCTCGTTGACACCCAACACTTATTGAGCAGGGTCATCAGGCTGTGGTTCATGTGTATCAGAACCATCGTCCACATTTGCCTCATGTAAAGATACTAGCCGCTCCACGTATGCATCATCATTCGTAAAAGTATGATCCATATACCCCATCTAGTCCATGCCTTCCCGACTATATGGATTGGACACTACGGTTTGAAGTACTAGCCGTCTATATGGGTCTAGTTGCCTCATAAGGATAGCAACATCTTATGTATCAATGTCAACTGAACTCTACTCCTTTAGAAGTACTGGTTGATACCCTGGTTGTTGCATCAAAAGGGTACGAATGTCCCAAGACTGATTGTCATAACCCGTCGTCTGCCTCAAAAAATGGTCGCTTATTTGCTCTTGTCTTCCCACCACGAATATTTATATCTACTTACAAAATACATAACACTCCAAATTAATTATATATATACAATGAATTAGGAATATTGACGTATATAAATACAAAAGCACATAAATACATATAATTTCTCTATACGTGGGTTTTTGAGTGTTTATATAAAATAAAAATATAGAAGTCTTAAATTTAATCTCATGGCATCACAAATACATAATAGTATAAAAAAAAATAGTAATTTAAATTAAACGCGATCTATAGAGTTCAAGAAAAATGGTATAAAAATAGTTCACATAAACTCAAATAATTGCATATACATCACTCAAAAAATAAATGAAAATAATCAATATTCATCATATTTCACATTTTTGCCACGTTATAAAAACACAAATAAATGCAAGTAAAAATGAGATGTGGGGAAAATGGCTAAGAAAAAGAAATACAAATAGAAAAAAGCAAAATATGTTAATTTTGGGGAGACAAATATACCATTTTTCAGGGGACGAATTAATAAAATATGTATATTTTATAAAGAATTTTAAAACTGTCCCCCCACCCTAGCACATAGTTCCGCCTCTGCATTTAATGAGGGTCATCTGAATTAATTAATAACAAACAAATCATTGTACAATATTACAATTTTATAAAATCACATACGTTTCAATTGGTGGTAAGTCGATTCTAATGTAATGTAGGTCCTCCTCATGTTGATCATAATGGTGATTACGATCCAACTAGAGAGGCTCGCTCTCGTGGTAGTTTGCTTGATCATCATCAGACCCTTGGCCCTAACCAATGTCATACACATTTCTAGGTTTAGTCCTCACAGCATAAACCCAATCAGGGTTCCTTTCATCCTCGATGTAAAAACTTATTTGACTTAGACAGTTAGCATATACGACTCATTACTAATTTGATATCCCCTATGGATAAGGTTTTGAAGTTTACTAGCATTAGACCATACTTGTCCACCTTGTATCCCCTATTTCTTGTGTTGTCCACCCAATCACACTTAAACAATACATACTTCGTCCAGTCGTAATACTCCACCTCAATTATTTGAGTTACCTTCCTGTAGTACGTTTTTCCATTAACAGTCGACACGCACACACCACTATTCTAAGACCTCTTTCCCACATCATATGCAATAGTGTGAAACAGCTTACCATTGACCACATATCCATTATATTGGACTATTGAGATCATCGGCCCTCTATAATGCATTACCAGTTTCTCTCACATTTCCATCCTCTGTTGATCGTTTGAACAGTCGACCTATGAGTATAATAGAATCATAGATGCATAGTTAAATCAGTTTAGTAAATATTATATTCGACATTTGTCTTACGTAGTCACGGTACTAATCACAAAACTATTGAGAATGTTGGGTTTTCAACTAATCGCTGTCATTCACCTCTTATTTGAAGCTTGCCTAAGTGTATCAATGTGCGCCCTACAATTTGAAAGTCTATCCATTTTAGTGCACTAGTAAGAGTGTAAGATAAAATAACGTTCATATGCTATTAGAACGACTTACATCCGTAGTTATTGGAAATCGTCCGAGTTGAAAATAATATAATAGTAAATCTGTATCATCGTGATTTGATCGAGGTTGAATCATGTTCTCACACCTTTAGACCCATCAAAATTTCTTTGTGGCCTATTATGAACTGTTGGTGCACTATTTAAATACATCAAGCAGAACGTCACAAACTCAGTTTCTATGTAGCCTTTCACAATGCAACCCTCAAGAGCCACTTTGTTGCGAACATTAGATTTGAATCCCTAAGGCTCCTACACATCAAGATCAATCAATCATTGCATTTAGTCATATGAATTAAATAAGTTTACCGGGAATTAATAAATGTTGACATCAAATTTTACCTCTCTCTCGGGTACATCTATCTATACTAAATCGATACACCAAATTGGCATTCACGGACAAGATGCACGATGACATTGGCCATGCTAGTGAAAAAACTTGGAGGGAATATTTGTTCCATTATACACAAAGTAATACAGATGTGATCTTGGAGTCGGTCCAAAGCCTCTGGTGTCAATGTCGTTTCGCATATGCCTTTGAAGAATATAGACATATCGACCAGAACCTTGACCATGTTACTTGGTAAGTTGGATCCCCTCAATGCAATAGGGAAAAGTTGTTGCATCAGTACGTGGTTGTTGTAACTCTTGAAACCTGACATCATATATTCTTTTAGTCGAACACATCGAGAAATGTTTGAAGCATAATCACCGGACACCCTTACATCTTAAAGCACTTTTAAGAAATCAGTTTTATCCTAGTTCAACATCGTGTGGCAAGTTGGTGGCATATACACTTTCTCATTCTCGGCCGTGAACGGATGCAGTTTAGGTCTTAAACCCATTTATTGTAAGTCTTTACGTGCTTTAAGGTTGTCCTTAGTTTTTCCTTTAATGTCCAGTATTCTGCTAAGTATGTTATCCATCACATTTTTTTCTATGTGCATCACATCAAGGTTGTGTCTCAACAAATTATCTTTCCAATACAATAACCTAAAAATAATACTTTTCATTTTCCACATTATGTCATCGGCTGCTGGATCTTTTTTCTTATTATTCCACTTCCACTTTTTTTCTTTTTTATTCTTACGGCCCTTCTTTGACTTATCAATGGGCTCAGGTGTCTTACCAACACTCTCATCTCCGAATACCATTCCTCATAACTGTCTCAATATTTCGTCTCCACCTGGCACTTCGAGGGCACATTCTAGTTCTTGCTTATCGTCAAATGTTCGTCTATTCTGCCTCCATGGATGATCCATAGGCAAGTATTGCTTATGACCCCTAAAACAATTTTTTTTTTCCCGTGTTTTAGCCATGTCGACTGATAAGAGGCAAATATGGCATATTTGGACCCCTTAATTTATATTAATTAATCATTTAGCTATGTCATCATCGAATGTTTCGTGTTAGTTATGTGTTTTAGTGTTTTGTAGGTTGTTGAAGAGAAACTACATCTTAAAAGGAAAAATTACAAAGTCTTGGAATAAAGAATACTTTGAGAAGACCTAAAAGATATGGTTAAGTTTAACCATATCAAAGAAATGATAAATTTAGAATTTCTCTAATTAGAGTCAAATTTAAATTGGATTCAAATTCAGATTCTGCATATGTCTAAGTATTTTGATCATAACTTTCCGCTAAAATATCGGATTGGAGTGATTCTAATGGCATTGGAAAGCTAACTCAAAATGCTACAATTTATTATGAAATAGGATTTTCCTAATCCAAATGTTTACTATGTCAAAATCGTCTCGCAATATAAAAACGTAAATCTGGATGAATTCTATTCCGATTTTAGACTTCTATTTGGACTGGGAGATTAACCTCCAAATTATCTAGGTTTACTAGGGCTTCTAGGACTTCTCTAAGCTTGTAAATAGACCTCTTTGCATTCAAAAGAGACAAGCGTAAAGACAAAAATTCACATCTTTTCTCTTTAGTTTAGTTTAGGATTTATTTTTATTTCAGGTTAATCTCCAACTAAGGTTAGGGATGAAACCTCACCGTTGAAGAATAACATTGCTGTTATGTAAGTTTTATTGATATGATTTTATTGAATTTATTATTTCAATTGTTTTACTCTAATCAATTATGTGGAGTGATTCTTGGATATCTCTTGTGATTCAATGATACATGTGATGATTTGAGATAATTTCATAAAATTGATTACTTGGTTTTTGACTCATAAAAATTATATATCTCTTGTGATTTGTTTTACGGATACATCTGATGTTTCAATTGAATTTAGATTCCTTTTACGATTTGATCAATGAATGGATACATGAGATAATTTTGATTAATTCTTTGAAGCGTAATAAAACATATTTAAGATTTTAATTGTGAGAACTTCGGATTGATATTGATGAGTATAGAGTATGTTGTTATGATGCGATGAGTGTGAATTCACAAACCTTAGTTGGGGATTAGCCCGACGTAAAAATAAATCCTAAACTAAACTAAAGAGAAAAGTTGTGAATTTTTGTCTTCAGGCTTGTCCCTCTTGAATTCAAAGAGGTCTATTTATAGGCTTAGAGAAATCTTAGAAGCCCTAGTAAACCTAGATAATTTGGAGGTCAATCCCCCAGTCCAAATAGAAGTATGAAATCGGAATAGGATTCATTCAGATTTGCGTTCTTATATTGCAGGACGATTTTGGCATAGTAAATATTTGAATTAGGAAAATCATATTTCACTATAAATTGTATAATTTTGAGTTAGCTTTCCAATGCCATTGGAATCACTTCAATAAGATATTTTACCAGAAAGTTATGGTTAAAATACTGAGACATGTGCAAAATCTGAATTTAAACCCAATCCGAATTTGACTCTAATTAGAGAAATTCCAAATTTATCATTTCCTTGATATGGTTAAACTTAACCATATTCTCTAGGTCTTCTCAAAGTATTCTTTATTCCAAGACTTTACAGTTTTCCTTTTTAAGATGCAGTTTCTCTTCAATAAGATATAAAACACTAAAACACATATCTACCACAAAACATTAGATAATGACACAGCTAAATGATCAACTAATATAAATTTAGGGGTCCAAATATGCTATATTTGGCTCTTATCATCGACTTTGTTAAATACATATAGCAAGGACATGCCTTTACATCCTTGATATGATTAAACTTAACCATATCCTCTAAGTCTTCTCAAAGTATTCTTTATTTCAAGACTTTATAATTTTCCCTTTTAAGATGCAGTTTCTCTTCAATAAGATATAAAACACATCTACCACAAAATATTAGATAATGACACAGCTAAATGATTAACTAATATAAATTTAGGGGTCCAAATATGCTATATTTGGCTCTTATCATCGACTTTGTTAAATATATATAGCAAGGACATGCCTTTACATCCTTGATATGATTAAACTTAACCATATCCTCTAGGTCTTCTCAAAGTATTCTTTATTCCAAGACTTTACAATTTTCCCTTTTAAGATGCGATTTCTCTTCAATAAGATATAAAATACTAAAACACATATCTAACATAAAACATTAGATAATGACACAGCTAAATGATTAATTAATATAAATTTATGGGGTCCAAATATGCTATATTTGGCTCTTATCATCGACTTTGTTAAATACATATAGAAAGGGCATGCCTTTACATCCCTTGTAGGCCATCCTAACAAATATGTGTACGCTAGGAAATCATTAATTGTCCACATCAACTGCGCTCACATTATAAAATGTTTTTTTGTGGAGACATCAAATGTGTGTACCTCTACATTCTATAGTTCCTGTAATTCCTCAATTAGGGGTTAAAGGCAGACATCTATATCCATTCCAAGTAATTTTGGGCTTGAGATAACCAGGGATGAGATGAATGATGTTTGTTTCATGCACATCCAAGAAGGCATGTTATACGGTACAAGCATTACAAGCCAAATATTGTGGGATGTGCTCATGTTGCTCAAAAGGATTAAACCTATCCGAAGCTAGGCTAAGCCTTACGTTCCTGTTGTCAGATGAAAAGTCTGGATATAAATTATCGAATGACTTCCATGCTTCACCATAGACCGGATGTCTCAATACGCTGTCTTTTGTACAGCCCTCTGCATGCCACCTCATATTGTGCGCAGTATACTGTGACATTAACAGCCACTGCAATCTTGGAATGATTGGAAACCACTGCAATACCTTGGCCAAACGTTTCTTACTCGACGATATAGGTTAGCCATCCTCATCCAAATGAATTTCATCATTCCACTTAGATTGTCTTGTCCTTCCAAAACAATATACAATTGTTATGACATGCCGAAATTTTCTCATACCCGAGCTCTATGTCCCTTAGGAATTTTTTGGCCTCATATGTATTAAACTGGTAAAACCCTACCATCATCAAGCAGCAACTGATTGAAGAACTTGAGGAAAGCCGAGAATATTGTGTTACTGACTCCACTCACACACTTCAAATTGTACAGACACACAGTGGCACTAAGTTTGCTGTGTCTAGTCTTCTTGTGAAATGGCTTGTCTACCTTTTTAAGCAAATCCTCGTACTTTTGTGTGTCACCCTTGTCAGGTTCATCATCCACAATGTGTTCTTCAGCACCCCGCACCTTAGGTTGAGGCTCATAGTTGTCTTCCTTGACATCATGTATGCCAAATAAATCACGCAATATGGCTTGCATATTGCCACCCTCATATGTGCTTACACCTGCATCTGCGGTCAGTTGAGTCAAATTAAAGCCTTCAACGGGAGCTCATACAGCCTCTCGCCGTGATAAATTCAATTTTTGTATTAGGGCCACATTCCTTTCCCTCCAATTAAGTGGTCGTATACCACTCTTGGAGGGTGTTGCCTGTTAAGGCGACATGTCTTACACGGACAAAAAATAAGTCCATCTGGAGTCTTACACCGAATTGCAAAGTCCACGAACAATCTACACCCATCTTTGTATTCCTTTGATATCCTAGAATTCGTCATCCAACTCTTATCCATAGCGTTACTATATACATTCAAAAAAAAAACAATTAATTTACCTGCACTATATATCGGGACCCTAAACAAAATAAATCTAAGTTTATTTAGGTTTTTATAAGTTATCTAGGATTATTTAGGTTATCTAGGTCATCTAGGTTTTTAGGGGTAGGTGAGCAAAGATTCATGATCAATTACATATATTAGACATTCAGACACAATAATGTGCATAAAATCTATCCCACTCGTTAAAAATGAATAAAAAGTTTTTATTTTTTTAATTGGGTCTATTAAACTAATATGTCTTTTAGAGCATATGATTATTTTTTAAATTGATATTTTTTTTCTAAACTTCCTTCAATCCAATCTATAAAAATGCCATGAATCTATAAAATGATAAAAAAAAATTTCAAACTAACATGTCTTGAGCATCGAATTATATACCAAAATATGCAGCGGAAAAAATGTTTAGCCATAGTTACTCATGTTTAAAATTTTTAGGAGATAGGTGTCTTTAGCTTCTAACCTATGTCTAATAATACATGAGCTCCTTCTTTATAGGCTAGCATAGTGACCCGCAATTAGTGACATAATAATTAACAAGGAAACAAATTTTGTTGAATAATTAAGTTTGAGTAGTCAATTTTTTTTGCTTCTTCTTCTCTAGCTAGCTTGTTTGTTGGGTCAAAGTGTCAAACAAATTGGTGCAACCCTAAAGCAAGGCTTTATATCAAACACACCTACTCATCTACTACCCTCTGTCAACGGGAAAGACAATATAAAGCCAAACCATTAGAGTCCTAATATTTCATATCAAACACAAATTTAACACAAATAGAACGTGAATAAATATTTCATATCAAACAGAAATTTAACACAAACAGATAACGTTCAAGCATGTTCCATAAATTTACAGTCCATATCTTCCATTCATACCCTATCTAGCTATGACTTGTTTTGTTGTGGCCTTTGTTAACCCATGCACAACATAATTGTTCTCTCTCTTGATATGACAAATTTACCAATTCCTTAGTACCACTTTAATATTCTCTACAATCTATACATATCTGCTTCGAAATTGGATTCTTTGAAATTGAGTGGATCTTTTTTCATCTGCTTCAATTTTGACGAGTAACTTTGACCGCATTGATTACTTGCAACAAATAACCCTTCAACATCTTAGGGCTTGATTGGGTGTACGTTTCAAAGGCTTAAAAATGCATATAACACTCAAAAATTCTGTTGGTATAAAAAATTGTGTTTGATAAAAAAATGAAAACGTTTTTAAGAGTTGAAAAAACTAAAAAAAAAATATCAAAATACACTTTTGGTAAAAACTTAAAAATAAAGTTTTTGCCAAAAAAATATTTTTTAACTTAAAAGCTCTATTTCTCAAATACAATCCCAAATATTCTTATTTATATGTCATCATTTAGCTAGTGAGTTCCAGTCTTCCAAAAATAGACATACTTGAGCCAAATTGATTTGTCATTTTTAATTTTTTATTTGGTGATAATTGGATTAGTGAGCGTGACTCACAAGATATATGGATAACATCGATGTTATCCATATTGATTTTGACACTAAATTCTATCCTATATATATGGCTATAGTATTCCGTTTAAAAACATGTTCAATATTCATGAAACAGATACTACTAGATTGTCCCCAAATGATAGTTCAATTGGTTGTAGACCATGCTTAATGAAGTGGTGGTTACAAGTTCGAATCCTCCCTCTCCTGTTCTCTTGTGTGGACATGTAAAAAAAAAATACTACTAGATTGAATCTCCCTTCCACTTTTTTTTTTCTTATATAAATATGTCAAAAAATAATAATAAACAATTTAAAAATATAATTTTTACTAAAAACAAATTGACAATCCCCAAGAGGTAACTCAATCGGCTAGGACCACACCTAATGAAGTAAATGTTACTAGTTTGAATCTTTCCTTCCTCTCTTATGCGGACATGTCAAAAAACAAAAAAAAAACAAAAAAAAACAAATTGACCATATCCGATCAAGTGCTTTATAAGCGCAGGTAACCAACCGGTGCAAGTTTTGAACAGGCTAGTGTTGTGTAGGGATAAGTATTTCTTGACACGTATGTTAAGCACCGGAGTTGATTTAATTAAATAATTGTAATTGTACTTTAGTATATTATTTTTGATTATTTGAATAATTTTAATGACTTCTTATATTTTGCATTTGACTGTTCCATGAAAAAATCTGTAGTGTAATTAATGTCATAAATAAATGTCACTTTAATTTACTATTGTTTATCATTGAGTATCCAATTTAACTCCTTTATTGTTATCGCAGACAGATCCTATTCATTTCATTGAATTGGTTAGTTATAAAAGGATCGGCAAAATTATCTGACAAAGAAAATAACATTTTTGCCCCTCCTTTTATAATTAATTAGAATGAAATAGAAATGATTTGTTTTTGGGTCAGATTTGAGTCGACCCATTTGACCTACTAACCTATTAATGATCAACCCTAATATGATCCATTTAGTTAAACAAGTCAAATTCCAAATTCTAATATATTTATATTTTTAAAGGCTCTTGGCTGTAAATAACCCCAAAAAAAAAAAAAAAAAAAGTCACGAAACCCTTTTGATTGATTTGAAGGTTGTCAAAGCACCTTAGTGGCCGCTAGGGCTTTCTTATTTGATAAATGTCACAGAAGGCAAAGACCACAAAATCTCGGTCGTGTACATACACAAGTTGTGCCATTTTCTTTTGATAGACATGGATTCATTTGTCAAAGAGCCTCTCAATTATATGCTGCACAAGAAATCCCATTCGTGATAACCACAAACGCCCACCAATGAGTGTGAGCGGGGGATATTTAGCCAACGAAAAATATTAAGAGTTAATAAATTTCTTATATTTGATTTATATATATATATTTTTACAAATTTAATAGGATCAATTATAAGATTTATGGAGTCTACTCACATAAATTAACAAATCTAATAGTTAATTTATAATATGAAATGAGCCAAATATAAAAATAAAATAAAATATTAATTCCTAACATCTCTCTTTAGCCAACCGACCCTTTTGCACTATTTACACGTTCTCATATTTCTCGCAAGCAGAGAGGGAGAGAGATCTCAAAAAGCTGTGTAAGAAGAAATGGAGAAGGAAAGAATATATGCCTTGATAGGTCATTGTTTGGAGCAAAGAGTAAGAGTTACACTCATCACCACCTACTCCAAGTCCATACATAAAGAGGCATTTTTTGAGGGATTATTTGGCCAATTTTTTTATAAAATCGTTATTTTGGTTCATAGATTGATTGTGTTTATAAGATAGTTTTGAACTTTTGTAAATGAAAAATGAAGCAAGTTATTTTTTAACATTAAAAAAATGAATTTAATTTTTTTGAAAAGAAATAATGAAAAAAAGTGAGTTGTTAAACGGGTTAATATAAAATTATTATTTGATCAAAATTTAATAATAATTAATTGTTTTATTATAAGACTAATAATAATTTTAAAAAATATATCATTTTTATAATAACACAAAAATAACATAAGAAATTAAGAATAACTTTTGACGTTACTCCAAGTTATTTGTACCATTTTTTTTTCTTTGGTGTCTTTTATTTTTAGAGGATCGACCAATTTATAATAAGTAAATCTTCAATGAGAATCACTTTTCCATGTAAAAGTGGTCGATCTGGCCGGTAGGCTCCATGTGCTCTCATAATTATCTGCTTGACGAAAAAAAAAAAGCTGTGTAAGCAGAAATGGAGAAGCAAAATAAATGCATGCAGAGCTCATTGTTTGGTCTTGTCAATTGTCATGTTGAAAACAGCAACAACCACCTAGGGAACCACAATGGCAACACAATCTCCATGAAAGATAGGCCTTGTTTGTCAAGGGATTGGCTTGGCTTTGTAAAATCTTCAAAAATTTTTCTCAAAATCAACCTCAATATTCTTACTTTTTATATCACATCAATCATTTTTTATCACTTTTCAAATAAAAAAATTACTACAAAATAAAAAATTTCACTTTTCTATACAAAACATTCTTACTTTTTTCTTCTTATCAATCAAATCTGCTACAGTATCAATCCACTTCTTCCAATCCAATCCCTTCCCAAACACAACCTAGCTCCTCTGCGAACCAAATGAAAAATAATAGTTTTTTTTGTTTTAACTGAGAAGAGAAAATAAGGTAAATGTTGGGTGTTTTTTTTTTTTCATAAATAATATTATTCACCTACGAGAACATTAATATTCACAAGAAAACAAAATATACATTAAAAAAAAAATCAAAACTTACCCAGATGATTTGTTCAGTTTAAAAAGAGCTTAAATCCAATCAGAACCACGTAATTAACAACATTTGCACAATTTTTATAAATAAAGATGTAAGAAAATGATCATAACCCTACTAATAATAATAGGAATTAATTGCAAGTGTATCACGTTTGTGTCAGCCTTTCGCCAATTATATGCTGCACAGAAACCCCGGTGGAGATAGCCACACAAATCACTCACTAATAGAGGGCGAGCGGGAGATATTATATTTACCACAAGCACAGAGACACAGAGACAGAGAGAGAGAGAGAGAGATTTCAGAAAAGCTCTACTGTAAGCAAAAATGGAGAAGCGAAAGAAGGGCTACAAAGCTCATTGTTTGGTGTTGTCCTATCCAAGCCAAGGCCACATTAACCCCATGCTCCAATTCTCCAAGCGTTTGGATAACAAAGGAGTAAGAGTTACACTCGTCACCACCTTCTCCATCTCCAAGACCATCCACAAAGAAGCCACCTCCATTGCTCTCGAGACCATCTCCGACGGCTACGACGACGGCGGCATAGAGCAAGCGGAGAGCATCCAGGCCTATTTGGACCGCTTTTGGCGAGTCGGGTCGCAAACTCTGACTCAGCTCCTCGAGAAGCTCTCCGGCTCAGGCTCCCCTGTTGATTGTATTGTATATGATGCTTTCTTGCCTTGGGCTCTAGACGTAGCCAAAAAGTTTGGCTTATTCGGGGCTGTGTTTTTCACTCAATCTTGTGCTGTTGATAATATATTGTACCATGTCCATAAAGGAGCTCTTAAACCCCCTCTGTCGGAGCCGGAGATTCTTCTTCCCGGGTTGCCGCCGCTTGAACGTGAAGATATGCCGTCCTTCATTTCGGATTTCGGATCCTACCCGGCTTTCTTTGACATGGTTGTCGAACAATTCTCCAACATTGACAAAGCTGATTGGGTCCTTTGCAACACGTTTTATGAGCTGGAGCAGGAGGTAAGCAAGCAAATTGCGGCTTGTAAGCTATTGATTTCCACTTTTGTTTTATTAACTCGACTTATATATTATTCTTGATGTTTTGGCATTTTTTTAATGGTATCCTTAAACTCTAAAAAATTGTAAAGTCATATTGTCATGTTTTAAAAGTTTGTAATCAAGCTCATTAAAACTATCAAATTATCCTAATTGAATAATTTAAAAAAAAAAAAGTATTTGGAGGCCGTTTTCGGTTAGAATTTAACAAAAAAATCCTAATGAATAAATGACATTGCAAAATTTTAAAACATGACAACAAGACATTGTTAACTTTTTAAACTTTATGGCTACTGTTGATGCAATTTTTGGTCCACTTTGCTGTTTGTCCGCGCTTCTTCTCTACAGTGGGGCTGAGAGTGAGATTTTTGTACTTCTATGGTATTTCTGCAAAATAAAAGCACGGCTAGAGGTCTTGGTTGGGGGCTCCGAAGACCCTCTTGATGCTCAAGTTAGCGTCTTATATATGAATAAAAATATATAGCAATAAATATGCCCCAAATGCTATATAATGTGTGTTTATGAAGTGAGAAATATATAACAGAGAATAAGAAATAATAAGGGGAAAAGTGAGTGAGAGGGAGATGTGGGAGAGAGTTTTGGGTCTCCTGGAGAAGAAGACCGAGAGATTCAGTTGGGGAGAAAGGGGCGACCTTTCTTCCTTTTTAAACCAATTGTTACACGTGTCACCTTATAAATAGGCAGTGGCAATATGGTAAATAAATATAAATAGGTGGGTATTTTTTCCCTAACAGCTACAATTACAAAACTGCCAAGAATAAGGGTTTAATATGTTTTTTTTTTTTTTTTTTTAAGGGTGGGGAGGGGGAGGGGGACACTGCAAAAAATCATTTTTTTAGTAATCAATCATTAGTAACGTTTTGAAACATCTAAAATGTTACTAAATAATGGTAACGTGCCATTGATAACATTTTTGGCACGTTACTAAACCACAAGTTACTAATGAGAATTTAATCTGATTAAGAATATACATAATTTATACGTATGCAAAAATTGATTGGTGTGATAATTTCTTTGTAGGTGGTGGATTGGATGGCAAAGATATGGCCGTTGAGGACAATAGGACCAACTATACCATCTATGTTCTTAGATGGGCGAATTAAAGATGACAAAGTCTATGGCTTCAGCATCTTCAAATCAAGCACTGATGCTTGCATGAAATGGCTAAATGATCGTCCAAAAGGGTCGGTTGTTTATGTTTCCTTTGGGAGTATGGCCGTTCTTGAAGCTGAGCAAATGGAAGAACTAGCTTGGGGATTGAGAATGAGCAATAGCTACTTCTGTGGGTGGTTAGGGCATCAGAAGAGGCCAAGCTCCCTAAAAACTTCGCGGAGGAAACGGCAGAAAAGGGATTGATGGTTCATTGGTGTCCTCAATTGGAGGTTTTTTTAAATCACCATTTATCCCAAAAGTTTAAGTTGATATAAATAAATGAATTTAATCATTTAATTTATTTTCTAACAGGTCTTAACTCACGAGGCAGTGGGATGCTTTGTGACACATTGTGGGTGGAACTCTACTTTAGAGGCCCTTAGCTTTGGTGTTCCGATGGTTGCAATGCCACAATGGACAGACCAAAGCACAAATGCGAAGTTTATTACAGAAGTTTGGAAGATGGGACTGAAAGCTCCGGCAGATGAGAAAGGGTTAGTCCGGCGAGGAGCAGCAGAACATTGTATCAGGGAAATAATGGAGGGAGAGAGAGGGAAAGAGATAAAGAAAAATGCTTTGAAATGGAGGAAATTGGCCAAAAAAACTGTCGACGAGGGTGGAAGTTCTGATAAAAACATTGAAGAATTTGTAGCTAAGTTGGTTAGCTAGCTGGACCTTCACGTCCATTTCCTAATTAAGTTGAATGGTTATGTAATAAAGATGCCGTTATGTAATGACTTTGGAATGATTCCAAACCTATCTTAAGTTGCTTCTTGTTTAATTATTCAATTTGGTAATTTCATATATGCTCTTCAATTTGGTAATTTTATATATGCTCTTCAATAAACTTCAAATATATGATTTTTAGTCTTCAAAAGGTAAATCAATTGGTAGAGACCACGCTTAATAAAGCGAAGGTTAATAGTTCGACTTCTCATCCTCTCTCGTGTGGATATGTCAATATATATATGATATTTAGACCGAATTTTGAAATGTTATTTAATAAACTGTTATACGATTATTATATTATTAAAATAGTAGTAAAAAGAGATGTGTTATACATTTTTCTTTGGTTCTCTCATTCTCCCACTATTCAAAATCACTATTAAAACTGTGGAGTTTTTGTATAGCACGTATATAGCCCTATGGCCCCTATAGATTCAATAATAATTTTGAAAAATGCGAGAATGGGAGAGAAAAAGTAGAGAAAAAAATGTAGGATTTTTCAAATCATTAAATTTTTTTTTTTTTAACAAGTTTTGGTTAATTTAAATGTTGATTTTCACGATTACGCCATAACTGTTATTGTATTAAAAGACTCGTTTTCAAGTTGCATTAACACCCCCAAAAAAACAAAACAAAAAAAAGAGATAAATAAAACACTCGTAATATTGTTGGGAGAAAATGATCTGGAATAAATCTATAGTCCTAATCCAAGTAATCGAAAATAATAATAATAATAATAATGTGAATAAAAAATAAAAATATTAAAAGTTTAATTTTTTTATAAATAATATCTAAAGATTACCAATCGATACATGCCAAGTCAGCAAGCAATTATAGCTTAAACTATTAAAAAGACAGCACAACCATCCCAATAAATTCATATCACATCATGACCAAAAAATTCAGCTTTGGATTAAAAGGACTAACAAAATAGGTACTTGACACAATCCATTTAAGACTTGCAAATATTTGTTACATGATTAGTTTATATTAATACGATCTGTTTAACTAAACAGATAATCAGGTTTGACACAATTTTAATACAAAAATAATCGGGTTACAAAAATCAACACTCACCATGTCAATAAGCAATATAGAGAACCCTATTATTAAAAATCCAATAATTTGATCATATCACATTTTACCATCATTAAAATTTAAAATATAAATAAATTCAAAGATAAATTAAATATGTCACATCAATAGAATATGTTTAAATTATAATTTTTTTTTTAAGTAGTTAAAAATATATGGAAAGAATGCAAAATAACATTTCTAAAATTGCTGACACTTGCTTGAGTATGATCATAGCAACCAATCAACCGACTACATAAGAACACCAGATGACTGGTTGAAGAGAGAAATGTTAAAAAAATAAATAAATAAAATTTATTCTTTTAAAATTATTATTATATTAAAAGTTGATATTAAGTTATTACAAATTTAATAATAATTTTTAAAAATATGACCAAAAAAAAAAAATCTTACAAGCTGCGAGTGTAAGTGTATGGTGTGTTTTATCTTGATGACGTATTCAAATTGGTCCACACAATAATAATCACGTTTTATATTTGATGGTCCAACTGGATGGAAAGATTCCATCACTTGTATGTATCAAAAACTCACATACATATATTGAAACGAAAAATAACTATTTTTAAACAAAAACGTAAGGGCAAAATTTAGTTTACCTTCTTGAAGTTTTATGAGTTTTTTAATTTAAACCCCATAATTTTAAAATTGACAATTTATCTTCTTGAAATTTCAAAAAGTGACAAAGTAAATCCCCCATTAACTTTTCTGTTAAATTAGACGAAAAACGATGAAATAATATAAATGTCCTCAAGCTTCTTTTATAAAAATTTAGTCTAATTTGACATAAAAGTTAACAGGGTTTTTAACATAAGATTAGAATAGATTCTGAGTTAAACATTGTCTATGTCATTTATTCCTCATTCAATGAAAATAATTTACATATTGTCACACATGAGACGAACCCTAAAATATTAATTAAATAATTAAATTTCTTATTTCTTATCATTTTAAACTTTAAGATGGATAATGATCCTTTACAATTTTAAAGAAATAGTAGATTTTAAAATTATGTAAATTCATGCCGTTTCTTGTATCAAACATATTAGAAAATAATACTTATGAAAAATTTGTCATGTTACCAATAAAAATTAGGGGAAATTAGCTTTTCCCTCCATAAACTACCACTCTCTCTCCATTTGCTCCCATGAACTACCAATTTTACATTACATCCTTCATCAAACTACCATTTTGTTACCAACGACCCCCTACCGTTAGTAAAAGACGTCAAACATGACGGTCAACGTAAATAGTACCATGAACAATGACACAATGTCGTGAACAATACAATTAACTGTTCGACTTAATGTCTTTGACTGACAATAGGGTCTTTGGTAACAAAATGGTAGTTTATGGGGGTGTAATGTAAAATTGGTAGTTCATAGGAGTAAATGGAGAGAGAGTGATAGTTCATGGGGGGAAAAGCTAATTTCCCCTAAACATTAAGTATATTTTTATTAGATTCTTACACTTTATGTTATAGAAAAGCTTTGAGTCAAAAGCTGTATTTTTTTAATTTTTTTAAATGACATAATACCATAATATCTTTTTATAAATAATATTTTTTGAACCTTTCAATGCAAGAAACGGCATGAATTTACAATTTTTTTTGTTTGTTTTGAAATCATAAGAAATCTTAATCCAAGATAAGGAAAATGTTAGATGTTCTTTTAGTATTTTTTCTGGTGTTCTCTCAATTATGATATGGCTTTTAAAATCACCATTGAATTTGAGATTATCATTATTGACTTTTAATTTATTGGTGATTTTAAAAGTCACATCACAATTGAGAGAACACTAAAAGAATATATACCTAACATTTCTCCAAGATAAATTATATTTAATTTACACCCACTTTATTCCGATCACCCACTTAAAAAAAGAAAAGTCACATAATCACGAATTTAGATCATCATCGGTTTAAATGAACCGAAGAAAATCAAGTTAGTTTTATTTAAAAGAAAAATTGTTCAAAACATATGAAATGACAATTTTATCCTTATAAATATAAACCGCCGGAGAGGATCCTTGTTCCACATATGCGTATATTATTGCCAAGAATCACTGAGCATTATTAAATGGGCCTCTTACACAAGCAGATCGAAATCGGAAATCAACATGCCGTCCAAGGCCTAACCCAATGGATCACAAAAAAACCCAAATCAAAACCTCCAAACCGAAACCCAATATCTGTCACCTGCCAAAAACGATTGAGCAAATTTTTTATAATTTGGGCAATAATTATGATCTACTTGCTTAAATTTTCATTTGGATTGCTCAGCCATTTATTGAAGAAATTCATAATGAATTGCGAGAATAATAAAATAAGACACAAGATTTTTATCTGATTCATTTTATGACCTATATCTACAGATAAAGCCTTAAGGGCTACATATAAAGTCTTAAGGGCTATATTATGCATTTTTTACAATACAAATGGTCTTTTTTTTTCTTTTTTTGACATGTCCACACAATGGAAGAGAAAGGGAATTCAAATTAATGACCTCCGCTTCATGAGACGTAGTCTACTACCGATTAAGCTACCCTTTAGCAACATACAAATGATCTCTATTTATAGGGATGGAAGATAATATAAAATGGAATGATTGATAAAATCAAATCAGGTATATATATATTAAAAAATTTATATGTTTTCCTAGCATTTTAATTTTGGTATGCGATCACGATCACATAGATAGATCTAATGGGCTTTCCAAGGATGGGTCTTGCTGATGGACTAACCCAAGCTATACCAGCATAAACACACCCAAATTGGATGTTGACGTGATTAATATATTGTAATTGTTGCTCCAAAACAATCCCGGATTTATTTTTCAAACCATCTTCTTACTAATATTGCTTGACAACTTTATCCTCTCCAAGTTAAAAATTTCTTTTAATTCTTACATAACATATATTAATCTTATATCATGAGAAAAATTATAGTTTATGATCAATACATAACTAGATTTCTTTTAGTTGCTGTTTTAAAAAATAAAAACTTATAATAAATGCAGTAAAATTCTCTCTTTTTTTTTTCTTTATAATTTATATCCGTTACAAAGATGTAAATAAAAAGAAAAAATATAATTTGTGAAGGGGTTTTGCTGTTATAATTCCTTTAATTGTGAGATTCTTGTAATTTATATATAGTTCACAAGTTTCGGCAGTCATTCAAAATGTGTATGACATCATTGGCATGATATAAAAAAATAATAATAATAAAATAAAATAAACAAAAACAAATGTGTTTGCTTAGAAACTACAAATATGTTCCACTTAATCGCAACAAAATAATTTGCGCTGTTTAGCAAAAGTTTTACAATGCAAAATTTTATTTACATAGTTTTACAACACAGTTTTTACATACAAACTTGATATATTGGAGGAAACTAAATGTTTGTGTGACTATTTCAATGCAAGAAAATCATAAGCAAAAGATTAAGTGATAAGGAAATATTTCTAAAAACCTTGCAGAGCTATATATACTCACAGGAGGATGTTCAAAAATTATAAAAGGATAAGGAGTTAGCAACATGCATAATCTTGTCATAGAGCAGAAACAATTAATTTATTAATATGTATATTCTTGTTTTGACCTCTCCATCTTAATATTCATTCATTATTTGACATATATGGAGAACATTTTCAAATTTCGTCTCTATTTGGCATCAACCGTGATTCGAGAGTTAAAGAACTTAGTAGTTCATAACCGGGACAATGTTCGGCAACAACATTCACAAAGGGCTTGAAGAGGGGATCATAACAAATTCTCTCCATCATGTTGAACTTAGCCAACTGAGCTATCCACTTTATCTTTATCTTATCCCTCATACATTTTTAGCCCTTTTAGTGGGAGTGTCAACCGCTTCTAGCCTTGTTTTGTTTCTAATTGAATTGCTTTAGCTACTTATAGACAAATTTGAATATCACAATCACTAATTCTAGAGAAATGTGATTTAATTCTTCCTAGCAAAACATTTTTTCACAGAACTTATAGATGAAAAAACATTTTTTATTTTATCTTAATCCTCCTAAAATGAATCTTTCCTTCTAACTATGTTCAACTTTTTTTCCTACACAAAATGGATTAAAGCCAAATAATATCAATTCAAACAAGGAGAGCAACAATGAAGCTTGAACTTGATAAACATGGTGTGAATGTGTCACCAGAAGAAATGAATGTAAACAAAATATCCATAAATTGAGAGTATTAGCATTTTTTAATCCCCGATGTCTCAATATTATTCTCCAAACGCGACAAAAGTTTAGAGAAGTGAAGAAATATCTCTTAAACACAACCTCTGTTTTAGTTCATGCAATCCAATTATCAAGTCCATTAATGTTGTAGAGTTTGATTGCTTGATTCTATTTACTGCACTAGTATATAAAAAAGCTTGTGGACTCAACCTGATCTCTATTTTACCTTCATCAAGTCAAATTTTATTCAAAAGCATATTAAAATAAAAAGCATTAAGAAGTATATATTCCTATATGAGAATTTTTCAACACAATTGTAGTCTATGGGCCTAATAATTAATATTCAAAAAAATACTTAATTATATTTCTATTTCCAAAAATTAAAGAACATGAGAATTGTTAATATTTGTAAGAGACATATTACACTTCATTCTTTCAACTCTCTTTTAACCATTATTTTTTAAAATTTTAATAGATCAATAATTAGATTTGTGAACTCATGTCAATCCCACACAAATTCGATGATAAATTTATGGGAAAACTTCACTTTAGACTTCTAAACTACTGTGCATTTTGAGAATACCCTCCAAAAATTTAAAAAACTCTCAATTTACAGTTCTGAACTTTCAATTTCAATCAATTTACTCCCTCTGTCAAATTTTAAACGTTAAAAATGATAAAATGACGTAATTTTTTTATTTATAAAATTTCAAATTTATCCTTAATTTCCTTTTTTTTCTTTAAAAAAACAAAAATGGATGGGTAATTTGGTATTTTTAGAAATTTCCGTTAGAAGTTAATGACTAAAACTAACGGAGGGGATAAATTGATTGAAATTGAAAGTTCAAGGGTGTAAATTGAGAGTTTTTGAATTTTTTGAGGGTTTTCTTTAAACATTTAAGATAGATTATCTTCTTTAAACATTTGTTAGTCATACATATCTTAGTATCATTAGATCAATTTTTTACCATATATATATATATTAATGTAGGTAAAACATGTTAATTTGGTCCGCGATCATATGGATAGATCTAATGGGCCTTCCAAGGATAGGTCTTGTTGATGGGCTAACAGAAGCTTGATCCAGTATAAACACACCCGAATTGGATGTTGACCTGGTTCATATACATTGTAATTATTGCTCCAAAACAATTCCGGATTTATTTTTCAAATTATTATGTCTTACAGTTACTGATATTGAATTATTGACTGACAAGTTTACCCTCTCCAAGTTAAAAACTTCTTTTAATTTTTACATGACATATATTAATCTTTTAATTTTTACATAACATATATTAATCTTATAACATGAGAAATTCATACCTTATTAACACAACTAAATTGGCATCAAGAGTGCCCAAGCGTCGTCAAGGATGGTCTTTGTCCACCCCAGGCATGCATTCTGTGATGAGTGGCCGGCCACCCTTGCGGTGGTCTGCCACCCATAATAGATCGGTTTTAGTTTAAAATATTTGATTTTGAAAAAAAGAATTAAAAAAAAATGTAGCATTTTTTTTATAAAAGAAAAATATGTTTTAGCAATTTTTGTTCAATTTCAACGAGAGCATATATGTTGTCATCAAACTGAGGAATAAGAATAATTATTCAATTCCACCATCATTTATTTCTGATATTAGTCGTTCATTTTTCTAATGGAATAACCATTTCGTGTACAAATAGTAGGGGTAAAAATTTATAACCATTAACTGCTTTTTTTAAATATAATATATATTTGTATTATATATATATTTCATATAGTATAAGACAATAAGTCATCATAATATAATTCTCAAAATCTGGTTAGTGTTATATTTTTCTGTTTCTGTTTCTGTTTCAAACAAAGGAAGCCAAGGATGACATGCTACAGAAGTGATCTACAATAATATATTTCTTTTTTCTTATTTGGGGCTGCTCTGTTTGTGATGATGATGGTGTAATGGTGTTGTTGGGTTGGTTTTAAAAGGGTAAGGAGTGGGGGGCACGAACCAAAGGCCCTGCATTTTGAAGTCAAATATTTTACTTTTTTTTTTTATATTGCAACCTATATGATTGTTAAATAGTGCATATTTTGATGCTAAAAAGGCACAAAAAAGGCCAAAAGGGGCAAAATAAGCCCAAAAATGAAAATTGGACCAAAAGGCAAAAAAAAAAAAAAAAGGTTAAAAGTGAGCCCAAAAAAAGTCTAATTTTAAAAATTAGCCCAAAAAAGCAGTTAGCCAGATGCGGTTAATCACCAACGGGCGGTAAGCGGAAGCAGTTAATAAAATTTACTAACCACTAACTGCAACCACCTTTTCACTCCTACCAAACAGGCGAAAAGAAAATGGAAACCGAAGAGAGAAAGTCGAGGGAGAAAGAACAAAAAATAGAGGCAACGAACAAGCTAAAGCAATCACGTCTCAAAACTGTAGAATTAGCTTGTAGGTTTCATACCACATTTATGGGAAATTACACTATCTTTCTCAATCTATCATTCAATTTGTAATGTTTTCCTGATTTTTCAATCTGGCTCATGTACCCTACCAATCTCCGTTAGAGTTACAATATCTCTCTTTTGCATTCAAAAATATGTTGGAGAAGTAATTCTAAATACTCATCCAACATCTCTCATCCCACTCCCATATGATTAGGTAAATGTGGTAGTGCTCATCAATTATTAATTTTTTTCCATTTTTTTTTAAATGAAAGCTTTTTGAAAGACTTATCATTGATACATCAACCCAGTAATATAAAAGTATGATAAGAACGCCTTCTCATTGTGAATTTGTAGAAATAATTAACTGAAGAAATGGATGATTAGCATTAGGTCGGCCCTAACAACTAACTTGACACTTCCAACTGGAACCGACGAGTCTAATCAAGGTTTTATCCACCCCTAACAGTCGGATAAGGAAGGGTTCATTTCGACCCCAATGAGAGTGTTGGTAGAACTCAACACAGGATTATATGATTCAATAGACTGGCGCATGTATTAGAAGGTCGGGTTGGATCGAGTTGGTTGGAAACCCTAATTCCTATTTCCTAGTTCTGACCCGACATTGCTTGGAATCCAGAAATCCTTACCTACTTGAGGCAACACCTGTCAATACATTAAAATTTTCCTTTTAGATCTAGGATGCGTTCTTCTTAGGGCACAAACATGAAGAAATGATCCCCGCATGATTTTTATTTTTTCTTTCTAAATATTATTTGTAGTGTTGCTTCAAGATAGTAATTGTACCGCTCCGTCAACATCACTAACACACGACCATAAAAGAATTTTGCAAATGATGCTAGAGGTATTACAATTTTTACCAAAAAAATTATAAACTGATGTGACAGTCTATAATTAGTAAAATAATCAGTTTAGGGAAGAAATTACCTTTTTATGCCAAAAAGATGTGTAATTCTAGGAAAAGTTGCAGACAACTAAATGCTGGAAACATCATATAATTCAGTAAACCAACACTAACAATTAGATGACATCTCAGAGAAATGTTAAGAGCTGTAAAAGTTAAATATATTCACACAAAAAAGTGAAATAAGATCAATCTTTAAAGAGAAAGATAATTAGATGAAAGCAATTCAACATATGAAAAACATAAAGATTCACGTAGATGTTCAAAACTGGGCGCCAACTTTCGATTGACTCAAAGGAATCAAGAGGAGACTGGAGACCATTTGCCCAGGAAGGATGTAAATTATCTTATTCTATGTTCTGCATCCAAATGAGTATGCAAAGAAGAGCAAACTTACATAGGATCACATGATTTCAGAATAATGGAATCAGAATTCACAATGAAGTACAAAATAGTGCTTCCCACTCAATTCTACTAAGACCAAATGATGTCTGGTTCTGTAGTTCAATAAAAACTTACAAAGGACTTAATCATATGAAATTTTTTTCTTTTGTTCACAGTTGAATGAGGAAGAGCAAATGGTGCAACCTTATTAAACGGAAAATATACAAGAGTCACATGGATGAGCTAAGAAGTTGACAAGTGTAAGTTTACCTAACAAGAGTGAAGAAAGAGTAATGCTAGACGTCCTCCCCATGTCCCCCTTGTGTGCCTCCAAAATTGATGTTGCTTTAAAATCACTTACTAAATTTATGATAAATCACTATTGAATTTTGATCCAATGATGATTTTAAAAGCCACATCACTTTTGAGGGACGGGTGGGACATTTAGCATTATTTGTGAAGAAAACATACACTAAGGCCTTTCATGGGTTATTTGCTTATCAAAAGTATTTAGATGTCTATCTAAACATACACATGTACATACATGCATACCTCCTATAGAAACATGTATACAAGTTTATTTATTTATTTGTGCCAGAAATTTTTTCATATAGCATTTATGTATCATGAACTTAATGTAGAATGTAGCCTTATGATGTACGGTAAGTTGGGAGGAAAATTGAAGAGGCAGCAGGCAATGGGAATCAAACAAATCCCATCACTCCAACCAACACATTGGAAAGCTAAACCTCATCTTTTGCCGGATGACAGTACAGCAAAGCAGCAAGCAACTAGTTGCGTAGTTGGAATAGAGTAACTTGTTGAATTCCCAAAAACAGCAAGACTATCAACCTTTGAGACCGTGGGCCTCAACGTTCACTTCAATCGCAAGCCTTGAAGACGGCTTGCATGTTTAACAAACAGTAATCTACCAATACTATACAAACCCCCGTCCCAAAGGAAGAAAACACACCCACAAACAAAGCTACTAGTTGCAACCATATACAATAAGAAGGCAAGAATTCCAAGAAAACTAATGAATTTAATAAATCTCTAAAAAGCATGTCCAACTAATATAATCTCTAATGAATGGCAAGTAAATTACCATAAATATGAAAGCAACTGCAAATCCAAAGAAAGTTATAATTAACAAATTATATATGATGCAGGACTATCATAAGTGGTTGAAATATTCTACAAATGGGAAGATTACAAAATGATGACAATACTATAACTTCTGAATTCCGATGGGTAAAAAGTAGGTAATAATACATTAAAATTCCACGTAATACTAGTTTTCGTTTGAACACCAGATAACAGACAACTAAATAAGGACTACGGTGACATTCATCCCCATACCCCTTCCATACCTTATCAATAATTCTGATTTACTTCACGAGCAACAATAAGCTCCTCTAAGTAATCGCCATCACCGGAATCAGAAGGCATCACCATCTCATCCTCAATTGTGAAATTGTATCGCTCGCCAATAGCTCTTAGAAGCTGGTACACTTCAAACATGGTAGGCCTTTCCTTGGGAGTTGATACTACACAATTACGCGCAATTTTAAGAAACTGAAAAAGCTCACCATCAACACCTGTTCCAACCAAGGATTGATCAATGGCATCCCGAAGTTCAGAGTTGCTCGACAGATCTGTAATCCATTCTACCAAACTTCCCCTGAAGTTTTCAGGAGCTTTAGCAACATGTGTAGGTCTCTCACCAGTCACCAACTCAAGAAGCACAGTTCCAAAGCTGAAAACATCACCCTTTGGAGTGGCCACCAGAGTTCTTGCATACTCGGGAGCAACATAACCCAGATCCCCAAATTCCCCATTCACAAAAGTACTCAAATGTGTATCAATTGGATTCATGAGCCTAGCAAGGCCAAAATCAGATATCTTAGGCTCAAAATCTGCATCCAGTAAGATGCATTTGGAGCTTATATTTCGGTGGATAATTCGAGGATTACAGGTATGATGGAGCCAAGCTAATCCTCTGGCTGCCCCTATCCCAATCTTTAGCCTCAAAGGCCAATCCATAACCTTCTCACCATTATTCACAAGATGTAGCTGATCATGAAGGGTACCATTTGGCATGTTCCTATAAACCAAAAGCCTCTCCTTCTTAGCCACAAAAACCTAGGAGGGGAACCAAGTTACGGTGTTTTACGCTGCCAAGAGTGGACATTTCAGACAGAAATCCTTTCTCAGAGTGTTGAGATTCCTGCAACCTCTTAACCATAAGTGAAGTGCCATCATCAAGGACTGCCTTGTACATGGTTCCTGTTCTTCCTGACCCAATGATATTGTCTTTGTTAAAGTTGTTAGTAGCCTTCATGAGATCATTGAATTTCATTTTCGTAACAGACTTTTCAAACATAGATACCTGAAG
Source organism: Carpinus viminea (assembly GCA_013348765.1). Taxonomy (NCBI): domain Eukaryota; kingdom Viridiplantae; phylum Streptophyta; class Magnoliopsida; order Fagales; family Betulaceae; genus Carpinus; species Carpinus viminea. Next base: position 27,508,852 of record CP054668.1, read on the forward strand.
CAAAATAGCATCATTTCAATATAATATACAGCTCAAACAAGTAATCATAGAAACTCAGTAAAAGATATGCATTTGTGTGTGTGTGAAGAGAGAGAGAGAGAAAGAAAGAGAGAGAGAGCAAAAGCAAAAAAGCAAAATAAAATGAATAATTACACTCTTCACCATCAAGTATTCATTAGAAAAGGACCATTAAGTTAGCTTACCTTGATGCCTTTAACTCCCTTTAAACTCTTTGCCCATTTGTTTCCTTCAGGGTCCTCTTCCTTCTTCTTCACAACCACTCTACGCAAGAAGAACATCATAAAAATAGCCACACCTATGGCTGCAACAGTCACCCCAGCAACTGCTGCTCCCACAATGACTGCAGTGTGAGACTTCTTTGCAGCCGCCTGGCAAGCATCCAAAGGACCCCCACATAGTCCTGGATTATTTGCAAAGCTGTCTGCTTGAATTGAAGAATTCTGAAATCTTGGGACTTGCCCTGTCAACAGATTGTTCGCCACACTAAATGTTTTAATCCGACCAAGCAGACCCAGTTCTGGAGGAATTTGACCTGTCAACCTGTTATGGTCGAGTTTAAGGGAATTCAAATAACTACAATTCGAGAGGCTCACTGGGATCTCCCCTGAGAAATTGTTAGATGAGAGATCAAGAGTTGTCACATATGGTATTATTTTGGAGATTTCTTGCGGAATACTTCCAAAAAGTTTGTTGCTTGAAAGATCTAACCCCGTTAAACTCGAGCAATTCACAATACTAGGAGGAAACTGGCCCTTCAGCCCCATATCCGAAAGCCGAATATTTAAAACCCTGTTCTCATCCGGGTGCCAACAATCGATCCCCGTAAATTTGCAGATAAAACCTTCAGTATTATTGTTGAAATCCCATGAAGAGTTCAAGTAACTGTAAGGATCTTCGAGTGAATCCTTTATTTTTCTCAGGCAATAAATATCAGTCTCGGTACCGTAGTTCAAACTAGAACTAAGCAATATCCAAAGAGAAACACTGATCAAGACTACAGTAAGAGGTGGGCAATTCATAGCCATTTTCATCTAAGTTTCCCAGCAAAACAACTTGGAGGTACAGATTAAAGAAAATCGGCTAGAGATTACTACATAACACATAGAAAGTGCTCCAGATACAGAACCAGCAACACCATAGCCCTCATAACATCATACCCTGAGACAAAATTCAACACAAACACAAGAAAATAAAAACCCAATTCGGCTTTCTACAGAGATTCAAGCACACCCACACAGGTGCAACAAATATAAGAAGAAATCCATAAACTTGGGCTACCCAATTGACTTGACTCTCATACAGACTGATCAAAAGAAGTCAATATTCGCAAAACCCACACTAAAAAAGAGACAGAAAAAAATACAAGTAAACAAAAGCAAATTTTGAGAGAATCAAAAAACCAACCTGGGATTTTTGATAATTCAGGAGGCGTAACTCGGAAAGGTAGACGAAACCCATAAAAGGGTTCTTGAAACAACGACGAAACATCGTTCTGTCCTCAAGGATATGGGTTGAATATTCAAAGCCAGTACTAGAGCGTAAATTCAAAAGGTTAAAAAGAAAGAAAAAATGGGTCACACATTGAACTCAATCAAGCGAGTGTGAACTGGGGATAGTTTTGGCAGAAAAGATTGGAATTTTAGCTTACGGGAAGCAAAAGTCGAGGAGGAGAGATGTTCATCGGGTCAAAGAAGGAAGGCCACTTTTGTCAAAACTCCATAGACGACAATGTGAGTGCTTGCTTGACCTGGCTTTTGCTGAAATTAAGAAAAAACACTAACAAAAGAATGACAATTGACAATAAATAATCCCAAAAAAAAAAAAAAATAGTTTCTAGTCAGTGAAAGGCCAATTTTTTTACTATCAAAATCAAACTCCAAACTTCTTGCCCAATAAATAATCCCAAAATTTTAAAATAAAAATAAAAAGTTCGAAATCTGTTGAAGGGCAATTTTTTTACCAATCAAAATCAAACTTCAAACTTCATTGCCGTCCTTGGGCTAAAAAACCATTTCACTGCCACCCACCCATATTAATATGGGTGGTAATTTTTTTTTTTAAGTATAAAATAAAGAGGTATGTTATGTTATAGTGCAATAAAAAATTATTTTTAATCTATAAAAGTCCTAAATGGCAAGAGGTCACTGATGGGGCCACAACAACTACAAATGGGACTCATGGCTTCTTGCTATTTAGGATTTTTATGGGTCAAAAATGATCTTTTTATTGCACTATAGCATTTCTTTAAAGTAAATCATAATCGTGTCATTACAAATAACTCCCTCCATTTTTATATCTTTAAATTGTCATCTTTAAATTGTCTTTCCCTTGTTTCCTTTGTGTTTTTTAGGTGTTTTTTTGCCATATGCAATAACTCTACCCACTTTCGTCCACCTCTAAGGTGCTTGCTGCCCATCTCCTCCATTCACTCCACCACGTGCAAATGCTAGCCAATACCCATCATCATCTCCACTTCGATCGCTACTTTTTTTAATGGTTATGTTTCTTGTTTTGTTAGTTTTGAATAAAGACCGTTTTTAGTCGATGAGGAGTAGATCTATTCTTCTCAAGAGCATAACTACGCTTTTTTTTCACTGTTTTTCTGTAGGGGCTGGGTTTTCTCTATTTTTTGTTTTATGTAATTTTGCTTGAATAATGATTATCCAGACCTTTAGGTTATGGATGTGATCCGTTTCCTAGCTCTTAGGCTTAGGAAGATGGATTTCGGTATGGGTTTTCTACTCATAAGGCAGAAAGATGAACTACCTATACGTTGAGTTGAATCTGTTTGGAACAAATATGATATTACAACTGAAAATTAGTCATGGGTTAATAGATATTATTGTCATAAATAGATTTTGATTTTTTATTTTTATGTAAGCATCTATGACTTGTAACCTCGTAGTTTCGACAATGATTTTCTCAAAGTTGTTTACTCCATGATGTAAAAGCGTTTACGCTTATGATTCTTCTTCAATGAGACTGGAATGATTTCCTTAAAAAAAAAACAACAAAAAAAAGGAGGAAATAGAGAGCATTTGAAGTGGAGAGCATTCAACCCATTTAAAATAGCGTCAAATGTTTATAAACATTTAAAATATATATTAAATTCTTAAGGTCATTAATAGAAATTTACTAACTTAAACTAACATTTTAAATGTTTATACAAACTTGACACCCCTATTTTAAATGGGGTTTGCTAGGGATTTTTTTCGTAGTGTTCTTCTGACGTTTTTTTAGTCTTATATAAAACATGATTTAAGAAAAAATAAAATTGTAGTACCTTTTTTTGTTAACAGATTAATTTTTATGAGTTAATAGTTAGGTTCTAATGCTTTAAAACTTGTTTTTGGACTCAAAACTAAAACCTAAAAGTGAAAAGTTAACCCTTTAAGGATGATATCACCCAAAAAGGATTTGATCATCCTAAATTTGATGCTAATGTCTCAATTTTAGTGTTAATGTCTCACAAATTTGGTACTAATGCCTCAAATTTGGTGCTAATACCTAAAAAAACCAATAGTGAATGTCACTATAATTTTATTTTTTCTTAAATCATGTTTTACGTAAGACTGGGAGAACGCCAGGAGAACCTATAGGGAGAACTCCTAACATTTTCCATTTTAAATGAATTGAATGATATTTTCTTCAAAATGATTCGTAGGAAATTTCTATCTTCTTTTTTTTTTTTTCTTTCATGGGTTAGGTAGAGAAATCAATGACATTTTGGATCATTTATGACTTACCAAACAACTCTAAAAATTTTGACTTGACATGGTTTTAATAGCCTATGGATTAGGCTGATTAGCCCTTATTAAAAAAAATAAAAAATAAGAAATTAATATAACTACAATATGTTGTCACATTAGCTTTGTAAAATACTTGTGGAATGTTTGTTGTGGTATGTACGTACTATCATCATGACTTTGAGTAATGCTATAATCTATATTGTTAATCTCATAATTATCTCACAATGCTTACTTATTATTTCAACCAACCTTTAATCAATTCTTGTTAAAAAAAAAAAAAAAAACCAAATAAACTTGTGAAATAAAAATGTGTTGTATGGTAGTACTATGGTATTTTTTATCTCTCTATGTGCATGTGTTATAATCTATAATAAGATTGTAAATGGTTCCATCCAAGATTAATATGATTTTATTCTCAACAAATACTCTGTAATTTCAAAAGTACTCTTTATGGGACACCTTTTTCTTTCAAACTGGATTAAAATCAATATACGTAGTTGTGTTTAATTTGTGTTTAATTAGAGTTTGTATATATGTGCTCTATATTAGTCTACAACAAGATAAAATATTTATGTAGATACTAAATATATCTACAAATTCAATAATCTATACAAAGCATCACCTCAATAATAGCACATTTTTATTTTATAGGCTCTATTTGTTTCAGCATAAAATGATTATAAAATTTAAAAAAAAATCATAATTTTTGGTATTTAGTGTGATGAAAAATAATAGTCAATAGAAAATATTTTTGGTTTGACCTAAAAAATTTATTTAATTTTCATAAAATGATTTTTATTTTTGAAAATTGTAAATCATTTTTCGAGTTTGAGCTTCTTACTCTCAAATTAAATAACTTAGTTGAAACATATCAGGAACCCCGTTGGGACTTCATCATGCCACCGTCTAGACCCAGTTAGGACGTCACTGGGACCCAATCGGGCCACCACCTTGGGACCCAACTAGGCCACCATCAAAGCCCAGTTGAGACCCCACCGAAACAAAGTCAGGTGTTTTCGAGACTCAGTCAGGCCACCACCTGGACTCTGCCCAGACCTAATTAGAACCCTGATGGGACCCGATCGAGACCTTGTTATCCCCAAGCAGAGCCACTACCAAGACCCCATCAAGACTTGCTAAGACCCGATCAAAACACCACTGGGACGCGGTTGGAATCCCATTGAGACTCACCAAAAACCGGCGAGGCCACTATTAGGACTTCTTTGGGGCCCCATTGACACTCAAGTGGGACACAACCGGGCCACCAGCGGGCTCACATGGACCCAACCAAGCCACCTCAGGGACTTCACTAGGACCCAGTTAAAACACATATGGGACTTGGGTTGAGACTCGCTGAACTCGGCTGGGTCATTGTTGTAACCCAATTGGAACATTATCTTAATTTAAAGTTTAACATCATTAAATGAAATATATATTTTTCGTACGCGCCAAATACCGAAAAATATTTTCACGAAAATGTTTTCTACTAACAATATTTTACGTTAAAACAAACAGAACTTTAAACACTTATATTTTTCCTTCTCAAGCGTGCCATTGATTGGAAGCTAGTTAAAAATTAGGAAAAACTATACTTTCTCTACTAATCTACCATTAAAGTTGTTTGTTTCCCTTGAGCAACACAGTCACAAAGAGAGCATAACCTAGTTGGGGGAAGGGAGCTCCCTTCCTACCTTTGCCCCTTTCTCCTTTCTCCTTTCCCCTTCCCCAGTGACGGGGGGAGGACCGGGGTGGGCTATGGTGCCCCCCAAAATAAGGAAAAAAAATAGAAAGTAAAAAAATAAAAATATATATATAAAGTTTGGTTTTAATTTTAGTCATTTGGCCTCCCTCCCAAAAAAATTTTGCCCTATTTTTAGAAATGTGGGCCTCCTCATTCTTGAAAGAACGAACATGAGAATTATCAAAGGAACATGAGATCGGTAAGTGATTACACACGCTTCCTCCCTAGCCCCTATGCCAAAGGTCTTTAGAATGAGGACAAGACCGGGTGTCAGTTGGTGATCTTTATCAGGACGAGTTAGATCACATGTGCAGGCCTTATGGCCATATCCAATAAAATTGTTTGGCCCTATTCTTAATATTTTTGGACTATACGCATTAAGTTTTTATTTTTATTTTTGGCTTATACTTTCAAATGCTCACTTTTTTTGCCCGTAGGTAGTCTTTAGTTTAAAAAACAATAAAAATGATTTTTTTTCATAAAAAAATTCTAAAAAACCAATTTTTTTTTTTTTTTTTGGCTGGCCCCCTCCCATAAAATTTTATGGCTCCATTCCTGCCTTCCTTCTCATTTCCCCCACTCCATTGTAGATCGACCAAGGTGCATGTGTCAATGGTCATCAAGGTGCTTTCTAGTTGAGCATGGCTGGCCGGTGGTGGCGCGTGGAACGTGTGAGTGTATCTTGGGGTTTTGTTATTGTATTTTTATTGTTTTTACATAAGAATGTACATATTCTCTCTAGATCTGTCTTTAGTAGCAATCTATGGGGTAAAATTTTATTCGTTTTCTTAGGTTTTGATTTCATAAATCCTTAAGAATAACAAAATTGACTTTCGGTCGGTGTTTTGTTTTCTTACAATTCCTTTTTTGTGAGCAAATCATAGACCAATAAGGGAGGAGTTATCGGACATAAAGAAGAATTGTCACTATAGTAGCGAAAGGGATTGCGATTGATAAAACACTAGTATCAGAGATAATAACAATAATAATAATAATAAATGAATCAATGACTTGGCAACAGATAAAGACGTGATTTATTGGAATTTGCTGTAGATCTAAAACTAATTGGGACAATAACTTTTTGTAAATATTGTCTTATAATAGATATAGAGGCTATTATGTACATCATAGATAATGTTTGAGTTGTGAAGATTCAAATTGTATCTTTGTCATTGCACGTAACATTTTACCTCATTTGATTGTTATATCAATGAAGAGATAATTCGTTAAAAATAAAAAATAAAATTGTCCCTCTCCCTTCGGCAACTCAATCTCCAGGACAAAACTTTCTTTCAAATTGAATTGTAGAAAAATTTTCCATTCCAGATTGCTAAATTGACATATATATTTGGAGCAAGTTAAAAATAAAATAAAATATAAATATCCCTGCTCCAATTTCCTTGTTATCTCAGCATAGGATTTGGAATTAAAATATTGGGACAGAAATAGTGAAGAAAAAAAGCAAGTACTGACTGGGTCAGATACATTATTAATGGCATGGGTGGTAGTTAGCTTTGTTAAAGACTTTAAAGTCATCTCTTTATACACTCAATGGGAATGTGGTCCTGTGTGGGTGTGTGGATGTGTGGATGTATATGAGTGCTTTTGCCCTCTTTAAATATTTCGATTATCAACATTTATCCCTTAAATAAATGCTATTTATCCATAATCATGCTGAATATATATTAGGCTTTAAAAATCTAATATTTTAATTCATAAAATTTCCTTTATAAACTAGAGAAAAGTTTGTAGTTCCAGTGAGAAATTTCTTTTAAATTGGGTTGAAGGTTTTTTTTTTTAATTCAGTTCAGTATCTAAAAGGGTACATGTGGCTCTTATTATGTGAGTAAAACCTATTTTTAATAGCATGTACGTCTTATATATTTATTTAATAGAATTAATATCAAAAAAGAATGTACTTCTAACATGCTCAAGAGATACATGTTACTTTTAAAGACTGAGTAGGAGAAAATTCTTTTAATTTTGCTTGGAAGAAATTTGAATACCCGTTTATTAATGCTTGTTAGAATACACTTTTTGTTGTTTGTTCTTGTACGATATAAATATGAAAGTAATTTTAAGTGTTATATGTTTTGAGTTGTTTGTTAATTACTAAAAAAAATGATTAAAGAAAAAAAGGTGTTATCAAACAAAGACATGAGGTTTATATATCATTAAAATAGATTGCGATCCCTAATCATTTTTTACAAAAAGAGGAAGAACAAAAAAAATTATAAGAGTTATGAGAGCGGAGCTTTGCCCAAATATGGTTCTCCTTTTCAAATAAACTCATGTTCGGTTGGCCGGGCTCCTTACTAGGATAAGAGAGCCGCTCTCACATGAATTAAGATCTTCTCTCGTTGGAAAAAATTAGAGAGAAACCCGTTAGTTATAAAATGAGGGTAAATTGGTCTAAATAAAAAGTGAAATTAACATTTTACTCTCCTCTTATAACTAACCGATTGCTCTTCAAATTTTTTCAATTATCTCGGTCCGTTCCCAATGAAAAAGGGACACGACACGAATAAATTCTCAATTATGAAGGGATCCGGTCCCATTGATATTCTAAGGGTATAGTAAGAAAATTGGAAAAGGTGTGGGGTTAGACGAAAGAAACTGCATTAGTGAAGGGTTTATTCATTGGATTAGGCGTCACAATCAAATGGTTGATTTTATCTCTTCCTTTGACATCGCCAACCACTGGCTTCCAATCACTTTAGATAAACAATGCATATAACATGACCACCTTAAACATGATGAGACTATTAATAATTTGGTTGAGACTGTGTTAGAGTGTGTTTGAGATTGCGATTTTATAAGAATAATTTGTATTTTTTAAAGATATTGTAAAATGTAAAGAGTTTCACATTGTGATTTAAAAAGTACTTAATTTAAAATAATAATAAAAATATGCGATTTTTATAAACAGGTTAGGATGTACCTACTTAAAAAATGAGAATTTAATCAAAATCACAATTTCACATAACAAATATTTGATAAAGAATATTTTTTAACATATTTTACCAAACGCCTTTACAATTTAAAAAAATAAGGATTACAAAACGTAATTTTTTAAATCACACTTATTGAAATTACAATTCTAAACGGATAGTAAAGAAACTTAAAAATTACTTTTAGCATATAAAAGTAGGTCTGTTTGGCACCCAAAAAAAAAAACACTTTTTTGCTCTTAAAAAAAAGTCAAAACGCGCTTTTGAAATGAAGCGTTTTTTTTACTTTGAAATTTATGGAATCCCAAAGAGGCTTTCAAGTGTTGGGCATTATTTTGCTATAGCTAATCATTTTTTTAGGAGATTTGGTTGAGAGACATGCTATACATTCTCTTTTGGCTCTTCTCTCATTCTTCTAATTTTTAAAATCATTATTAGACTTATGAGGCTTATGTGAGTTCCGTACATGACCCACAAATCCATTGACGATTTTGAAAATGGGGAAGATGAGAAAAGGATCGAGGAGGAAAGTAATCATTTTCCATTAGTTGAGGTGCTGTAAATTCTCTTCCCATTCTCCTAGTTTTTAAAATTAGAGGGCTGTTAGGTGCCCCAAAATTTTTTCCAAAATCCTTACTAATTGATGTGGAAATCACTATTTTTGGAAGAAGTGGAGGACAAAGGAAAATACTTTCCACATCATTTGGGAAGCATTTTGGGAAGAATCCCTTGAAATGTCTAGCATTATCCTTAAAATTATCATTATACTTTTGAGCTTATGTGGTCGTATACATTGGTCCACAAATCTAATGGTGATTTTGAAAATGGAAAAGATTAGAAAAGGACCAAAATAGGAAAGTAATTGTTTTTCATTAGTTGAGGTGCTATAAAAAAAAATTCAAAAAAATAAAAAAGTTTTTTAAATTGTTCAAATTTAATTTAGCTATTTCTTTCTCACATAAAAACTTGAAATTAAATTTAAAATGTAAAAAAAAAAAAAAAACAATACAGATTTTATTTTATTGTTATTGTTGTTATTATTTTTTTTAACATGACCTAAGCCAAAACCTTTGTGAGGATGCCTAGGTACTTAGAGAAAAGGGTAATGAAGAACTGCGGAAGCGTCTTGGACAAAAATAATATATTAATAAATAACTCTAAATGTAAAATACTTTTAAAATTATAAAAATAATTTTCACATTTACGTTACATTAAAATACTTTTTTAAAACAAAAGATACCCTAATATACCCAAAATTGCTATAAAAAAAAAAGGGTGGATATATAGGTTAATCAAAGCTAAGGGATTGGATAGGGCTGGCAAAATGGGTCATCTGGCACGACCCGTTTAGCCTAAACCCAGACACGACCTGTTTAACTAAACGAGTCGGGGCTCCAGACATGACGACCCGTGAAATTTCACGGGTCACCCGACACGACCCACGAACCCGTTTAAACTAAACGGGTTTAACGGTTCACGGGTCGTGTCTAACAGGTCAACACGACCCACTAGACCTGTTTAGCTTAAAATGCAAATTTTTTTAAAAATGAAATAATAATTTTTAGCAGTTCATCTCTTAAAATTAAACTCATAATTGGCTAGTACCAAATCAAACCACATCATTACAATTTACAATTTACAAAACAAAACAAACACTTAATAAACAAAATAAAACAAAACAAGAATGAATGTGCTATATATTTTTTAATACCCTTTGAATTAAAGTAACAACATATGTGTGATATCTAAATAAGCTCTTTTTAATACCCTTAGAAGTGAGAATCGTGAGATTAGGTTTAAGTGTTTTTTCTTTTTTTAATTTTTTTCTTTAGGTGGGAAAAAAAAAAAACTCAAACGGGTCTAGCGGGTCACCCGCGACACGACCCGTTTAAGTAAGATAAACGGGTTGACCCATTTACAACCCAAACCCGTTAAGCATAAATCCAAACCCGCTAATTTCGTGTCAGGTTCACGGGTCGTGTCAGGTTCACGGATCGTGTCAAAATTGTCAGCCCTAGGATTGGAGATCACAACCGGTTATTGCTGATAATCAGCTCATCTTCATCCTAGAATGGAAGGGTTTGAAGATTTCTAGATATGACAACTTTGTTACACACCATGTTACTAAATGGGCGGCCGCTTTCCACTTTGTGTTTGAAAGTATTCTCATTTTTTCTTTCTTCTCTTTGCATCAAGAGTAACAATGACCCTCCTTTGTAAATCTCTTGCCTCCTTTGTACTTATGTTCCAAGCTTTTTTTTCTCAGTCAAGGATATAACCAAAAGGATTAGAGGTTTTATATGCTAGACAAAAGATCAATGGAAACATTGTTTAGCAATTAGAGTTTTTGAAAATAATTATTAAAAATAACGTATGCTTTCTTATATGTCAATTAAAAAATATGCGTTTCTCACATGGTAATAGACACGTGACAATCTTATGAATTGAGTTAAATAAACTTTTTTCACTCAATTTGAAGAAAACTCCGTTCGTATTGCTTTTCTAATTAAATATGAAGAAAAAAATGTTGTAAGGAAGATTATTTTAAACTCTTGATTTGAAAAGAAGAGAGAGTGGGAAAGTGGAATCTAACAAAAAGGATGAGCTCCCGAACAATAAAGTCAAAGTGAAAATATAGTGCGAATAAAATAACCAAAAAATAAGAAATTAATCAAAAAATAACCCGTCTTAGAAGTGGCTGCATAAAACGGTACTAGCACCAAAACAAATGACTCAAGCAGAGACATGACTGCTGCGTTACCCTGTTACCCTACAACTATAATTGAACCCCTAAACAAAGACAAAACACATGACCGTCAAAATACCGCTTAATCCTACCCAAATTCCTAGTGGGTAACAACCAGTCAACCACAACCATAAAGATAGACCAAACCCATAAAAGGGTTGTTCTTGAAACAACGAGGAAACATCGTTGTGTACCAAAAGATATGGTTTGAATATTCAAAAGGTAAAATAAAATAAAATATATATTAAAAAAAAGGTGAGGGTCACACTTTGAACTCAATCAAGCAAGTGTGAACTGGGGATCGTTTTGGCAGAAAAGATTGGAATTTTAGTTTACGGGAAGCGAGTCGTGGAGGAGTGATGTTCACAACTTCACCGGGTCAAAGAAGGAAAGTGCTTGCTTGACTAGTTGACTTGGCTTTGCTGAAAATAAGGACGTGGGCAAACTTTACTTTAGTAGACTTGGCATTGCTGAAAATAAAAAGGGAAACTTCAATTTGTCTTTCGAATTTTCAGTCAATTTTCAAAATAATATTTAAATTTTCAAAATTCTCATTTAAGTTTTCTGAACTTTGATTTGCTCTCATTTAGAACCCATCTATTAATTTTAAATGTAAAACTCAGACAATTTGACTTTTTATGCACATTAAAACTATATCCCATTTTGAGCTACAAACTTCAGTACCCACCCTAGAAGTGTCAATGCGGATGGTTAGAAACTGTCCACTAACCGCTAGCTATTATAACCACCTAATCGCTATAACCGCCTAGCGGTTAGAGGTTATTGGGTTTACTAACCATAACCGCTAACTGCCTTTTTATATAATATATATTTTTGAAAAAACCTTTAATTATGTCCATCTGCAAAACACTCCTTTTACAGACACCACTTACAAACTGTCATCTTAGCAAAAACTCAAAATGGACATGGAGTCATTTTTTCTTTTCTTTTCTTCTTCTTCCTTCTCTCGTGAATCATCTTCTCAGACGATTTTCCGATGTTGAGCTATTTTTTTCCGGCCTTTAGGGTGATAAAATCCCTAAAAGGTTAACCTTTCTCCTATAGGCTTTAGATTTGAATCAAAAAACGAGGTTTGAGACATTAGAAATGGATTTGAGGCATTAGAAGTGAATTCAAGGCGGGTCGTATTGGTTTTTAGGATGGTCGTGGATTAGGCGAGACCAAGCATGGGTCTGGCATTTTGGAATCTAGGGGTGTTTTGGGGTTATTTGTTTAATTTGCTGGTTTGTTCTCATTTTAATTTTTGCACTTGATGAGGTGTCAGGTTGGGATTTGGTGCTGCAAAAGGGGTCTTTTGCAGCACATCCAGACCCAAGGGGTTCTGTATATTTTTTTTTTATAATTATAATTATAATAATATTTATACATATATAACATAATCACTTGATCATTAAATCACAATTTTTGTTTAGATAATTAAATCACAATTTAAGTATTAATATATTATCACTATGATTTATATGATTATAGTGATTCGTATAATATCAAACTAAGTAATTGACATTATATTAAATAATGTGTTACTTATAAACACAATTGAAATATTAGTGTATTATCATTCTAATTTTAATTGATATGATTATATAATAACAAATAATATATATAATATGACATAACTCATAAGTCATAAGTCTACAAGTTAATCATATAATTCATATTATTCATATACAACGATAATCACAATTGATTCAATTGAATTAAACAGTATATTACTTATAACTACAATTTAATCAAAGCATTATTAGATACTTTAGGAATTTAGGATTTAGGAGTTTGAGCATTACCATTTACCATTATATAATAAGTTCAATTCAAAGAAAAAAAAAAGATTATAAGTAAATATGATAATAATTTAAATCATTAATCATATGATATAATTTAAGGCTTTTTTTTTTTTAAAGTACAAGTAATTGTAAATTTGAGGTGAAATATTTTGATTTTTCAATATGGGCTCTTTTTATAGCAATTGGGCTCAAGAAGACAGTAAAAATACAAAAACAAGTGAGGGTAAAAAAAATGCTACAATAATAATAAAAGCCCAATTTTGAAAAAAGGGTTAGCGAGCGGTTATTTATTTCACTAACCGCTAATTGCTAACCACTAGCAATTGCTGTTAGTGAAATCTACTAACGCTAAGGTGGCAATAACCGCTAATCGTAACTGTATTGACACTCTAAGTCCCACCCAACTCAAAACGACACCGTTTTGGGCATTAAAATTATATATATTAAAAAAAAGGAATATATATTTAAAAAAGAAAGAAAGAAAGAAAGAAAAATTAGGATGGCTCCGGCCACCCCTTGCCCAAAAAATAATAAACAATTTTTTGAATTTGAGCTTCTTATTCTCAAATCAACGAACCTAGTTAGGACGTCTTTGGTACCCGGTAGGAACATACTGAGCCACTGTCGAGATCCAATCAAGACCTGCTAGGACTCAATCGGGACCTTGCTCGGACTTCACTGAGTCTTGCTCGAACTCAACCAAGCCATCATCAAGACTTTGCTTGGACCCAATTAGGACCCCATTGGAACAAAATCAGGAGTCTTTGAGACCCAGCCTGACATATTTTTAATAAACTTAAAAAGTATTTTTAGTATATTAAAAGTTGTGTTAAACAAAAAGTTTGTTCCTTTGGCGAAAAACCTCAAAAAATATTTGTTTGCCTACATATACTCTTAACTTTCTTATACCAAATTTTATACACTTATATGTGGTTTTAAAATTACCATTGAATTAAAATTTAATAAAAGTACGTCTCATATCTAATGGTAGTTTTAAAAACTACTTATGTATGTAGAAAATTGAGAATAAGTGTAGCATGAATATAAGGCTTAGGTGCTTTTTTTTTTTTTTTACAGCACCTATACAGTAATTCTTTTAAGGGATTGGATTCAAATTTTTCAATATTTTATGAGAAAGAAAGAAAACAAAATTGAATCCAGTAACATAGGTATAGTAAAAAAAATTACAACAGAAGCCAAATTCGTGTAGCACTAGTACTACTCATTATTGAGGGGAAGAGGACTCAACGATTGCTTAAGAGTACCACTTTGCTCCCTCTTTTGACCATCTCTCTCCTATTTAGCTTCAACAGTGTCGTTTCTCTCTCTCTCTCTTTTTTCACTTTCCATGTAAAAAAAAAAAAATTCTCATTCAAACCTTTTGGCATGAAACAAAACATTTTCAAGGTAATTTTGGAAGATAGAAGTGTGAAGACAATAAACCATATGCAACTTCCATATATAGACAACCTCATCCATCAGCTCGCACATTGATTGCAGCAGCTGGGACTCATCAGATGCACCTGCTCTGCTATCTTTAGATGGTGACATCAGAATCACAGGACAAATTCTTAGTTACATTGGTGGCAAACTCTCAAACATAAAAGCAGCCTACCCAATAAATGGTAGTTCTTCCCCATACCTTTTGAGTTTTGACTCTTAGGCCCTGCCAATCTTTGATGATCATGGATGCTCTCAGAAGAAAGGACTATGGACCATCTTATAATATTAATGTGGTAGTCTTAACTAATTTTTAAATTTTTTATTTTAAAACAATAATTGATTTAATAGTTGATCGGTATTGTCATTTTAATATTGTGAGATAAAGATTAAGGCCCTATTTCTTTGGCATAAATTATTTTTGTCGGGAATAATTTCATTCTATTAGCCCACCAGATACATCATGGGCCTCAATACTAGTGCCAGCCCATAGAAAAAAAAAAAAATTTGTTTGGTGAAAAAATTAAAAGCACTTTTAAAGGTTTCAAAAGTCAAAACCTAAAATGGCCAAAAAAGGCTTTTGGCAAAAGCTTAAAAATAAAACTTTTGTCTAAAAGTTTTTTTTTTTTTACTTAAAAACTTATTTCTCAAATGCAATCCTAAACAGGTTCCTAATATTAGCCTATAAATAGGCTCTTATACCAAGTATAAACCAGAGACAATATGCCCTAACAATTTTGTTAGACTGAAAAATGCCCTAACAATTTTCATTCAAAATGCTTTTCGTATTTTTCAGTCTTTGATATAATTGAATATAATAGCAAAAACAAAATATTTTTAGTTCGATAAAAAAGCTTCTTTTGTTACAGAAAATTGTTTCTGTTTTTAAATTTATACATCATTTGATAAGTTTGAATTTCTCATTATCAAACTCCCATACCTCAACCATATTCTGTTGGCTGCCGCTAGAGTATGTTGGACCTTCATTAGAGGTTGCCACCGACCATTTTTCGTTGAGTCAATTGTCAAAAAATATTTTATAATTTTTATTTTTTCTTTCTAACTAAAAAGTATTTTAGATAAAAACAAAATTTGAAAATACAGGTGGTACCGTGGTAGCATTACTCTTCAAAATTTGAAAGGATGATGAGTACTATACGTAGTACACCTCTATTGTCATGAACCACTAGGCCAAATCACATGCGTACTTCAATCAGATATTTAAGGATTTGCACGGCCAAAATTAAATATAGGGAAACTTCACAAGATTCTTCGAACTATCAATTGTTTTGAAATACATTCTTAAACTTTAAAAATTCTTAATTTATACCTTGAACTTTTAATTGCTTTCAATTTGGATCCATCTATACAAATTAGAGCACAAAATTTTTTAAAAAGACTAAAATACCCCTTATTTTAATTTTTTAAAAAAATTAAAAAACATTTTGGAAGTTAAAATTTTAAATAGTGATTTTTAAATAGTGACTTTTGTATAAAATTTCAACTTTTATATATATATTTTTTAAATTAAAATCAATGGTATTTTGGTCTTTTTCAAAAATTTTATGCCCTAATTTGTACGGATTAGTTCAAATTGAGAGCAATTGAAAGTTCATGGGTATAAATTGAGAGTTTTTTAAGTTTAAGGAGGATATTTCAAAACACTGATAGTTTGGGAGGGTCTTGTGAAGTTATCTCTTAAATATACTATTATTTTGTTGACGCTCTAAGTCACACACCCCCTTCCTTCACCCACCACAACCATTGGCTTCACCAAAACAACACCTATTGAGTAAACTATTATTACTATTATTATTATTATTTTATTTAAAATTGTGTTTGAAAAATATGGCTTTTAAGAATACTAGCCACATATGTTCTATATGTTTTCCCTTCTTTATGTTTAAAAAAAAAACACAAAAACCTACACAGAAGATTCCTTACATTTAATCAACCTTTAAGAGTTTGTGCAGTATTTCGCCTAATGTGGATCCGGATTCCCTCCAATTTAGGGGACTTGGACCATTCATTTGATCCAATGTACTAAAAAATGCCACGTGTTCTACTATAAATTAAATAATAAAATATTATTTAATCTTAAAAAAGAAAATAAAAATAATAAATTTATTATAAAATAATATGTGGTGGTTGGCCAACCAAATGGGGTGGCCAGCCACCCCATCTAAGCCATGCCACCCCCAACCAGCCCTTGGGTGTGGCCGACGCCACCCCATATTATTTTATAAATTTATTTTTATTTTCTTTTTAAAAATTAAATAATATTTAATTATTTAATTATTGTGGGACACGTGACATTCTGTAGAGTGTTGGATTAAAATGAATGGTCCAGATGGACAATTGGAGAATCTCCAATTAACCCCTTAATGGGAGGGGATCTGGATCCTCCCAATGTGTAAGTAATATAAATATTTATCTTTCATCTCTCCACTCTTATCTTTTTGTTTTTAATTGTAAATTGTGTTGAGATTTTGTGGAAAAAGTGGGGGTAGGTAAGAAGTTTGTATTTTGTAAATAAATAATATTTTAATGGTAAATGAAGTTATGGTGAAATATATTTTTATTACTAAGCAACAAAAAAAAATATATGTGCCCTAAACTCTTTTTTTTTTTTTGACATAATTGTGCCATAAACTTAGGAAAAATCGAAAGGCAGCTGCTACTATCAAAAAATTATTTTTGGCAAAAAAATTATTTTTAAGTTTTTACCAAAAGTGTGTTTTTGCTATTTTTGAAATCTTTTAAGTGCATTCAAAAAAAAAAAATATACCAAAATTGTATTTTTTTTCAAACGAATTTTTTAAGTGTTAAATACACTTTTATGACTCTTCAAACACACATCCAAACATGCCGTATATTGAAAATCCATAATCCTTTTTGCCTTCTTTTATCCAACAAAGTTGGGATTTTTTTTTGTTTGCTAAGGGTTCTCCCCGTAGTATTATCCTGATGTTCTCCCAATTTTACATTGAACATAATTTAAGAAAAAATAAAATTGTAGTACCATTTTTTTGCTAACAGATTAATTTTTATGAGTTAATAGTTAGGTTCTAATGCTTTAAAACTTATTTTTTTATTCAAAACTAAAACCTAAGGGTGGAAGGTTAACCCTTTAGGGATGATATCACACAAAATAAATTTGATCATCATAAATTTGGTGCTAATGCTTCAAATTTGGTGTTATTGCCTAAAAAAACCGGTGGTAGAGGCTACTATAATTTTATTTTTTTTCAACCGCTTACATAAGATTAAGAACGCACTCTGCGTAGTTAATCCTTAGTATTTTCCTTTTTTTTTTTTGCCTACTGGTAGCCAACCACCGGTGGTGGGATGGTTCAATCAATAAGCGGTGGCTGGTGGGTGAGCAAAATACACACTCCTAGCTGTGGGTTTAGAGGTGAACCAAGGCTTTTGCTTGCTTTCTTTCTTTTTAGGGGAAACTTCATAAAACTCCCTGAACTTCCACCCGTTTTGAAATATTCCCCTTAAACTTAAAAAAACTCTCAATTTACCCTCTTGAACTTTCAATTGCTCTCAATTTAAACCCTTCCATACAAATTAGAGTTTAAAATTTTATAAAAAGACCAAAATACCCTACTTTTTATTTTTTATTTTAAAAATCTCTGAAAGTTGCAATTTTATACAAAAGTTACCATTTCAAATTCCAACTTTCAAAACATTTTTTTAATTTATTTTTTAAAAATAAGGAGTATTTTTGTCTTTTTTTCAATTTTTAAAACAAAGTTTGTACAGAGGGGTCCAAATTAAGAGCAATTGAAAGTTGAATGGATTAAATTGAGAGTTTTTGAACTTTAAAGGGTATTTCAAAATAGGTGAAAGTTTATAGAAGTTTTGTAAAGTTTCCCCTTCTTTATATTTATTTATTATTATTTTTTTCTAGGCAAAGTATTTATTATTTTTGGTCAGGTAAAACGCACCTAACCTAATCCCTCTCCATGATTAGTATCTTTATTCGTTCTTTTTTAACTCTTTTCTTTCTTCTTCTCTTTCTTCTACTGTCTCTACCAGCACCCACAAAAAAATTAGTTGAATCGCCCACAATATGCAGCCATACGTAATTCCAGGTAAAAGCTTCAAATTTCCCTACTTTTTGCAATCTTCTATGTCGGCATTGATTTTTTTTTTCTTCTTTTGTTGGATTTTTATGTGGGTTTGTTGTTTTTGGTTTGTGGGTGTTCTTGTTTTCATTGGGTTTGGTTAATTGCTGCAGATGGGAAGATTTAGATAGTCACTTTGTTCGCGTTTATGAGTAGTAGTTGGAAGAAAAAGGATACTCGCCCTAATCGTCACTGTGTACTTCTCTTGAGAGAAGGTAAAATAATTTTTTAATTGGAGGAGAGATTGTGGACGATTTTTTTTATATATTATATACTATATACTATATACATTGTTGAGCTGCTGCAAATTTGCTTAGTACTGTATCATCCTCAACAAATAGTTGGGTATTTTGTTGAGCCGGGAGGGGTGAGTTCTTAGCTACATGCTATTTTGTGTTTTACCAACTCCACTGGCACCAATGGGTTTTGCATGCAAGAATCTTAGTTTTCTTCATTGTTCTTATTTGGGTAATATTCTCTGAAACCGTTTGTGTTCTGGCTAGTTTCAGGTAAAAAAAGAGGAAAACATCAAATATAGTGAGTGTTTGTGGCTGGGGGCTAGAATGAGTTCCGATGATGAGTGCAAGTCGAGGTTGGCAAGGAGGTTGAAAAGAAGGTCCATTGCCAATTATAATTTTACAAAAAAATGTAAAAAAAGCAGTTTTAAACTGGAAGATAAATGTGTAGAGTTGGATGACCATGCATCTGCAGATGATAATGCTAGGTATTCGGATGATTGTCATGATGATGTCATAACCGAGAATAACAATGAACAAGTTGGAGATCCGCAGCCTAACATGTGCTTGGATGATGATGTTGTGGATCCTGATTATAAGATCTTCTTGGAAAATTTGAGGGAAGATAATCAATCGTATGTAGTAGAACTTGTTATAAGCAATGGAATGTCGGTTCTTATAAAGTATGAAAGAAAAGAGGGGTTGTCTGATGGGCTGCTCAAGTTAGACCGTTGGGCAACTTTTAAGAGTTGTCCTAGGAGAGAGAGCACTAAAACTGCAAGAACTCTGAGGACTGATTCAAAGAGGAAAATCCAAAGCCCAAATGATTTGGGTGATGTTTCTGGCGTTGAAAGGACTAGAAAAACTGAAGCGAGAATAACATTGAGAAATGCTTCAAAGAGGGGGAAGATGGAGAGCCCGCAAGTTTTGAGTGGTTCAAGCTTTAAAAAGTCTAAGATAAATGAAACTACAAAAAATCTGAGTGCTTTAAAGATAGAAAAGACGGTGACCCCAAATGTTTTGAGTAGTAAGACTAGAACTTCAAGAATCTGGAGGATTAATTCACAGAGAGAAAAGGCTGAGAACCTGAACATTTTGAGTAATATTTCTAGCACTAAAAAGACGAGGGAGCAAAGAAGATTGACAAATGTTTCAAGGAAAGAAAGCACTGAAGCTCCTGAAACATTAAGGGATGTCTGGGGGAAAGAAAATAAGAATTCGATGAGGGACGTAAAAGAGGAAAATGAATATCCCTCTTCTGGTGGGACAAATGGATGTTTGTATAAACGATATGATACTACCAATTGCAACCGTGAAGTGGAATCTGATGTGATAGATGAAGACTACCAGAAATTTCTGAATTGTCTTAGGGCTGATGGTAAAAATTTTGTATTTACACCTGCAAGTGGTATACCTGTGATATATGACACGGATGCAGAGAGTTCAGGTGATCCAGAAATAATTGCGGCGGGCAAAAGTCCATTTTGTGGTGGAGATCGCAGCCCATTCATATCTTCAAAATGTGATCCAAATGTATGTCTTTCATCACCTGACAGTGGTATACCAGTGAAATATGAGGCGGATGCAGAGAGTTCAGATGATTCAGAAATAATTGCAATGGACAAAAATCCATTTTGTGATGGATATCGCACCCCATTCACATCTTCAAAATGTGATTCAATTGTATGTATTTCTTCCACCTGCAACTTTGGGCCATTTTGTTTATTTTCTGTATGGTCTTTCAAATTTTATATGCTTCCAGCTTTTGAAATTTGTGCTGTTTTGGTTGTGTGCACTTTTCAAATGAAAAGATCGATCTGGACAGCAAAAATTCCAATGGAAGTCCCGGCAGTAGCAGTCATTCCCAGTTTAGGATGGAGCTTATGGAAATTCTTGGTAGACCCTACACCAAAGAGGAGTATGAAGTCCTTCTGCATGAAGTATCTTACAAAAAGCCATTGGAACACCAACGAATATTGCGTGGTAGGACAATATCATATGCACTGGACTCTTTTGGCAAATCATATCTTGATCAGTACCCGGGTAAGTTCCTTATGACAAATTACCATGTTTCATATGTTTTGAGTCTTTTGACTGATCCATTAATGACGGTGAGAGGTCATTGGCGGAGCTTGAGTGTTTTTTCTTTTTAATCTTTATACTCGGATAGCCGCATTTGTAGCTCCCTGGGAGCTTAGTTTTCACAATTTTCTTGTTCTTTTTCTCTCCTCCTAATTAGGTGTCTCTCTTGTATATTTTTTGTATACCTAAGTAGTGTACCTAAGTAGTGCTTCTCGCTTTTAATGATATTTCAATTACTTGTAATAAAAAAATAATGATAGATTAATCAATCACATGACATAATTGTAACAAAAACTACCTACTTTTTATTTCTTTTTTAAACCCAGTTTATCACATTTTGGTAATATATTATAATATGAACTTGAGATTTTTTGCTTTGCACAAAGAGGAAAACTTTTTATGCTCTTCCTTCCACATAGACAAAAGAAACTGTCAAGTCTGTTTCTGTTGTATATTGGACAGTTTTCATTTGGTGTTATGTGCATTCATTTGAGTATAAGCTTAGCTGGCAAGCCCTCTGTTAATGGATTTTTGAGTGTTCGAGTATTCATGGTGTTAGAGACTAAGTGCCACATTCTTCTATTTTTACTACTTGGATGTGTGAATGTTGTCTTATATAATCAAGTTCTGTCATCTTTGTAGTATGGGCATTATATTGATTTTGGGTGTAATGTATGTGTACCTGGCCTACTTTATAGGGTATTGGACCATTCAAACTTCACAAACATTTAGCTAATATAGCAAATATTCTTTAACATTCCCATATAATATTGTAAGCAACTGAAATATGTCCCAATATTCTTGGCAATTTTAGTGCTAGAGGATTCTAGAATCTTCAAATTTTTCTATAATCAGCTGTTTTCATTCGGACTACAGATTGCATGTATTAGGTCTAGATTGCAAGGAAAATGATCTTAGCCCCATAGCTTAGAGCAACAATTAGAAGTCAGGCATTGACTTCATTCTTGAGTTTGTATGCTGGTTCTAGACCTTCTCTATTTAAGGACCTTGCCTTTGGAGGTAATCTTATGTATTTACTTTGTAACTCAAAATGAAGTATTGGTGAAACACAGTTGTTATTGAGTGGAATTCGTAAACTTAATTTCAATTATTGTTCCTGCATTCTCCATTAGACACTCCTTGGTCGTTGTTTTCCCTGGGATTCTTAATCTTATAGTTGATCTTGGCTTCTTTTTGGATCTTTGCTTTCATACTTCTTTGTGTATTTTTTGTATCAATTCAGTATTCATATAGAGTGTGATGTTAATTTTAGCAAATATTTTTATAACTTTTGCAGACTTTAGAAGAAAGATTGCTTCAGTCCAACATGATCGCTATAAAGTTTTGAATCTCTTACGTGGATTTTACTTTTGGTTGAAGGTGAGTATTTTTCTTAAAAAACAAACTTAACATCATTTGATTGTTGTTTGTGCTATATGCTGCTGATTAATTTAGACGACAATCATAAAACATAATGTGATGTGAGAGGTCAAATTCAGAGCCCATATGATCTTTGACATACTTCTATGATGATAAGAAGAGACCTATGAAGCATACTTGAGGTTGGAATCTAAATTTGCAAACTTGATGTAAAGTTGTACTTTTGCAAAAGAACTAAAAGAATGGTGTTATGTCTCCACTTTTAAATAGTTTTAGTGAAGTCGTTGGTGATGTGCAATATGCCCTCAAAAAGAGGGCATTCTGGGGTTATATTTTCTCACTGAATCAGCTTATTGTAACCTTGTTTTGAAAAATGTAGTTCATCTTTGGTGGATCTTAATGATCACTGTATAATCGGAAGTCACAATCGACACAACCTAGAGGCCATATAGATCTTGTAAAAAATAGAATACCTCAAAATTAGTTACCATCCAATAGACAAAAAAGTTGAAAATATTAAAGGCTATGAGATTGGTCTTTAGTCCAATGAGTTTGGAGTGTGAATGATGACAATCAGTCTGACTAAATTCTGAACTTGGTCATAAGAATTGGGGAGTCCCCATATAATTGGGAAATATGTTGGGGTTGGGTTGTAGAACTCATAGAAGGTAAAAGAAAAAAAAAAAAAAAAAAAAAAAGAAGAAAAGAGCAAATCAGCTATAGAAAACAGGCTTTCTGCATATCATACGTATTGTGTCAAAAACAAACATTTTTATGCCCACTAAGTGATTGCTTGGGGATCTTAGCATGTAATTGAAGGTCTTAAAGTTGATGTTAGTCCTAAGAAGTCTTAAAATGCAGGTGTTAGTGGTCTCTAACTGGAATATTTCTACTAGGTCTGAAAGCTTGAGAAATTGGCATGGTTATCAGAGAAAAAGTATTATGAAATCTCTACAATGACAACCATAAAGTATATAGAGCTGCACCAACTATCATAAAAAATTTGTCTTTACTATAGTTTGTAGCTAACCCGGAAATTATTGTAGCGGTAGAATCTGATGTGAGGGTGATTTTAAGGGTTTTAGCCAAATTTTGGCTAAAAAGCTATTTTTGCTATTCCAAGGAGAATGCTCTTAAAGAGATAACCTGCAATTCATGAGCAGGTTTCATCTAGCCTAGTTGGTGAACTCTTTGGTTGTTGTGGATCTGGATCAATTGTGGGTTAGAAAGGAGGGTGTTAGAGTTTCAACATCCAAATTCTAGAGTGGGAATAATGATACTCGGGAATTTTATTGTTAAGTTTTGCAGATTTCTATCATTAACTATGAAAAGACACGCAAACACACTCAGGAAGGGGGATTTTTTTTTATAAGTAATTGAGATATCATTAAAAGTATAGGGGATAGGGCGTCCCCAAGTACACAAGAGAAGTCACTGAGCTAGTAGGAGCAAAAAGAATAAGAAAATCATGATAACTAAGCACCAAAGAAGAAACTAAAGTAGTTATCTAAAGATATTGGGTGTTGAAAAATAAAGACTTTTTCTCCTTCAAAGTTCTCTCACAGTTCTCAAAACTTCTATCATTTTGTTTCCTCTATAGACACCACAAAAAAGCATGAAGGCACCATCTTTCATACAGCAGCACTTCGAGTGCTACCGGCAGTCCACTAACAAGCATACAAGTCGACTACTTGTCTAGGCATAACCCAGGGAGGGGGGAGATATTTGGTAGTGTTTGCTCCATATTTTTCATTCCTGCTTCTAGATATTGAACTTTAAAATCTTATGGAAGTATCAGCAAAGACATGTGACCGGGCAGTTTATGACATGAGTTGTCCTGGGTTTGATACTCAATCCTCAACCCTCATCAAATTTTGATATAACAATAGAATGAGAAGTATTGGGTGTTCTCATGGTTCATATTCCTTTTCTATTGAGTGCATCCCTGATCATTTATTAGTTATAGTTGATTCGTTGTTGAGAGTGGTTGCACCTAAAGGTGGAGATTCCATTTTCATTCTAGATTGGTGGGTTTTAAAGTTTGGAGAAGACTACCTTTTGTTGTGTTGGCTGCTTTATGAAAATTTTCGAGAGGGAAGTTGGAATACAAGTATAAAGACATCAAGCGCTTACACTGAGTACCTAATCACATTGTTGGTTATAATCTGACCTAAATTGATTATTTGGGATGGAGAAGTGCCTTTAAGTGGAGTGAAGTTTGCACGATATACAATTAGCCCTTTCATCTTTGTTTTTTGTTTTTTTTTGGGGGTGGTAAAATTGCTCTTTTGACCTTCTAATGAGTCATAATACTGTAGAGGAGACACCGCAGGATGTGAATGCTCTTTTATTTTGTTGTATTCTTCCTTTCTCTTGTCATTACTCCCTTAAAATTCCTAAAGAAATTTGTACTAAACAAAGTTTTTGTACATCCAGAAGTGCTTTGTATTTTATAATGTTGGAAAGTAAGGATACATGCATTTAAGAAAACCCCCATGTGCCCCTCCTGAAAACCGAAACATAACCTTTAATCTTCTTGAAAAAAGAACTTTGATCAACCCCAAAAATTTGAGAGAAACATATGTTTGACTTTTTTAAAATCTTTAAATCTAAAAGTTCTCTTTTCAAAAATATGAAAAAACATTTAAGCATTTTCCAGAAGTTAGAGGTAGCAAAAATTTTATGGACAATATAAGAAATTGTGTAAAATGGCATGGTCATGTGCTTGAGTGGACTATTCAAGCCACCATCTAGAGGTGATTTAGGGATTTTACAAGGATGATGGAGGCCATGAAGAATGTAGTTTGAGCCATATAAAAGACACCTAGCCTTGTGAATTGACGACAAAAATGTTCTTGGATTAAGGCTAGAGTCCTGGAAAGTGATTAATGTGATGAACCATAATTGGACGTGTTTTTTTACCTACATGCCTTGTTACTTGCAATAACTACCTTTAGACAGAAATCATCATTTGTTACAATGTGGAGAGTCCAAATTCGCAAAAGTTTGGAGGACGTTATGCGTGTGTTTGTCTGACGACTTCCAGACAAAACTTTCGACTTGTTTGAACAAGAAGTTCAAAAACACCTTGTGGCTAACCTTAGTTCAAAGGTGGTGGGTGTTTGTGTCTCTGTGACCTGTTATTCCCTTAGGATAGAAATGAAAAATTCTAGCAGTAGTTATCCTTGTGTCTTTGTCAACTTGAAATGTGCCTGCATGCATCTATATCATTGTTGATAACTGCAAATCTCATGCATGTAGTTTGTCATATATTTTGTCAGAATTTGGCCCATGAAGGAGCATTCATGCCTTGGAAGGACTCAGCGTGCTTGAGAATTTTGCCGCAACTTTTGCCGCGACGAAAAAAGTAGGAATTTCTTCTCTGATTCTGATGGCAGTGTCTCAAGATTGCATCCAGAGAATGCAATTGTAGTAATCAAGGCTATGTATATATTCCTTCGGCTTAATGTTATGGTATAAGCCCTCGAGTGAAAGAGATTGTTTATTTCCGTTTAGAATATCGATTTCTATTCTATGGCATGTATATGGTTTAGTGTCTCTTCACTTCTATTATTGGGTGTCACAGTTGTCGTGAAAACATTATGTGCAGTATGTTCCATAAACCATGCATTTTTTGAAAGGAAAAATACAAAATCAACCCCCGTAGTTTACCTAATTTGTAATTAGGTATTAAAATGAACTCAAAAAGTTTATTAGTTATGCCAAAAAAATAAGGAAAATGCTAGGGGTTCTCCCTAGTTCTCAAATGTTCTCCTAGTTTTACATGTCATGATTTAAGAAAATAAAATTATGGGCCTCCACTCTGGTTTTTAGGCATTAGATCAAATTTGAGGTATTAGAAACAAATTTGTGAGGCATTAGCAACAAAATTGAGGCATTAGCATCAAATTTGGGATGATCGAATCCATTTTGGGTGATATCATCATCTAAAGGTTAACCTTTCACCCTTAGGTTTAATTTTGAATCAAAAACAAGTTTTAAAGCATTAGAACCTAACTATTAACTCATAAAAATTAATCATTAGCAAAAAAACGGTCTCTGATTTTATTTTTTATTAAATCATATTATATAAAATTTAGGAGAAGCAGAGGCATTCTGAGGAGAACAGACCTCAAAAAATAATTTACTCTCTATAGTCAAATTTTCCTCATCGACTTAAAAAGTTCCAATTACTGGCATTTCAAAGCCAATAAAATTGTGGCATATATCATATTTAAGACGGTGTCAAATTAATTGAATATGTTAAGTTAGTGGATAAAATTTGACTGTAAAAAGTAAATTGTTTTTGTGGCATATCTTAGGAACTTTTGACTTTTGAGTTCATTTTGATACTATAGACAGTTAAGGGCCTATTTGGGTGTGTGTTAGATGGGCTTAAAAGTACATTTAACACTCAAAAAGTCTGTTCGAAGAAAAAAACATGTCTAGTTAAAGGATAATACTAGAGATCCTAACACCTTTTCCCAACTTTCTTTTCCCGAATGATCTGGTCCATTCATTAAAGAAATAGATTTATAGTGTTTTCTTTTTTTCTTAAATGAACGTGGGGTCAAGATGTTTCGGAAAAGAGAGTTTGGAAAAAACCGTTGGGATGCCTAGCAGCCCTCCTAGTTAAAACAATTGAAAGCGCTTTTAAAGGTTCTAAAAACTTAAAAATAATCGATATGCACTTTTGATCAAAACTTAAAAATTAAGCTTTTATTAAAAAGTGTTTTTTTACTCAAAAGTTTAATTTCTCAAACGCAATTCTAAACATGCTTTTAAGTGTAAATAAGGTAAACTGGGACTGATTTTTCATATTTTTCTTTTTTGAAATTGAATGTCACTCAGTTTTTTAGTTTTTCCTAGCATGCTCTAAAAAAAATGCCTGAAACTTGTTTATAGTTGCCTAATATATCCATAGAAATTGTATGTTCAGTGTATCTTACGTTTTAAATCAATTCATTATTCATTCAAAATCAACATAAAACAAACTTATTTTGGCTAATATTGATTTTTTCCAAATTGCCCGACACTCAGCAGTCAGCATCAAACAATGTGAAGGTGCTTTAATCAGTTGGACGCGCTCCCGTTCAGAAAGTCAAAGGTAGATATGTAATCAATTATTTGATTGTGACTCCCAATCAAATGGATAATCCCCATTAAACCCCTCCTGTCTTGATATGGGTTTTTTTTTTTTTGGTAATGTGATATGGTGTAATTGAGTTGCCTCTCATTGCCCTACAATTTATGGCTGACAATTTGAGTTGACGTGTCGGGTTTGAGTCGACTCATTTGATTTATCAATTCATTAAGGATCAATTTTAATACGATTCATTTAATTAAATAGATAAGACTCTTTAATCTTGACATATATTTATTTAAATAAGCGAGTGATACGGCGTAACCTTTTGATAAATGAATCATATTGAATTGATCTAACTTAACCCGCACAATCATTTAATAAATAGGTTGTGTTTGGGTCAACCTGTCATTTGATAAACTAAAACGAAAATAACAAGAAGAAATTATTTTTTTCCCTCATGAACTATCACGTAATGACCATTTTTCCATAAACTACCAACTTTACATTACACCTCCCATGAACTACTATTTCGTTATCAAAACCCCACTTCTATCAGTCAAGATCATTAAGTCGGTGAACAGTATATGTAAAAAGTGTTGTGAACAGTACTTACGCTGTGAAAAGTGTCATGAACAATACGGTTGATCGTCCAATTTAATGGCATTGACTAACAGAAGAGGAATTTTAGTGACGAAATGGTGGTTCATGGAGGGAAATGATCATCGTATGGTAGTTTATAGGGGGAAAGGATAATTTTTCCAAATAACAAATATAAATTCAAAAAATCATCAATCTACAAAGCTCATACAACATAGGATCTGGTTTGTATGTTGTAGTTAAAATTAAAGCATACATGCTGTTATAAATTAAGTGGTTTAGATTTATCATAATAAATAATTAAAATAATTGAAGGGTTTAAATTTATTATAATAAATACTAATAAATAGATGAAGTGATGGATGAAAGAGAAAATTGGTATTTATTATGATAGATTTGAATCCTTCAATTACTTTAATTAAATCCTCACCATTTAATTTTTTAACAGTGTGTATACTGTAGTTTTAACTACAGCATACAAACCAAATCCTACAAGATAATCCAAGTCTTCAATATGATAAGAGGCAAGTTACCCAAACTCCCAAGTACACACTTTTTGACGTAGTCATAAAAATTATCATTAGATTTTGAATGAATTATTATTGAATTTCGAATAAAATGGTAATTCATTGTCACGTTAAATAGTGTGCACTTGAGAATATGTGAATGTGTGTAGCATTACTTATATAATAACACTAAAATTCAGATTTGAACCAAGCCAACATAGTCATCACTACAATTCCGATTCGAGCCAAGCCACACAACTCTGCCTGGCTTTGAATTTCAAATCCTTTTGCCAAGCACACTCAAGGGGTGCCACTATAAGAACATCCACAGCAGCCTCTTCAAAATAATAAAAAGTACACAATTTCTTATTTTAACAACTCACCTTTTCATAACACACTTTTCAGTTTCTCTACTTTAACAATTTATTTTCACTATTTCATTAAAATATTAATTTTCAAATATTTATTTATTTTGTCAATTTTCATGGCTGTTTTATTTATGGATCCTACCATTTTCCCCAATTCCTCTTTGGCCTTTACTCTCTCTCTCTCTCTCTGTGCAATTCACTCGGTGGTGGGACTCGGGCTGAGATGACTCAGGAGAGTTCTTCTTGTGTTGAGGTATCTGAGAAGACCCCAAGCTCTCGTTGGTATAGCTAGATCCCGTGAAGAACCAGACGCCGTCGACGACACCCCCTCTTGCCGATTTTGCTCGTCGAGCACTATTGATGAACCAGACGACGTCGACGACACCCCCTTTCGACCGATTTTGCTCGTTGAGCACCGTCGATGAACTAGAAGACGTCGACGACACCTCCTCCAACTCACCTCTTTGGCGAAGAGAAAATGGCACCATTAGAAATAGTGATGGGGCCAAACAGTGAGAGAGGAAGAAAAAAAAAAAAAAGACCTGCGAAAAGAAAAAAAAGGAGAGAGAAAGAAAAAAAAAAATGAGGAGAGAGAAAATATAATTGTTTAAAGAGTAGAGAGTGAATAGTAATTGTTAAGTTTGAAAAAATACTATTCACATTGTTAAGTTTTTTGTTAAAATAAGAGGCAGAAAAGTGATTTTTTTTAGCTCTTTTTGTTAAATGGGCTCTTCAAACTAACAAAAAAATGTGTTTGAAGAGTCTGCAGTGAGTGCTCTAAGGAACTTCTTCTCTTTCATTTTTCCATCATCTTTCCTTGTACAAGAACCCAATTTCTTTTTTCACTCTTCCTAGACACTTAAAGAGAGACACCACCTTGTCTATAGGAAGAAAAACAAAGGATAAGTTTTTATTAAAGCAACAAGACAGACTTCTCATGTAATGAAGAAAAAGAGGCAGAGAGTGGGAGAGAAATAACTAAAGAAAGAGATTTTATAAACAGGTCAAACGAGTCACCCATGGGTGAAGCGGGTTGACCTGAGCCCGATTATACCAAACCCTAATTTGCTAATTTCATATCGATTTTGTAGGTTGCGTAAAAAATTAACAACCCTAACTGCAATAGGACAACCCATGTGAGAATATGAACATGTTCTTTTCACTCAAGAAGGTGTCTTGATAGTTTAGGCTCCTTTGCTCGGGTTACCCAAGCAAATGTGGTCCACCCTTGCTCTTACATAAGTTACTTTATTACAATGCAATGAGATATCCCTATGACACAAAATTCTTGTTGCACGTGTCCATCCCACACATCATACATTTGTTTATAGACAACAACTTGTCAAGATTTCAAATTTGATCTCCTTCTCTACTTTACAAGTCCCAACTAGATGGTTAGCTCATAACTCCATTTACTATCATGTGGAAGCCCTGAAACAACCTATCATTTCAATCAAATGGTGTTTCTCCCACTTTAGTAGAGTAAAAATTGGGGTACAAGTTTACATAGACAGGTTGTATCTAGCGAGGCCATGCCCTTTACACGTTCCCAATTGTTTTCTTTTTCTTTTTTCAACTTCAAATTTTCCCTAAAAAAGTTGGGAAAAACAAAGGATACTAATATAATTCTCCATGTTTTAGATTAGTACATTCAATATTAATTTTCATTATATGATGTCTACACCCTAAATATTTGTAGAAAACATCCAAAATATAAAGGAAGAAGTTTAATTTTAAAAAAATAATATTGTTTTATTTTCAAAATTAGGGAAAAAAAAAACTTAAGGTGATAAAAGAGTGACAAGAGATATACTTTATGACTAGGGCAGCAAAAAGCCCACTCAAGAAGTTACTATGTTTGGACTTTGTCACTTTTCTCTTTTATTAGTAGCAAAAAGCCAACTCGTGAAGTTGCAATGTATGGACATTGGTACTATTTTCTTTTATTAACTTTTATATTTATTCCTTTTAGTGGGACATGCTTCGTTGGAAATTTTAATGCCATGAAGACATGCATACCTTTTCTAATTTATTTTTCTCTTGAGAATATAAAAATGATTGATAATTGCAAGTAAATGGAAGTTAGTATATTTTGTGATTTTTGGAACAGTTTTTCTCATTCCGGAATATTAATCAGAATTACCTACAAAAGAGGAGAGAAATGTGCAATTGAGCTTGTCGGTGTGAGCCGGCAGAAGATGATTCTGATAGTTAAGTCAATATGTATTTAAGAAAAATAACTTGAAATAGAAATAGAAATAGGGTAGAGTTCATTTTATCTGGTTTTTAGATTGCCTTTTTATAATGACATGCTTTTAAATGTTTACCGTTGATTCCTCTGTGATAATAGTCTTTGAAGCGACTTATCTATCTCACGCTCCTTCAATTTCCCATTATATTTTATGCTTGAGATTCGGAGCTCACAACGTGATTATGAAAATTTCTTAAATAATATGAAAGTAGTGTATAACATAATCTTTTTTTTTTTACATATTTACATAAGAAGAGAGATAAATTTAAATTAATGACTTTCATTTTATTAGGCATGAGTTTCTCCTTGAGAACAAGAGAATCTTATGTGCCAATGGTTAGGAACATTGGCCAAAAAATTGAAGCTTAACAGGTCAGCATTGTGAGATATGTTTTAATTTTCTTCTGTTTATTTCCCAAAAACGACGGCGTTCAAGCCAACATATATACACATGTGATGAGGAATTTACCTTCATACCCCTAGACCACATGCAAATGGATAGAGACTATATATAAGACCAAGTAGCTCATTTCCTAACCCTTTCGCTTTGGCTGCTTTGCCGTCAGGGGCATTTCGCAGACCTCGCGCACCTCTCTCTCTCTCTCTCTCTCTTTCTCCCACATTTCACTTTAGCTTTTCAGTCACGGACCAAGACTGTAATCTCCATGATCTGAGAGGCAAGTATTCCCATAACTCGGTAGCTCTCTTTTTACTCCTTGTTATTCTCTCTGTTTCTTCCAAATTTTGGTGGTTTGGATTTACTGCGATGATCAGATCTTGCTTGAATTCGCTACTTAGGGTATGAAGTTGTTTGGGTTGTTGGGGTTTTGGTTGGTAGTTGTTGTCTTTCTCTGCATTTTGCCTTAAATTTCTCTGATTGGTTGCGAAGGGAATTTGGGCGGATCGGGTTTTGGGTCTTCTAGTGTTTGGGTGTTGGAAAATGAACTTTTAGGGGTTGTTTTGGTGTTTAATTTTTAGGTTTTGGGTGGTAGTTGTTTTCCGCTGCATTTTGCTCTAAATTTCACTGATTGGTTGTGCAGAGAATTATGGACTGTGTTTTACTCTCTTATCGATCAGTTGGGACGGATCGGGTTTTGAGTATAGGGTGTGGATTTTGGCAAATGAGAACTTTTGGGGTTTACTTTTTGGGGTTTTTGATTGGTAGCTGTTGTTTTTTTTTTTTTTGGCTTTAAATTTCTCTGATTGGTTGCCTAGAGAAGTTGAACGGATCGGGGTTTGGGTCTAGTGTTTGGATGTTGGAAAATGAACTTCTGGGGTTGTTTTGGTGTTACTTTTTACGGTTGTCGGGTGGTGGTTGTTTTCCGCTGCATTTTGACGTCAATTTTACTTATTGGTTGCGAAGAGACTTTTGGGCTGTGTTTACTCTCATATTGATAAATTGGAACAGATCGGGTTTTGGGTCTAGGGTGTGGATTTTGGCAAATGGTGGTTAATTTTTGGGGTTTTTACTTTTTGGTTGGTAGCTGTTGTTTCTCTTGCTTTTTGCTCTCAATTTCTCTGATTGGCTGCGAGGAGAATATGGGGTGTGATATATTCTCATATCAAGCTAGAGGGCGGATTGGGTTTTGGGTCTAGGGTTTGGATTTTGGCAAATGAACCCGTGGGATTGCTTTCATATTTAATTTTTAGGGTTTTTATATTGGTAGTTGTTTTTCTCTACATTTTGCCTCAAATTTCTCTGATTAATTGTGAAGAGAATTTGGGCTGAGTTTTACTTTTGCATCGATCAGTTGGGACAAAACAGGTTTTGGGTCTAGGGTGTGGATTTTGGCAAATGAACTTCTGTGGTTGTTTTGGTGTTACAATATTTAGAGTTTTTGGTTGGTAGTTGTTTTCTTCTGCACTCTGCCCCAAATTTTCTTTGTTTGGTTGCTAAGAGAATTTGGATGGATTGGGTTTTGGGTCTAGGGTTAGGATTTTGGTTCTTCTTTGCATGTGTATGAAATTTGAGCTTTTTTTTTGGGTTGATTTAGTAGTTCTGGTTGGTTGAGTTGTGTGGTGTTGATTTGGAAACATTATCCCTGTAGTTCAATCAGTGCCTCATTTGCACGTGTTAGTGGTTTGTGAGGGCTATCAATATTTGCACTGCAAGCTTACAAAGGGCTTGGTAGCACATGCCATAGCTAGGCCTTAGCATTACCAACAAGTGCTTGATACTAACTGATTCTTAGCATTTTTGGCCATCCAAGAAGTTGCATTTCCCATCTGAAAGAGCTAATTTGTGGTTAGTGGTCTAAGGTGGGTGAGGAATTTAGCTGTTGCTTGGTACCACCAATTGTCACCCTTAAACCATCCTTCAATTTGGTAAATGGAGAATATTGCTTATCCTTTTTTGGATTTGCCAGGTTATCTGTGCAGCTAATCCATTCTATCAATGAATGTAGATCTACCCAATTTTGTTTCTTTAGTCAATGAATCAAGTGATGTTGAGTACTTCATGCGCACAAAGGACTTCCGACTTGCTAATATTTCATGCAACATTGAGTGATCGATATCTGGTCAATGTACATGGTTGAAGCAACCCATAAACCTCTTTTTCCCTTTTGTAAAAACACTTAATGAAATGAGTATGGCCGCTGCATTAATTATCTTTATGAAATTTATGTGGCACTTCATTTTGCACTCATACTATAAGAAAGGTAACTTTGACTCTTATGGATCTTGCATCTTTTGTTGGTTGTGGTTTTGACCCTTTTTCATCTTTCTTTTCTTTTCTTTTCCTTTTTTTTTCTCCTGCTTTTTTTAAAAATATTTAAAATCTCCAGATCCTCTGCCATGGAAGACACCTTTTCAGTTGTTACATTAATTGACTCTACAACCTCAAAGATTCAACAGCTCCAGAAAGCATTCGCTGAACTTGAAAGTCACCGTGCCATAACCCTTAACTTGAAATGGAAAGAACTTGAAGAACATTTTCATGGGCTTGAGAAATCCTTGAAGAGGCGTTTTCATGAGTTGGAAGACCAAGAAAAGGAGTATGAGACCAAAACAGTTGAAGCCCAAAAGTTGTTGGAGAAGCGGGAAGCAGCAGTTGTAGCCAAGGAACAAGCTTCACTGGAGAGGCTTCAAGAGAAAAGAGATGCTGCTATATTTTCCATTGCTACTGCTCGAGAGAAGCCTGCTGTTGTCACTGATGAGGGCCATGGTGGGACACCAAGCATGGAAGAGAAACCACCTGATGCCGTGGCTGCTGAAAATAACTTTGAAGATGTAAAAGTTTCTTCTGGAAGTGGAGATGTAGAGGTGACATCTTATCCTGAGCTCGTAACACTTTGCAAAGGGATGGACTCAAAAGGTCTCCATGCTTTTATATCAGACAACCGAAAGAATCTTGCTGCCATAAGG
The DNA here is from genome assembly GCA_013348765.1 of Carpinus viminea. Lineage (NCBI taxonomy): Eukaryota > Viridiplantae > Streptophyta > Magnoliopsida > Fagales > Betulaceae > Carpinus > Carpinus viminea. Next base: position 27,543,313 of record CP054668.1, read on the forward strand.
GAGGAAATTCCACTAGCATTAAAGGCTGCAGCCAATCCTGCCCATTTGGTTTTGGACTCTCTGGAAGGATTTTATCATATGGAAGTGTCCAATCTGGATGGAAAGAAGGATTCAAGCTTGTTGGGTCTCCGTCGAACCTGTATAATGTTGATGGAGTGTCTAAGTTTTTTGCTAACAAGCCCATATCTAGTTTCTGTTCCTGCTATCATTTCAGAAGATGTTAAGACGCAGGCAAAGGAAATTGCTGAAGAATGGAAGCCTAAATTGGATGTTCTTGACCTGGACGCGAGCAATGGGAACTCATTGGAGGCTCATGCATTTCTGCAACTTCTGGAAACTTTTGGTATTGCCTCTGATTTTAATGAGGAAGAGCTGTCTAGGCTAATACCAATGGTTTCACGGCGTCGCCAAACAGCTGACCTTTGTCGTTCCCTTGGGTTATCGGAGAAAATGCCAGGTTTGTCTCAATTGTACCTATGACAATGGATGAAAACCCGCTCTATGACATTTTGCACAGCTTTATTAAATAAACTATGCTGAAATCTAATGCCTCAACCGTGATAAACAAAATAAAAATTGCTTTATTTTGTTGAACATGTGTCTTATGCTTGGTTTGTCAGGGAAAATGCCAGGTCTGTTTTTTATCTGTGCACATTTTCAATCTGGATGAAGATTTATTAGATGAAGTTTAGTGATCTTTAATCTCCTCACTGTGTCAGAACAACTAAAACACTTTTGTTTTTTTCATACTTATTAGCCTGTGCATTTTGTTTGTATTTGTGGACTTGTGTTTTCATCTACATATGTTGTTTGTTCTTCCAACATTGTTATTATTTTAAATAAAAGCACTTAAGTATATGTTCAAGGTCAAAGGCTTACACCTTTTTTAGTATCTTTTATTAAGGTTAGATCATCCAATGCTGCCAAAATGTTCAAAAAAGTGATATTATTTGGAAGCGCCACCATGTCTGAAATGACATCATGTTTTGAGTGCTATATTTTATGTTTTCTACTTTTGAAGTAAATGTTGGTTGAATCATTTATAACCTAACTCCACATATTTCATACCTTAGTGTCATATCTTTTTGCATAGCCTGTATTTAGCTGGGTAGAGGATTGTGTGTTGACAGTTAGGGCAAAACTTTTCTCTTCGTGTGAACATGGATCCTATTGGCATAAAAGGATCCTTGTAGCTGACCCCAATCAGCTGAGATTAAGGCTTGTTTGAGTTTGAGTATCATTAACATGCAAGCATATGAGAGGATAGTGAATCACTGCTAGGGGCTGGAATCCATCATCAGAAGAAGAATTAGGCCAAAAATTAGGATACATTCTGGGAAAATAAAACTTTCATCGAAGAAAAGGAAATGAAAGTCTTTCGTAAAAATTCTCGTAGAATCAAGAAACCAAGGGAAGTCATCTTCATTAGACAGAGCAGGAGACAACAAGACAATGGGGATGCTTCCACCTATTGATAGGATGAACTTCACATTGTCCCTGGAAGGAAGAGTTTTCGTTCCTGGTTAGATTGCCTTACCACCAGTGGTTGAAAGATAGCATTTCAGGTCCATAGTTGTATTCAGTAAGTTAGGTAGCTCAATTCCAATCTTTCAACCTAGGACTTATTCTTACTGAAAAAGTGGTGTCAGGAGTTGTGTGTGATAAGTATACAAGATGTAAAAAATTTCTTGGACTGCATTAAATTTATGTGAACCAGACCGAATTTTAAGGTTACTTAAAAGAGGCCCTTTTAAGGAGAGCAAAATATCTTCATTTTTAAGGACTGCCCTTTGCGTACATCCTATGTGACTTCTGGAGCAAACCTCTATATATGGATCCGACATTGCATCATCTAAAAGGTCTAGTTTCTGCCAGATGGTTATGTTGAGGTGCTCCTTTGCCTTGGATGGACCAACTGAGAATACAGAAGTTGATAAAATCAACTGCTTTCTCTTTTGTCCATATGTGCTTTAGTATATTTTCATAGTTAATTGTGTTTTTCCTGGTTTTACAGGTGTAATTGAAGTACTGGTTAATAGTGGAAGGCAAATTGACGCTGTTAACTTGGCTTTTGCATTTGAACTTACTGAGCAGTTCTCTCCTGTGCCTTTACTGAAATCCTACTTGAAGGAGGCAAGAAAAGCTTCTTCACCTGTCAAAAGTGGAAATTCATCTCCCACAGCACAGGTGTGTTTCGTCAATTTGCATTATATTAAACAAACTTATTTTGATAAGTTTCCTTTTGATAATCTTAACTGGGGAGTAACAAATTGATACGGATGTGCTAGGGGTCCTGAATAGTTATTAATTGGGGAAAATAGCTAATAGTTATTTATATCAGTGAGCTTGTTAGTTGCAAGCGAATAGATGTGCTGTGTACAGCACTTGCACGGCATTATAATTGGGTAGAAATAGTTGTGTGGTAGTACCTAGAAACACAGATGCACATCTATGTAAGTGGTTGTACTGGCATCTGGCCGCTGGCCACTTGGACACTTCAGTCTCTTAATTAGACAAATTGCAAATATCTGGATAATTTTGTTGTACTTGCTTGAGCAGTATGAGTTTTAGGATAATCTCCTGTGACTCGTGATGTTGGACAAGTTGATTGCTTTGTTACCTTTCAAACACAAGCATCCCACATGTTTCTGATGGCCATCACCACCATATGTTGCAGTTGCCGACACAGATAACATTTATAGCATTCTTGGTTTCATGTGCATATGACATATAACGTATATATCCTGATTATTTATTCAGTGGTAGAATCCGTGACCAACCTCCTGAATGGCTTTCACAATCAGTTCCTGGTTAACCATGTTTATATGTAATTTACAGCTTGGATTCACTTATTTTCTGGTGCCACAGTATCCCTTTATTTTTATCTGGGTGCATCCCATTTAAATGTGGGCAGCTGCTGATGTTGATGCTTGAAGTTTTTGGTGTATGGTTGCATTTGGAGATGCCAAACTAACAAACTTAGCTCTTGTTTCAGAATGAGGTTAACGAACGGGAGCTGACTGCCCTCAAGGCTGTGATAAGGTGCATTGAAGAGCATAAACTGGAGCAGCAGTTTCCAGTGGATCCACTCCAAAAACGTGTCCTCCTGCTAGAAAAGGCAAAGGCAGACAAGAAAAGGGCAACCGAAGCTGCAAAGCCTCAGCCAAAAAGACCCCGTGCCAACGGCGTAGGATACGTGCCTCGTGTCACTAACGTTGCCGCTACTGACAAGACTTTCTACCCCAGAATGACAGATAGGTATCCTCAGTACGTGTATGATAATAGGCAATATGTTTACCCTGGACCTGCTGACAACCACTGCCCTCCTCTTCTGGGTTCTGCAACTTACAACCTCTCCCCCAGTCATGGCAACTACTTCGGAAATGGCTACCAGTATCAAGCCCCATATCTTCACTAGTTTTAGCGAAAATGGCAACATAAGAGGTGACGACTATCATCATCCTTTCATCATTTTAACTCTTAGTGTTAACCCTGGAGCTCTTCGTATGTTGTACTACTGTATGAATGAATTTTAGTATTTAAGAACAAAAAAACAAAAACAAAAAAAGAACAAAAAAACTGTTGTTAATTTTTAGTTGTTGTACAAGAAGATATTCGGCTGTCTAATATATGCACAATGTTTTAATTTTGTAAATATGCATTATTGTCTCTTCTGTATTTGTCTATTTACCTCATCCATCTCTCTTTCTTTCCTGTCTTTTTTTTTGGGAGGTCCAAAATTACCAAATTTTTAGACGTTGCAATATCTCTTGTCAAAAAAAAAAAAGAAGTTAATTGAAGGACATGGTTGTATTTTCATATAATATCTTAACCCTATGGGATGTGTAAATATTCTTTTGGAGTTAAAATAAACGGGAATAGTGGATAACTTTATTGAAGAAAAAAAAATGCCAAATAACACCCAAAAAAAAAAAAAAAAAAAAGGCCTAATTGGGGAACCGAAATAAGCAAGAGGCTAGAGAAAGGCAAAAGTCTAGCAGAATTTAAAAATTATATCTCTGTAACTTCAATACACGTCTCAAATGACGAAGCATTTGTCTCCCAGCCATAAGGTGTAGAGTAAAGGCAAGTAAGTTTGACCGCAACAGAGGATAAATGCCTTCTTTTTTTTCAAATTCAATAATTAATAAATGATAATAGAAACAAACAATAGGCAATAGAACTAAAAAAAAATCTGGACCTCTCTAAGGGTTGCACGAAGTGATATACAAAGGCAAAAGCCCCATGCGATAAAAGGTAACCATCACTGTTAAATGGTTGTTGCAGGAAAAGCACTACCAATAACCAATCTAGATCTGTTGACGAGGAACAAATGTTGAAAAACAAACACCGATTACAAAAGTCTCAACTTTCAAATTTGTACACAAAAAAACTAGGGGACAGAAAAACAAACACAAAAAGAGTTGCAGAAAAACATCACAAAAACATAGAAACACAGCAAAACACAACAACAACAAAGAAGGCTACGGAGGCGATCATGATAAATGCCTTTAAAGTAGAAATAATGGTTGGTCAGTTCCGATCGGTTTAATTTTTGCTTTATCCTCCATTACCTTCTTTTTTTGTGAGTTTATCCTTCAGTGCCCAATCAGTAGTGTAGTCTTAGTTATGGGTGGCAATTTGTGTCATGTGTCATGTTTGGATTATGTTGAGACATGTTTTTAAATTATATAGGTTAACTCTATCCTAACCCATTATATATCAATACTCACAATATCAATACTTCAAACTATATCTATAATTATACTTCAAACTATTATTAAGTAAAGAAGATAATTTTCTTTACTTAATAATATGTTCTAATTATGAAATTAAAAAAATTATACGAGAGCAGCGTTTATACAAATATAACTAATTTAATAATAAGTTGAGCCAAATTTATACAAAAACTCACAAATTTAATATATATATGAGAAGGGCACTTTGTAATGTGAAGGGCACTTTATTTCCTAGGCAACATTTCTCTTCCCACTCCTCATTAGACTTACATGTATATTCAAATGCTAATTGGGCAAGTGATCCCACTAATCGTCGTTCTACCAACGGGTTATTATTTTTTACTTGGTGACTCTCTCATCTCTTAGCGTAGCACATGGCGGCCCAATGTATTTAGGGGCCTTAGGTGAAAATTTTGGAGTTAGGCCTTATTTTTTTAATATTTAAATATTAATTAAATAATATTTATTTTAATAATATTATTATCTTATTATAATATTATTATTATTTTCATTCATGTTAGTAATATGTTCATTGTTGTTTTATGACTTTTAAGTTTCTTCATTAGTTAGTTACATTCTATTAGGATCATAAATATTTGTAACATTTTTCAAAAAAAAAAAAAAAATTATAACAAAAGAGTTAGAAACATCAATAATATTTTAATTATCTTCTAATAAAATAATTCTTTTTGATGAATTTATTATTCATTTATGAGTTTTTCACCTAAATTATTCTCAATATTTTGTTTATTGTTAATAACAAATTTATTTAAAGCCCTATTTGAGATTCAATCAGTTTTTCTATTTTCCTCTTTTCTTTTATTTTTTTAAGTATTTCATATTTAGATACATATTTTCTAGTATACATGTTTGATTAAAAATATTAACAAATTAAACAAATATGATTTAATATATATATTTGGATTATAATAAAATAAATTACAAAAATATAACAATAAAACCTGTTTGAAAAATGATGGGATGTATCACGGAGGAGGAGAGGAAGAAAAGAAGAGAAGAAAAGGAAGAAGAGGAAGGAAGGAAGGGGAGAGAGAGAGAATGAGGGCGACATATGTGAGATGCTTGTATTCCTCATTTTCTAAGAAAAATGAATTTTGTTCTCTCTTCTTTGTTGACAAATGAGAGAGAGATAGAGGGATTAAAAAGACAACAAAAAAAGTAAAAAATGATGTGGTATATTTGTTTTTTTTTTTTGATTAATTGGTCTTATTTTATAATGGGTTTATTATATTGGGACCCTATTTTAGAAGCCCTAAGTTTTTATGGGAAAAAGTTTTGGACCTTATTTAAAAAAAAAAAAAATTAGGCCTCATTAATTTTTTTGGGGGGCCTTCAGTTTTTATGGGAAAAACTTTTTGGGCTTTATTTTAAAAAATGGGCCTTAAATTAAAAAAAATAGGCCTTATTAAATTTTTTTGGAGGCCTTATTATAAAACATTTTGGGCCTTATTTATTGGATGCCTTAGCGATGGCCTAACTGGCCTAGCCATTGGGCCAACCCTGGCGTAGCAAGAAACAATCTATTGTTGTCCACTCTAACACTGAAGCTGAGTATCGTGCCCTTGTTGACATCACCTCTAAGTTCATCTGGCTCCGTTGTCTACTACAAGATATGGGTGTTTCTTGAACTTCTAGCTCTCCTATCTTGTAACAATCGGAGTGCGATTCAGATTGCACATAATGATGTATTTCATGAGCGCACTAAATGCATTGAGATCGACTACCATTTTGTGCGTCATCATCTTTTGCAGGGAACTCTTCATCTTTGTCCTATTGCTTCTGTTGATTAGTTAGCCATTGTGTTCACCAAAGCACATCCCCTTGGACGATCCGTAATCTCGTTTCCAAACTCAAGTTGACAATCCATATTGCCACCTTGAGTTTGAGGGGATGTTAGAATATATGGTTAAATACCTAATATCTCTTAGGATTTCATAACTTTATTTTTTTCTCTATATGATTTGATTTTGATCACATGAGGTCCATGTGGTTTGGATAAAGGAAAATGCTAAAGGCCAACTTTTTTGCTCAACTTTTGTCTTATTATTATTATTTTTTAAGAAAAAAATAGAGTAAAAAAAAAAGTGTTTGAAGTAATAATATTTTTTTTTTGGTCATTCTTTTAGTTGGTATTTTTTTTTATAAAAAAAAAAAAGCATTTTCCTTCATAAAAATGCAATTTTTATTTTTTAAAAAACACCAATTAAAAGGACAAAAAAAAATTTATTACTTTAGACACCCATTTTTTTTATTAAAAAAAAAAAAGGCAAAAGTTGGGAGTTGGGCAAAAAAGTTGGGTCTTTATCGTCCCTTTGATAAATGACCAAATTAATCTTTTTGCCAATTAAAAGTTAACATTTAACACAAGTAACCACGTATCACTGTCACCTAATTAAAAAAAAAAAAAAATTGGCCATTTGGAGGTGGCCAGCCACCCCCTTTGGCCATGGGGGTGGCCGAAAGCACCCCAAACACCATTGTTTAAATTCAGAAATGACAAATGCAATGCAGAAGGCAAAAGTTAATACCGACGAGTTCGGGGATCGAAGTTTAGAAAAAAATGGCGCTTGAAGATTGCGAGGAGTAGATAGGGCTGTCCATTGAATTGAGGAGCTGCAGTCAGTGATGCCAATGGAAGATGTAGGCGATACTAGGAGCAGCATGAGTGCTGTGATCGCATATCAAAGAGCGTGCCTTGAGGGATTAAAGGAGTCTTTGTATTCCTCATTTGCAGGCCACCCCCATGCCCAAAGAGCCACCCCAAATGCCAAATGGCCAAGGATTATTATTTTTTTTTTAATTAGGCGGTGGTGATGACATGATTATTTGTGCCAAATGTCAACTTTTTATTTAAAAGTTTGGCCAAAATTAGGTTTAAGTTGTCTTATATCACCTCTTTTTTAATTAGGTGACAGTAATGACATGGTTACTTGTGTTAAATGCCAACTTTAATTGGTAAAATGACTAATTTAGTCATTCATAAAATCACAAGGACATCTTGCAATCAAAATCAAATCTTAGAAAGAAAAAAAATAAAATTATAAAACCTAGGGGTATTAAGTATTTAACCCTAGAATATATTCAAATATTCAGAATATTTGCTAATTGATTTATATTTATATATATAATTTGATTATGTAATATTGTCCATTAATTCTTGATTGCATTTTCCTATTTTATCTTGCCTTGTTCAACTATAAATAGGCTCCCTTATATACAGTTTAATACACATAAATAAATAAAGTACTCAGTTTCTCTCTGTATTCTCTAGTTATTTTAACAATATAAATAGAAGTACGAATCATTGAATTGGCGCCAAAAGAAAATGAGAATCGCAGAGATCTCATCCCCCGTTGCAACCCAGAAAGACTCCTCTCCCCACCAACTCCTCCTCTCCCAAATCGAATCCTCCATCAAACAAATCGAGCAACTCTCCCCTTCCGCCTCCCAAGAACACAACTCCTCCTCCCTTCACACCCTCTCCTCCGATCTCCGCCGATCCCTCGCTCAACTTACTCACCTCGCCCCCTTCAACAACGACCACAAGCTCCACCTATGGAAGCTCAGCTTTCGCCTCTGGAACGCCTGCGTTGACCTCTCCAACGCCGCCTCCTTCCGTCGCTCCTCTGCTTTCGCCGAGCAACACGCCGAAATCCGCCATGTTGCCGCCGCCATCCTCGCCCTCGCCGGCGACGTCCCTGGCGTCCCCTCTCCTGCGCTCAAGTCCGCCGCCTTCTACCACAAGACCGGCCTCCTCTGGCACGACCTCCGCAGGCTCGACCTCGCCTCCGCCTGCTTCGTTAGCGCCACTGACCTCGTATCCGAGCTCCATCCCGGCGATGTCTCCGGCGCCGGGGAGAGGAAGCTCCTCCTTGACCTCAATCTCGCAAGATCCCGGACCGCCTGGGAGTCCTCTGACCGGAATCTCGCCCTGGCGCTCCTGAACCGGTCCAAGAGCTTGCTGTTCGGGTCCGCCCAGCACTACTGGGCTCTTGCCGACCAGTACTTGGCGTTTGGCAAGGGTTTGCTATCGAAGGACGATCAGACTAGCAATAGCGAAGCTCTGAAGCTCATGAACGAAGCGTTGGATCTGTGCGAGAAAGGACTCGGAGCGGGATCCAGTGCGGCCGATCTCAGGGACCTAAGAGCTAAGACGCTTCGGTTCATCTCGGCCGTGCATTTGCAAAAGGGAGAGTACGAGAGCGTGATCAAGTGCGTGAGGGTTCTGAGAGATCAGAGTGGGGACCACTGCCATCCGAGCCTTCCAGTGTTAGCAGTGAGGGCTTGGCTAGGGCTAGGGAGGCACGGGGAGGCGGAGAAGGAGCTGAGGGGCATGGCGGTAAATAAAGGCGTTCCGCACGACGTTTGGATGTCCGCCGTGGAGGCGTACTTCCAGGCGACGGGGACGGCGGGTTCCGAGACTGCCAAGGACGTGTTCTTGGGGTTGTTGGCCCGGTGTCACATCAGCGCCGGAGCAGCCGTGAGGCTTGCCCACCGCGTGATTGGTGAGGGTGGTTCTGATTCTAAAGTGAGGGCTAAAGTAGCGGTGGAGCTGGTCTCCGATGAGAGAGTGTTGGCGCTATTCGCTGGCGAGGCCGCCGCTAAGGAGAGGATGTCAATGCACGCTGTGCTTTGGAATTGGTAAGTCCAATAATCACGCACATACCTAGACATGTATGTTGGTTAATATACCATAATTGAATCCAAAACCTCTATTTAATTAGAATGAGATCTAGCCCTAGTATGTTTTCTGTTTGCATTAGAAATTTATAACTATAGTTGATGTGATAGATCAAAAGTTTGCTACAAAAATGTACTGCAATGCATAACAATATCACTTGGATTGATTTTACCAAGTCTCTGTTCATTTTTGGGGAAAAAAAATCAACAGAAACAGAAGAAATTTGATTTTAAGAAATGGGGGCATTTCAAACCATTTATCTTTTTGCTTCTCATGTTGAGATCCAAAATGAACCAAATGCTTCATACTTACACTGTTTCTGTCCTCTTATTCCCTTTTCTTCACTCTGTAGCTCTTTTCCCATTACGCAAGTCATTTTTAACTAGAGCGAAAAGCCCTCAAAAGAGTCTCCGAAAGCAAAAGCTCTCACTTCTAAAAGTAGCTTTGAAGAAGGGAGAATCTTCATGTTCACTCAAAAACGAAGGCATTTAAAATATTTTCTCGATTTGACATCTTTTGTTGGGCAGTGTCCTAAAGCCTCTGCAGCTTTGCTCATTGCACGCATCATAATAGTAGTGTTCTATGTGTCTGAGCACAGTTTCAAATTTTGGTAGATATCAATCTCTTGGAATCTTCATTTGTTCACTGCCAAGGCATTTTAGGATACATCTTCCTTTCAAATATTAGGGATTGATCTCTGCTCAAGTCTTCTCTCTGAGCAGCTCTAATTACTTGGTGAATCAAGGCTTTTCCCAACTAGGAGGTCTAAAGTATTAGGGCAATAACTTTGGAAGAATTCATCAAATAAAAAAAAAAACTTTGGAAGAACCATTGGTGTTATCAAGGCACCTCTTCATAAGCCAGATTCAAGGACCGTAAGAGGATTATTGCGTTGAGGGAGATGTGGCCAACATAACCGAATGGGCAAGATTGGATTTAATGGTCCTTGGAGATATTGTCACTTAAATTGGAGATTTATTAGACCCTTTGTCCTTCTTTGGCGGCTTCTCTTGGATTCTCATGTATTGTATTCTCTTGTAGTGTTTTAAGTGGGACTTTCATTGTTTATAGGAATTGTTTCCTCAAGTTAACAAAGAGGGTCCGAGTGTTTTTGTTGCTTGGTCGGACACCCCAAACATGAACCTCACTCATGTTTTCTACCATTGCCTGGAAGTACATTATACATAGGACACGTTTTTCTAGCTTCAACTTTATATCATGAATATTTTTAATGGAGGCAATCAAGCCATATTGTTTTCCTTTTGAGTATTTTATACAAAAGTAATTTCCTAAGCTGTCCCAAGATTTGATGTTAAAGAGAATATGATGCCATTTGATTCCCCCAGTTTCCTATGAAACAGGTTTAAGGATCTGGCTTGGACAGTACATTATAAGAGAGCAATGTGATATATATTGGTATCTTATAGAAAAAAGTATTATTGCCTTGTGTATCAGCAATTTAGTTGTGTACATGTGGTACTGTGCGTATATTATGGTCATGAAATGAATCTGCCATGCTAATATAGTCCTGTATACTATCATGTGGCAATGAAAACGTTGACACATGACTTGGCCGTTTGTAAGAACATATAAATGCTCTGTGTCTCGAAACAATTTGAAAGGAACTTGCTTGATGGAAAGTTGGAAACACTAAACGTACGAACAGATGATGTTTATTGAAAGCACTCCTTTTCAATTCTAGTCCATTTATTTCAACCATTTTCTGCCTTCGTGTTACAGTGCTGCAGACTTCTTTCGATCAAAAGATTATGGGACAAGTGCAGAGATGTTTGAAAAGTCCATGCTTTATATTCCGTATGACATAGAGAGCAAAATTCTCCGAGCCAAGGGCTTTAGAGTTTTGTGTCTCTGCCATCTTGGCCTCTCTCAGCTTGATCGAGCTCAAGAATACATCAATGAGGCTGAAAAGGTATCCTAAATATCAACTACTAGTTGGGACTTTTGTCTCCGAGACAATTAAGATCTTTAAATGCTTAGAACTAGTTTCTTTTTTCCTCTTCTGGGAATGGCTTTGTAATGCTTTTGTATATCCGCAGCTAGAGCCCAACATAGCCTCTGCTTTCCTTAAGGTGCTCTCTCTCTCTCTCTCTTTCAAACACACACCCACACGTGCAGGGCTGTACACACATGTGCAGGTGTACGGGTAGACATGCATAGGCGACTTTTATAGGACCTGAAAAATATTGCCACTCTATAGATTAAATGCAAAGCTTGATACAAATACACCCTTCTCATATTTTCCAACATTATTTAATTGATGATTTTGCAAACTTGACATATCTGTTTAATACAGTTCAAGATTTACCTGCAAAAGAATGATCACGGTGGCGCTATCACTCAAATCCAAGCCATGACAACCTGCCTCGATTTTTCAACAGACTTTCTCTCCCTCTCAGCCCATGAAGCTGTTGCTTGCCATGCTCTTCCTGTGGCTGTGGCTGCTCTATCGAATCTGCTAAACTTCTATGCCCCAGGAAAATCCATGCCAGCAACAGAAATTGTAGTCCTACGCACCTTGGTCACAATCCTTTCTGAAGAGCCTGGCAACGAGCTGGAAGTTCTGAAATTTATAAAACGTGCCCATAACCGAGCATCTGAGCTTGGTCCTGATCTCTTCTTTGGAAAAGAAGAGGTAGGAAGACGGGAGCGGAATTGGTTTGCCGCGACATCATGGAATATAGGGACAAAAACTGGGCAGGAGAAAAATTATGAACTATGTGCTGAATTTTTGAGAATGGCTTCAGAATTCTACTGTATTCCTGTTGACGGGCAAGTGGAAGAAAATAATGTTATGGTTTGTAAGTCGTTAATATGGACTGTATCTGCCATGATTGCTTCAGAGAATCAAAGGAAGGCTACATTGTCAGACTCTGAAGTGAAGCAAGCTATAGAACTGCTTGATAGAGCAGGGAAGGTAAGCATTATTAGTCATTTGCTTGATTCATAAAGCTGATGCCTCAATTTTTCATACTCAAAATCAATTCTTTCATGGATGCAGATACTGAAATCAATCTCAACTGGGACTTGGCTACGTGATGATCAAATCACCACCCTTGAGCCTGATCTCTTCTTTTTATACACCTTCAATGCCTATGATATGCAAGGAAGGCTAAATGATTCAGCAGCACAGCAACTCCTTGTGAAGAGTTATGCCAGCTCAAAAGCTTGCAATCCCAAGCACCTCCTTCAGATAGGCTTTCATGCCTCCCAGGGTCCGCAATCCAATCATGAAGTAGCCACCTTTGCTCTAAATGAGTGCCTCTCCGCCTTCCTTTCCTCCCCCTCGCCGGATTATCAAAATGTTGCTCTTACTGTGCGGAAGCTTATTGCAGTAGCAAGCATTCACAAGGGTGATACAGATGATGATGCTGTATATGGCATGTACAAGCAAGCTTACCAGATAATGGTGGGGTTGAAGGAAGGAGAGTATCCTACTGAGGAGGGAAAATGGCTTGCCATGACAGCGTGGAATCGTGCATCGCTGCCGGTGCGGATGGGGCAGATTGAAACGGCCGAGAAATGGATGAATGTCGGCCTAGAACTTGCTAAGCGCATTCCAGGAATGGAGACTTACAGGGCATGCATCGAGGACTTTGTTGATGACTTCAAAAAGAAATTTCATGGGCAGAATGGTAGTGAAAGCAGGCCTATGCAAGTAATATGATGTGAACATCTTGGTGTACAGGAAATTAGTGATACATGATCCTTGTCATACAGACCAAAAAAAAAAAAAACTTTTAGGTGCATACAAAACTGACCCCTTGTGATTCAAATTGGGTCATTTTAGGCTTATAGGGTCATCCTTCTGAGTCATATATCTGCTTATCTTTCGAGTCTATGGAAGTCTTATAATCTCTTGTATCATGCATGGAGCCAATAGGGTGAAATATGAGGGAATTTCAGGACCGTTCGGCTCATTATCCTTTATCTTAACGATTCAATTGGTAAAGGCTTTAGTCTTGATGACATTTTCACCAAGTCTAAGACGCAAATTCTTTAGGGTGCAAACAATTTCTTAGGATCAACCCACGAGCAAAGTCGAAGTATTACTCGATCTATGTAGAGGGACACTTTACACTTGTCAGTTTATCTTGTAAAGATGGGTACATGAGGTGATCCTACCTTTAGAGGAGTTCCCCATCCTCAAAAGAAAAAGAAAAAAATCATTTATCTTTTCTATGTCTTTTAGGAGAAAATACAAAAACATCAACTAAAATTTGAAGAGAAATGTTAAAATCTAGACATTTGTTTCACTTTATTGATATGTAATTGTTTGATCACTCATTGTTACAAAATAAAAAATAAATAAAAATTCAAAGACAGGAAAATTATCATGTCAACAAAATAGGATAAAAGTATGGTGCATATCATTCTTTTTTCTAAACATCTTCTAACTATTTCCACTTGTCCTATAATTGTGGAAAAATGAAGTGACCATGTTATTCCTTCCTAATTTTTTTTTTTTTTTTAAGTGAATGAAATAGTTTGTCATTTAAAATATGTTACAGTAGTTGGTGCAAAATGAGTATGAAAAATAACATTATTATTTTTTATTTTAAATAATATTACTTCTTACATTAATTGTACACCGACTAATGTAATATATTTTAAACAAATCACCTAAAATATATGCCAAGTAAATCGATGTAAAGCTAGTTCGAAGAATAGCATTGGTCTTTTGTATTTGGAGTTTGATATTTCTCTTTATTTTTAGTTAGTTGGTTTTAATTGTATGGACAGTTGTACTTTAGCGCGAAGGAATAACTCCTTTATCCTCTCTCTCTCTCTCTCTCTCCAAATGGTTCTGATGGAGTCTCTTTCCATGGTGCTCTGCTCTTGTCCACCCGTCCTCCAAACCCACCTCAAAACCCAGAAACTGGCCATCTTCAAACCCACCACCTCTCCTCTCCCAAACTCCATTCCCATCCCCATTCGCCATACCCAACTCCCCTCCGCCCACAAAACCCCCCAATTCCAAAACCATCTTCAAAATCCAACAAAAACCCATTTTTCTTTCGCTCTACTCAACCTTTTCACCTCTCTTCCTTGCCTTGCTTCCGAGGCTGTTGTCTCCTCCACCGACCAAGTCTCCGACAAAATTAACCTCGAGTCAATCGTACTTGCTATTGATGACTTTCTCACCAGGAACCCTTTTTTTGTTGCTGGGTGTACCTTCATTTGGCTGGTTGTCATACCTCTCACCGAAGAGTACTTGAGAAAATACAAGTTCGTCTCTGCCATTGACGCATTTAAGAAACTCCGGGATGATCCCAATGCGCAGCTCTTGGATATTAGGGACAAGAAGACTTTGAAGTACATGGGGTCTCCAAATTTGACGATTCTGAATAAGGGTGTGGTGCAGGTTGAGTTTTCTGAGGGAGATGAAGATGGGTTTGTGAATAAGGTGTTGGAAAGCTTTGGGGACGTGGCAAGCACTGTGGTCTGTGTTCTAGACAAGTAAGTGCAATTTTTTTTGGACTTTTTAAAGGTTTGCTAATATTGGAAGAAGCTCATGTCGTTTGAGAAAGAACATGTTTGAATGGAACGTTGAAAATTGGAGGAGATTAGAAAAGAAACAAAATGTTCTTTGGTTACTAAGCCTTTTTCTTTTGGTGTTTTTTGAGCTTAGTTGTTCAATTTTGGAGAAAGGGGTTATAGAAATGTAGCAAGTGTTGACTTCAACAAGCCTTGTTTAAAAGTACTCTATTTCTTCGCGCCCAAATGATCAGCCTGAAGAACAAATTTTATCCTAGTCCACTAGATGAAATGAAAATTCCTCCCCCCCTCCCCTTTCAAAGAAAGTCTCTACGCAACTTCTCTAGCCCGCTAGCTACATGAGTGAAAGGACAGAATGTAGGTTGGTAAGCTGGATAAACTATTTTTAGAAGAGTAAGTCTTCCTTCTTTTGACAAATATATATAATTTTTTTTTTCCAAGCTGCTAGATGCCTCCATATTTTCAATGATAGAATTCCAAACCAAACGAGCCTTTTAAGATGACCACAGAGAAAGTCTTAAGTTATCATTGACAACAAGCTAACCTTGCAACCCAACATTGTAGCCAAGTGAGATGCTTCTACCACATCATCCACATGTGTGACTCACTCTTGCCCAAATTCATCTTTAACCCAGATAAAAACTTCTAAATAAAGTAAAACACACCTGATGGCTCTAAGTTGGTAAGTACTGCATTGCAAAATAGGATCATGCGCAAATTATTAATGCAAAATCTCCATATTTGCACCATGACCTCAACCAACATGGAACCCTCTAAACCTTGCTTCAACTGCTTTGGATGACATTCGACTAGAAATTTCCATATCAAACTGCTTTGGTAAGTACAATGTGTAGCGGAATACACTCATTTGAATTTTTATTTTTTTTGTTATGTACTCAAAATTCATTAAAACTAGAGGGCTCACCGAAGTATACAAGAAGTGTACAAGAGAAACACATAATCCCATAAAGAAAAAAGTCATGAAAATTAGAAACATAAGAACAATCAAAAGCACCCACCCAATGGAAAAGGGTATTAAAGAAGAAGGCCTTAACTCTGCGACCGTCATCTCACAGTCTTCAAGGCTTCGGTTATTTCTTTCTCTCCACAAAGTGGAATCATCCTCCAGCAGCTGTGCTTGCAAACTATACAGAATAAATAAATAATTTGTCAGAGATGGCATGCTGGATTGTGATGCCTTAACTCAACTGATTTGATGTAGACTTGATCTATGACTTGAGAGTTTTTTTAAATCTTAGAATGAAACTATCTGTGCATAGAAAGCTTGTAGACTGGCACCATATTTCCCAATTTTGTTTGGTACAAGTAGTTTGTCTAGGCATAAGATTAGTTCAGTTCAGTTCTGTTCAGTTTTTTATTTTTCTATTTTTGTCGTCATTGTTGAACGGCTAATTTAGTTATTGGTCTACTACTTCCTATTTGAAATTTATGCTGTTTTCTTGACTTACAAAAAAAATACATTGTAGGTGGTTGACCACCTAGTTAACTGTAAAGCATGTAGTTGTCTTACTATTTCACTTTTCTTCTTAATAATAAATGCTTTGTATGGCATATTATTTTACTTGTCTTGGTGTAAAGAATGGATGTGGCCTCCAGATATTGACATTTTAGATAGCCTTCTTTTGTATGAAGCATGTTCTTAATTTCATCACTAGTTTCTCTTTTTGTAAGGTAGTTTTGATGGTAATTCCATGAAAGTGGCGGAATTGTTATTCAAGAATGGTTTCAAAGAGGCCTATGCAATCAGGGGTGGAGTCAGAGGCGAAAAGGGTTGGACGGTATTCTTCTTTCGTTCTTTTTCATTGTACCCTTTCTTTTTTTCACCAATAGAAATAGCTTGGATCTTAGTTTCTTTTCATATAGCTCCAGTCTAATCTACAATTGTTGCAATAATGGTGCTCTGTTTTGAGATCCATATTTGTTAATACTAACTGCAAATGACATGTAGGGCTGATTAGTTGGATATGAAGAGACCAAGTCTAGGTTGATCATATGTATCTGCAGTACATGCATGCTAGGTACAATACAAAGAGAGAATTGTGTATGCGTGGAGTGCACACCATCTTGAAAACGCATTATTACACTTCCAAATCAAAATTGTGTTTCCTAATAAAATGTTCTTCTGCATGGCTTTTAATCTGCTTCCAGACCCTTCAATAACTGCATGAAGTTTGTTATATTTTTGAAGCTTAGGGATTCACTCAGAAGCCTACTTTTGATTCTTTTTTTTCTTCTTTTTTATTCCACTCTGACACATAATTTAAATTTTTTGAATAAATAGTTCAAGACCCAGGTTGATAAAAAAGATAAGAATGCTAATGAAGCTTTTAAGTGGTCGTCTTAATTCAAGGAAGGCTTATATTCCAATTATTTGGGTTATGAAATGTAGGGAAAGTACTACTAGAATCTGGTTTACAGAGTAAAGAACATGAGGTGTTGTATTATATTACAGCAGTCAGGGAGTTAGCTAGAAATGAGTCCGTATGTTTTTTAAATAAAGACTCAACACTGGGAAACAGAGCACTGAAGAACAAATAAACCCAGGCGAGTTTTACTATTAACACAATTTCATATTAGAACTATAATTTAGACACGTAAAGGGACATGTAAACATATTTGTCTTTGGATGTTTCATATTTTATGGTCAGATTTTACCTATTACTTTTTTTTTAAAAGTAGATTTTACCTATTACTTGATGCAATCTTGAAGAAATGTTCACAAAGGCTTTACCCATTAGCAAGGAAATGAAGGAGGATAGAGCTCAATAAAATCATCTTTTATTTTTTATTTTTTCTCTCTAGTATTGGGTCTGTAAATTGCAAATGAAGCTTTTCTACTTAATAGGTGGAGGTAAACGATTATAAATGAAGGTTTTATCTATAACTTTATGGAATACAAATTAGCAGTCCAGAAAGCACATTATTTTCTTTTTTCTTTTTCTTTTTTTCGTATGTCTTTGTATTTGTTTCTGAATTAAAGGAACTAATTGCGGCGCTTTTTCTTTTTTGTTGGGCATTAGGTGTGTTCAGCATAGGTGTTAAATTACCACTTATCCTAAAAGTTTAAGCTAATAGGAATAGCTCAATTTAATTATTTAATCAATACTTTAATACTCCCCCTCACTTGTGGGCTCAAACTTCCTCTTAATAGGTAGGGCACAATACCTGAAATATTTAATTGAAATTAGGGGTGAATTGAGTCATAGTTTAAACTTTGGACCTTTAGCTTTGATACCATTATGAATTATAAGAAGGAAGAATTCTTATTATTTCTCAATGATCGAATGATACATCAAAGGTTGTTTATATGGAGAAACAACACACTAATATGGAATTATAATAAATGAGAACATATATTAAAAGGAAACAAAATCTTATCAGCTGCATATCTTCGACAATAGGTTCATGTCTACTTGTACATTTGTCATATTCAAATTAATAATACTTTCCATCATTTTACCTCAAAAGAAAGGAGATATGTCAATTTTTGTTAAACTTTAGGAAAGGTGCATTTTGACACCTTCTTTGGTAATATCATTGAATTTTTGCTCATTTACTCTTATATGTCTTCTTGCTTTAAGAATTTCTGTCTGACATTTGTTGAAGTGGTTAACTTTTTTCAATTTTTTGTTTTTGTAGGCGATACAGGATTCTCTTTTGCCACCTTCTGTGCATATCTATCCAAAGAAGAAAGTTAAAACTTCTCGAAAACGTAGGATGAATGGAGGAGTTATTCAGCAAACTGAAGATAGAAATAATGCTACCTCTTCTGCTTATATCCCTATAGAAGAAAATTGGAAAAATGACGGTCATCTAAACAAGTCAACAGGATCCATACCGGACATGAAAAGTGGTTCTTGATTATCCTCTCCCTACAGTAACGTATGTCCATCTTCTCTTTCTCTCTCTGTTTGTGTGTTTGGGTGTAATATGCCTGAAATAAATATGATAAGTTACAGAAATGTAAATCTATTTATATCTGCAAGAATAAACTTCTGCCTTTTACTTTTCATGAATGAATTTGGTTGCCACCTTCAGGAATGACAACCTCTATTGAAACTGTCAACTGAATGATTAATATCTCATGCTATGTTTGGAGGGGGCTCATGGTTTTTTTTGTCTGGTCAGAAAGTCATTTTCTCATTAAATTAATAAGATATTAATCATTCAGTTCAAATTTCCCCTCTGTATCTATCCAAAGGCAAGGCTCATGTCTCGTGGCATTGTAGATAGTTTATGGGGGTGTCATCATGGGGAGCTTTTAGTGGTTTTGATTATGTGGATCTTAAGGGTGGTGGAGTAGTTTAGGGTTTAAGGTGGGGGTCTTCACCTTGGTTGTAACTCTGATGGGATTAGAAGGGTTGGTGGAAGTGTCTTGGGGATGTTGGGGGGTTTTGCTCTTTCTAGTTAGGTGTTTCATTTTGTATACTTCTTGTTTGTATAGGGGCGTCTTACGCTTTTAATAAAAAAATTCGATTACTTACTAAATTTTTTTTTTTGCAAGAGTGAAATAAAAATTTTGGTCAGGAAAAAGTTATCACTTATGCTACTATATTTTTTATTTGGATGTAACTCTGATGAGTTTGGATCTATATAATATAGTCAGTGTAAAATCTAGATGCAATGCAATCAAATGTCTTACTATTAAATTGTAAATATCACGACTCTTGTTCACAAAATTGTTCGTTCCTTAGCTGATTTGTTAACCTTGGAAAATACTATTGTTATTATTATTTTTTTTTTTTTGTGTGGGGGCGGGGTGGGGGCAATATTATCATGAATCATGTCATTTTTTCATTAGTTTTGAACTTGTGATTATGACTGCCACATTTTCTAATGGCCCTTGTATTGGGTTCACCAGCTAGAGTCTTGTCCATTGGTCTGTTCCAGTGGACATGTTATTTATTAGTTTTTATGTGTAAGTTATTTTTGGAAGCCATTAAATTTTTTTAGCACAAGTTACTTATAGAAGATAGAAAACAGAGGAGTAGAAGACAGGGCACAGTGTAGTACCACATTGCTAGTAGGAACATTTGTCCATTGGCCTGCCACACTGTCTTTCACTTGTGTCTTGTTGTTTGTGGTTGTTTTGTTTCTCCATATACTTTCTTGGTAATTCTTGTTTATCCTTTGAGCTTTCTGTATCAGGGGATAACATCTTGTGACACTTGATCTAGAGGGCAAAGATGCAAGCTTTCATAGGATGAGTTGATGATTCTTGTAGCGTTTTTAATTCAACTAAATTGGCCACAGATTTTGTCATTTTGAGTTCCTGTATGAAGAAGCTTTACATGTTATTAGAAAATGTAACCAGATGCTTTGTGTATTATTATTCATTTATCTCTCTCTGTGTGGATGCAGGATCCAGACCTAAAACCTCCATCGTCCCCAACTCCCTAGGAGCCGCAAAATTGATGCTGTATAATCTCAAGCAGCAAATCCTGTTGGGTTGAATCTCATTTCAATTTTATTTTTTTCTACTTAATTTGTTTATATATCTTCTTCTTCTTCTTCTTCATTAGTGTCTGTATTGTGGTTAAATTATTCCTTAAATTTCCAATTTTGACAATAATTAGTTCTCTCTCTCTCTCTCTTATGTACCGTTGCCCTAGTACTTTCCGACTACATCCATTGAGGAGAATAGGCATTTATCATTCATCCAGTTGCTGCAGTGGTATACTTCATTCACTACAATATAATTCAAATTAGGCAAAAATTATAAATAAACAATTGTTTGGTCTCAAAGGATAAATAACAGAAGGAAATATGAAGGCCTACGAGGGTTTTCTTGCAAACCAAAAGAGAGTTGCCGTTACAATGGCTCAAAGTCGCGTGACCTGCGTGCCCTGTCCTCACACACCTTTTAAGTGCAACAACAGCATCAATGCAAGAGATAATGCACGACAGCATGTGTATAACATTGATGCAAAAACAAATATTTACTTATTTATTTTCTTCTCAAAAACTCTTAAAATTAGGGAAAATTTCACTTTAGATCCCGAGATCTTTCAAAATTCAAAACTCTCAATTTATACCATTAAACTTTTAATTTCAATCAATTTACTCACTCCGTCAGATTTTAAACTTTAAAAGTGATAAAATGATGTTTATACCATGAATTTTTTATAAAATTTCAAATTTACCCTTAATTTCCTTTTAAAAAAACGAAGGGTAATTTGGTGTTTTTTGGCATTTCCGTTACAAGTTAACGGCTAAAACTAATGAATGGGATAAATTGATTGAAATTAAAAGTTTAATAGTGTAAATTGAAATTTTTTGAATTTTATGGGTCTTTTCAAACCACGCGATAGTTTAGAGATCTAGAGTGAAATTTTTCTATAAAATTATTATAGAATTTTGAACTAATATTAATTTTTAAAGTCACGTCAATTTTGAAAGACCACAAAAATAATATGAATCTTCCTTTTCAGCATTACTCTTGTAGAATCCAAATCCGACTAATTGGGCCCTAGAGCCCATACTGGGTCAGCCCATGGCAGTGGCCCGAACGAGAGCGTATTATTCGGACTAATCAAACGATATCTTCGGGAAACCAAACATTCGGATTTCCCGAGTATTGAAGACCAAACACTCGGATTTCCCGAATGTTTAGACCTTCCGATCATGAGTGGCCATGATCCTCGGTTTAGCCGAGGATCTCGTCAGCCGACCATAATGACGTCATCAGGTTCCTATAAAAGGGAGACTCCACCCGCCATTCGAAGGTATCCTGTTTTCCTCACAACTCACTTATTCACTTCAAGTTATCCGATTACTCATAATCAAACACTAACTTAGGCATCGGAGCTCCCGTCGCCGGGACACCCCCGGCCTATCTTATCTTGTTCTATTTTGCAGCCAGATCAACCCAAACACCATCACCATCATCTATACCATCGTCAACGATCCAGCAAACCAACGATTAAGAACTCTCCACGTCATCCTTGGGAAAACTGTGTTCTAACAGTTTGGCGCCGTCTGTGGGAAACGTATTTTCGAATTCTTTCTTACAAAAGAAAAAAATCTTTTCAAGGATGAAATCTCGGCAGCAACGAGTCCTGCACTCCAAAGCTCTAGTGAGTTCCAGCGTCCCCAAAGCCCAACCGGCACCGTTAGAGGAAGTTGTTGACCGTGTCAACAGCGCCGTAGAAGTCACCACTCGGGAATTCCAATGTCTCACTTCTTGGCTTCTTCACCGAGGAGATCAACGGAATGTGGCTATTGAAAGCCACCAAGCACAACCCCGAACTAGGTGGGAAGGTTGCTCTCGGAATCCGAACTGGGAAGAGATTCGAGGGCGACAATCTGACAACGAGCGAAGTCAAGAGCACTACTATCCCACTGGACGTCTCCACTCGTCCCCTCTCAGTTCATCATGTCATAATTGGTCAGACCATCTGGGAAAACATGAAGCAGAGCGCGATATACCGAGCCAGAAGGGAGAAAGCGAGGAACCGACCCCTCCATTCGGGAAGAAAACAGCAAAACCATCTTGTGCGGATCAGGTAACAACTCCGTACTTTTCCAGCAATTCTCAATTTCCTTTGATCAAAAGCTATGACGGAAAAGGAGACCCGACAAGTCATATCGACAAATTTCAAACTCATCCATCCCTTCGCAACCTCCCTAGTGAGATTGCTTGCCACATCTTTCCTTTAACTTTAGAAGGAAGAGCTCGAGAGTGGTTTGACAGATGCGAACCTGTAATCGACTTTAGTACCATCAAACACCGGTTCCTAAAACAGTTCTCCGCTGCCCCTAGAAAGAAACAACATCCTGCCTCTCTATTTGCTCTGAAACAAGGCCGAACTGAATCTCTGACAAATTTCGTGAAAAGATTCTACCTAGAGCTGCGAGTGGTAGATAACCCAAGCGACCAGATCATACTTTCGGCAATGATCAACGGAATGAAACCCGGAGAACCTGTTTTAGCCGAATTAGCTGGTCAGCCAACCACTTGTACCCTGCGGCAGTTTTCCGACAAAATCAAGGCATACCTACAGAAAGAAGAAGCTGTCAAGAAGGTCAGGAAACTATCAAGGCCGGGGAACCTACCAGGCGGGTTCCGACCAGGAGAGGGGTCTTCATCAAGGAAAAGAAAGGAAGCCGATCATATCGATAAGCAAGATCCGTTCCCTAATCAGAAATGGACGCCATTGAATGCAAGTTTGTCTGTCGTCTTCAAAGAAGCAAGGAAAGACCCTGATTTCAAACCCCCACCAAAAATGAGGACCCCACCAGGGAAGCGGAGCAATCAAATCTGGATACCATTCCGATCATGGCCACCGACCAAGAATGCCTTTTTGTTAAAGAAGGAAATCGAGAGGTTCATTCGCTAGGTAAGCTGAAAAATTTCATAATCGGAACATGGATACCGAGAGCTACTCATATAAGTTAAGAAAAGCGGAACCGGACCAAGCTCTCAACTCTCAAATCCTCAAGGGATTCCATACTAGCAAATGAACTCCGACGAGAAAAAGTGGAGTATGAACAAAGCCGATCATGGGGAGTATTATGTTCAGCGCCCAGAAAAAAAAAAAAAAAAAAAGAGGAAAGGAACCTTATAGGTAGGTTTATCCTTTTACCCCTATGTTCCTTGTATCCAAAACTTATTATAAAAAAGCGAAGTGATATTTCACTATGAATTACGGAGGTTAATTATCATGTCAGATCCATACAGTGCCATAATATAAAAAAAAAGCCAACACAGGATCATTCGGTCATAAGCTCGGTCAGGAGACACAAGGATGTATAAAAACAAAAAAGATAAATCCCATACAAAGAACAAAGAGCTGATTACAAAGGATAAGTCTCATACAAAGAGCAAGAGTTGATTACAGGGAAAAAATTCCTACAAAATACTAGGTACAAGGCTTCAACAAACGCGTTCTCCAAAAGAAGAGGCTTATACAAAAATCTACAGCTGGTGACATTGTACAATGGAATATGATCAACAAGAGGCATAGCTCCCAAGAAAAATATCCCACCGGACCAGCAAAGGCTGATCTTCGCCGGAAAGCAGTCCCAAACCCACCAAGCCGATAGTAGGCACCTCCACCGAAAAACAGTTATTGAAGTTGTACAGGGGAAGGTGGTTAGGATCAGTCCGACCGCTCATCGCGAGAAGTATCGCCAGTTATACGCGATTTACCCAACGCCCGAGACCTCCAGAACTGGCATCTCTTTCGAAGCTGCCGACATTCCCTCTCGGTATCTACCAGAAGGCGTGCCCTAGCATGCTCGCCAAAGCCAGTTGATGATCCTTGGAATCAACTTCACCCACCATCCTCGACAGGTGATTCGAACGTTCCACAAGCATGTGCTCATGGGACGCCAGAGCCACCCTTAACCTAGAAAGCTCCACCCGAAGGTCCTGTGGGGTTGGGGAAGTCACTTCTCCGGAGGCGGCATCATCATTCGGCCCCAGAAAGGGCATAAACGACCCGGCCGAGGACGAAGAGTCTCCGGAGCTATCCGAAGAACGGCTGATTCGGGAACCCCGATCCATCTAAATGAATGGAAAGGTGCAAGAAGTATGAGACTGATGCAAGTGCCAATCTGAGTAGCGTGATACTTATAGAGGAATGCGTGAGAAATCGAAAGTTAGAATAAATACGGCGCCAAATCGAGAATTACGGGAAGATCAGCGGGCACGTATCACAAAGGCCCACGTGGCCGTCCTCGAAAGAAGGGAAGCAGAGTCATGATGAGTGTGGAAATATGATACAACGGAAGTTAAAACGACGAGACGGTCAAAGATTTCCAGCCCAGGTCTTCGCGGACAAGAAGTTAAAGAAACCGACTAGACCTCATCTAACACAAAGGCGCGTTTGACAATGGTGACGTACTGACACCAACCTCTGATCAGACAAGCATATACATGACCGAAAAAATCCTTAGCCTTCACATTCTCAGCCCCATCTCTGAAACGAATGGTTACGATAACGTGAGGTCTATAAAGATTCCTCGGTCACGGGGGGTGTTCATAAGCAGGAAAGGCGAACACACGCACAAACATTCGGAACCAAAAGCCTCTGAAGTAGGAGGGTTCCGAATGTATCAAAGCCCGATTAGAACGAATGCCTCCGAGGCAGAAGTGTTCTAAGGCTCAAATAGAATCGAAAGCCTCTGTAGTAGGAGTGTTCTAACAAACATTCGAAACCGAAAGCCTCTGAAGTATGAGGGTTCCGAATGTATCAAAGCCCGATTAGAATGAATGCCTCCAAGTGTTCTAAGGCTCAATTAGAACGAAAGCCTCTGTAGTAGGAGTGTTCTAACAAACATTCGAAACCGAAAGCCTCTGAAGTATGAGGGTTCCGAATGTATCAAAGCCCGATTAGAACGAATGCCTCCGAGGCAGAAGTGTTCTAAGGCTCAATTAGAACCGAAAGCCTCTGTAGTAGGAGTGTTCTAACAAACATTCAAACCGAAAGCCTCAAGTAGGAGGGTTCAATGTATCAAAGCCCGATTAGAACGAATACCTCCGAGGCGTAAGTGTTCTAAGGCTCAATTAGAACCGAAAGCCTCTGTAGTAGGAGTGTTCTAACAAACATTCAAATCGAAAGCCTCTAAAGTAGGAGGGTTCCGAATGTATCAAAGCCCGATTAAAACGAATGCCTCCGAGGCGAAGTGTTCTAAGGCTCAATTAGAACCAAAGCCTCTATAGTAGAGTGTTCTAACAAACATTCGAACCGAAAGCCTCTCAAGTAGGAGGGTTCAATGTATCAAAGCCCGATTAGAACGAATGCCTCCGGAAGTGTTCTAAGGCTCAATTAGAACCGAAAGCCTCTATAGTAGGAGTGTTCTAACAAACATTCGGAACCGAAAGCCTCTGAAGTAGGAGGGTTCCGAATGTATCAAAGCCCGATTAGAACTAATGCCTCCGAGGCGTAAGTGTTCTAAGGCTCAATTAGAACCAAAAGCCTCTATAGTAGGAGTGTTCTAACAAACATTCGAACCGAAAGCCTCAAGTAGGAGAGTTCAATGTATCAAAGCCCGATTAGAACGTAATGCCTCCGAGGCGTAAGTGTTCTAAGGCTCACTAGAACCAAAGCCTCAGAGTAGGAGTGTTCTAACAAACATTCAAACCAAAGCCTCAAGTAGGAGAGTTCAATGTATCAAAGCCCGACAACGAATGCCTCCGAGGCGTATGTTCTAAGGCTCAATTATCGTTAGTAGGAAGGTTCTAATAAACGTTCGGAGCCGAAAGCTATTGAAATGTGAATTTATAAATATCATCCTTCTCAAGGCTTGTATCTAAACGAAGGAATTAAAAATGTAATAAAGATTCAACTTCAGAGAAAAGATCGTGTCTACATACAGGGAACAAAACATTCAAAAATCAAAAACATATGTCAAGCGACAGCTTTGATAACAAATTTCTTAAACTATTGACCAATTGAGTCTTTGTCATGGCGGTTGTCCCATGATTCAACGGAGGAGTTCACAGACCCTGAAGAATCGGCTTGTAAGTTTCCCTGGTATTCTACTTCACGAGAAGTTTCCACTAAGGCGGAGGCTTCCCGATTGTATAAAAGGTGGGGGTCGAAGCCCATATCTTTGATGCCTCGGCAATCTGGCATCTCTTCTTGTCCAATAAGCAACATGTTCTCAACAATTTTATTAGAAGGCAGAAGGTCTTCAACGGATACTACATCCACCTTGGAAAAGTTACCCGGCTTCTGAACCCACGACCGAAGAGACTCAATACCTTCCATGTAACCTACATGGAAGCCCGAATCTCAGGCCCAGGAAGCAAAGGTGAGCTGCTTGAAAAAGCTTCAAGCCTTCTCCTTATATTTGCGTATCTGTTCCTTGGCTCGGCGGAGGCGTTTCTTCAAATGTTCGGCCTTACCATGCTGCATCGCCGCTTATTCTAGTGAATGCGAGATTCTGGTTTCCGAGGCTTTTGACTCAATCTCGGCTCGAATCTTTGCCGAAGAAAGTTCCTGTTGAAGACTTTGAATTGTCGCGTTATTAGCGACGATGGTGGCCTATAAGTTGCTAATTTTGGCTTGAGCTTCTAAAGTGTCCCGCGACAATTGAGCCTCCAAAGCCTCAGCATGCGCTGTCATGTAGGAGAGTTCTCGATCCTTCTGGCTCTGAGCCAGAGCGAGTGCATTCTCCAGCTCATCCACCCTTCTTCTCAACAGCTCGTGATCGGAAGTGTCACCTTCTTGCGACCGTCGGAGCCTGAAGAAATAATCCATGCTGTGCATAAAGCCTTGCAAGGTGCACCAAAAGGATGAATTTTTGAAATATCAGTTAGATGATCTGATTGAAATATGAGGCACTCACGTCAATAAGATGGAAGATCATATGGTCCGCTGTTTCTGAGAGGTCATCGCCTTAACCTCTGCCATGGCTGGAGCTGAAATCAGGCCGGCTAGGACAGTGAGAGGGTTGCCGAGCCACTTCTCGCCTAACCGATTTAGAGTTTCGCTGATGGACCAGTAGATGGCGTCGAGAGTCCAACCACTCAAAGAACCGCCTATCGGAGAGGCATCCGTTGCGATCTGGCTGATGATTGAGCCCTCCATCTCAGTCTTGATTCATAATCAGCCATAGATATGATCCGGGTTTCCTCCTTCTTCAGGCACCAATGCTGAAACCTCTTTAGTAGCGGATGCTCCTGCCCCTTTTCCCCCGCTAGGATCGGACCTCAGAAGGTTTTCAGTTGCTTCGGCGAATGGAGAGATCTGTGCGAAAGGGCTCTCTGTGGAAGCGCTCATCAGCATTCGCTCAAGGTATTGTTCAGTTTCTTTGTCTGAATCAGACGGGGATCCAACATCAGCAGGGACAGGAAGGCAAGGCGCGTCCGGGAGTGGAACCATTAACGTGTTTCCTTGACCCTCAACGGTGATTATCTCAGTTCCTCGCTCCTCGCAAATCGTCACCCTCTCGGGACACCTTTTATCAGAAGGGTTTGAAACAGTTGTTTGTCCTTTCCGAGTGAACATTCTTGATTTGAACATGGAAGATAAAAACTTAGCCCTTACATCTTCGGGCATTTCGTCAGATCGAGTTTTAGTGATCTTCCCAGGCTGGTCACATTCAGCTTCTCCTTTAGAGGAATCCCTCTGCATTTCTCCTTCAGTCCTGTCAACCATGGAATCCGATAAGAGGTCTATCCCAAATCCCTTTGCCGCAGGGTCACCCGACATATCTCCTCTTGCTATGCTTTTCCCCTTTTCTTTGCTTGTCCTTCGAGAAAGACAGGTGGGATGGACAGGGGAAGGCGCGGCAAGTGGTTGTGCTGAAGATTCGTCGATCATAACATCCTCAGCAAGTGGTACCGGACTTCCTAAAGAAGGTGAAGTCACGGTTAAAGACGGCTCGACCAGGGGATGTTGCGCAATATCTGACCTGGAAGACGAGCTAATTTCCTTATGCCGAGTCTCCGCTGAAGGTTGGTTGATCAGAGAAGTCTTGATACGAGTAAATTCAGAAAACGGAGGAATCTCTTCTCTTTGGCTTTCGGGAATAACCTTCTGCTTCTTAGAAAGAATTGGGGTGTCTGGCCCTGCGTTTGGCTCGGAAGTTTCTTCCTGGGAGAACCCTGATCTCTCCCTCACATTGACCCCGCTAGAAGATTTCGCTGGCGAAAGGATTGGAGCCTCAAGCCGAGTAATTCCAAAGGGGCGGGGTTCCGAAGTTTGAAGCACTGTAGCTTTCCTTTTCTTCTTCAATTTCGGTTTAGACTCAGCAACACTAACGGTCGGAAGTCTCTGCGCGGCTAAAGTGATTTGCGAAAAAATGGCGTCAAAATCCATCTCAGCAACATGCTTCTCAGAATGTCTCAATAGCTCCCGCACATGGGCGGCTTCATCTTCAGTCAAAACAAGTTCGTCTTGCTTTGAAGACAATAGGCGGCGAACTTCTCGGGGAACCTCCGGATCAGCAACCGTCTCGGTAGTCGGACATTCCCAGGCACCTCGGGCGAAGAAAAACCGATCTTTCCAGTATTTGTTACTGGAATATCCGGGTAGAAGAATAAATTTAACCTTCTGGCGACCCTGGAAGTTGAAAACATACTCGGTCTTCGGATTCCTTAACGGTCTGTATATCTTCAAGAATTCTCGAACCGAAAGTTCATGTCCCTCTCCCAAAACTCTCGGCTAGAGAATTATATAAGCAAAGAGAGTTCGCCAAGCATTTGGGGCTAACTGATGGGGAGCTATTTGGAGATAGTGGAGTAATTCTCTTACTATCTTCGGAAATGGAAGCCGAAAGCCTATCTCAAACATGTCTTCGTACAAACAAATCTCATGTTCATTGCTCCTAACCATTGCACCCTTATTCTCAGAACCAAAGCGTAATTGCACGGAAGTTGGGATGGAATATTTCTCACGAAGTTGTGATTCATCCGCGCGAGTTGTTTTAGTCCTCCAAAGTCCAGGATAGAAGGTGTCTGCTTCCTGAGCGACATCGGATTCCTTTCGCCCCATGTTTACGAAATCCCTTAGATTATAGTCACTAGAATTAGAGGAAGGCCCTGATCGAGAAGAAAGGAGAAAAGCCCACTGCTGAAGGACGCTCAAAGAGGGTTCAAGGATGGGAAGAAGGAAATCTAGGTATTTCGAAAGGGGGACTTCAGGATTAATAAAGTAATCTACCGAAGGAACAACACCCACTGAAGCTCAAAAGAATACGGTCCTTAAGAAGAAGTATTGATTAGTCTCGTCTAAGGAAAACCAAGCCAGGATTGGAAAAGGAGGCAAGGTTTATAAAGTCAAGGGTTTTTCTTATGCGTAAGAGGCAAAGAAGAAGAAGGTCAAGAGAAAACGCTTTTCTGTTCATAAATTCAAAGCGTCTCGAAAGTAACGGTGTTATTTATGTCCGTAGCCGGCCCTGGGATAATACGCGTCGGAAGGTTGAGAAATGTGCGCCCTTCAGGATCGTCGGATGAATCCCTAGTCGAGGTCTAGGTTCCGGTCTCATTATTTTAGGTGATCATGGCCACTCAATTGAATCCAAACAAGTGACGATTCTCCTCCAAAACCCTAAAGGAATTAGGTATAAATTTCCCGAGTTTCTTTCTAACTAGAAATTTGGGGAATGCATAGAATCCAAATCGACTAATTGGGCCCTAGAGCCCATCTTTGGTCAGCCATGGCGATGGACGAGGCGTATTATTCGGACTAATCAGCGATATCTTGGGAGACCAAACATTCGGATTTCCAGTATTGAAGACCAAACACTCATTTCCGATGTTTAGACCTTCCGATTATGAGTGGCCATGATCCTCGGTTTAGCAGGATCTCGTCAACCGACCATAATGCGTCATCGAGTTCCTATAAAGGGAGACTCTCCCGCCATTCGAAGGTATCTGTTTTCCTCACAACTCACTTATTCACTTCAAGTTATCCGATTACTCATAATCAAACACTAACTTAGGCATCGGAGCTCCGTCAGGACACCCCGACCTATCTTATCTTGTTCTATTTTGCAGATCAACCCAAACACCATCACCATCATCTATACCATCGTCAACGATCCAGCAAACCAACGATTAAGAACTCTCCACGTCATCCTTGGGAAAACTGTGTTCTAACAACTCTTTATATAAATAACAGTCTCTTCTCTGTGTTTCCACAACCATCTTCTTGTTCTTGTTACCAAGATGTTGGACCATCCCTTGTTGCTCACTCTCCTCGCTGAGTTTGATGCTTGCAGAACTCCGCTGCAAACAGCCTCAAAAGAGTATCTCTCTCACTTCCTCAAAGGATTTTTTTTTTCTTTTCTTTTCAGAGAGATACCATTAAATTGAAAAAGAAAAATGCTTTTCTTTTCTTGGTTATCAATTTCTATTATCGTCGGTTTATGATTGTTTTTTCTCCCTAAAATCTATATTGTTGTCTGATGTCATTTTTCTGATTACTTGCAATCGTGCAATCAAGAATGAGTGGTTTTGGAAATATATGGTAAATAATAAGGGGAAATTACCTTTTACCCTCCTGAAGTATCCACCCATTTTCACTTTTGCCTCCAAAGTTTAAAAAGTGACACTTAACCCCCCCAAACTTTCAAATTGTGGCAATTTAACCCATTTAGCATTTTTATTCCCAAAATGCCCTCATCACATTTTTTTTTTAAAAAAAAAAATCCAAATGGGGTGGCTGGCCACCACTTATGGGGTGGTTTGGCCACCCCAGCATATATTTATATATATTTTTTGGCTTTTTCTTATTTTTTAGGATTTTTTTTTTTTTTTAAGAGAAAATGTGATGGGGCATTTAAATGGGTTAAATTGCCACAATTTGAAACTTTGGGGGGGTTAAATGTCACTTTTTAAACTTTGGAGGCAAAAGTGAAAATCGGTGGATACTTCAGAGGGGTAAAATATAATTTTCCCAAATAATAATCTTCCAATTAATATATTTTTCTCTATGCTAGTTGTCTAATACCCATCTTTTCAAAGACCCTTCTCCTTGAACTTGCAAATTTTCTCTATGCTAGTTGTCAGCGAAGAAGTTGATCAAGATCAAAAGCCATGCGCAGCTATTTCTCAAAGGAAATCATATAAGAAATTCTATGAGGAAATCATATAAGAAATTCTATTGAGACTAGCCCAGCCGTGAAATCCCTCGTGAGATTCACTTGTAGAGTATTGGGTCCTCCATAGCCTCTCTCCTCCCTCTACTACAATACACAAAATACCCATCTCACTCTTCCTCCACCTCCTCACTCGCCACCGATGATGGCATCATCAAAGCCACAAAACCCAACGATGCCACTTAAATAGAAAAAAGAAAATTAAAATTAATATCTGTGTTTGTGCCTTTGTGGTAAAGTTGACGGTTATGTGTTTTCAATAAAAGTTGGTAGTTTTGACTTCTGTTGGAGGAGAAAGATGTAAGAGATAAAGCCGATGAGCACGGTGGGAGCAAGCTGGTGTGGAAGAGATTGGTGGCACACTCAAAGATCTAAGTGTTCAGTTTGAGTTAATCCCCATGAGCGGCACCCACAAAGTGTGTTAAAACAAGCAAAAGCAAAGATAAGCAAAAGAGGAAAAATAGCGTTCAAAGTTCAAATGTATTAATTATCTTTGTAAATATTAGATTATATGAAACTCTTGTATTTTAGTTTATATTAAGTGTATAAACTCAACAAATTCTCTCTATAATCGTGTTTTTCCCATATCACGTTTAACCGAGGATAATGACTACAAGCAGATACGTAATTGTATCATCTTGATCAACCCTTTCATTATAATTTTCTATTAACAAAATGGAATATTAATTAGATATTATGCATCAAATCAGCAATCCTCATCCAAACAAAACAAACAAACAAGCAAGAAAAATACTTTGGAATACTCTATATTCTATAATTTAACTTAATTAAAAAAAAGTTCCCAAATCTCTACCAAATATTAAACAAAAATTCAACAGAGTTTCACAGGCGACATTCATGAGAACAATCGAAGAGGGTGTATCTCAAATAATCGTTTATGAATTTCAAAATCAAATTTTCACTCATGAACCACTTGCATCTATGAAGCCCGATCAAGAACCAAAATTTCCTAACAGAGTTTTCAGTTACCTTCAAGAGTTTCCGAGACAGTTTTTTGAGAGTTTTGAAAAAAGTGAGTGTTTATGAAAGTTTCCAAGGAAGAGAGCACTTTCGAGAGTTTCAGAGACCGAATTTTCGTGAGGTGAAACAAAATTTTCAACGAGAAGAAGATTTTCAAAATTTTCTAATAGAAAGCTTAAATACAAATAATTTAACACAACATGTCCAACCAATTGATAAATGCAATTGAAACATGCCACCCAGATTGTAAGATCATGAAATTCTTGTAAGGACAAATTCCCGTTAACATGAGACTATAATAGGACATGGCAAAGTTTTCCTCGAAACTGGTTCAGAAAAATTTTCTTCGAATGGCAATCCAGAAGATTATCCATGTCTGGCGACTAATCAAACAACCCATTTAATAAGCACATGATGCACTAAAGCACAGATGGATAGTCTTCTAATTTGCCACCTAGAAAATTGGAGGAAGTTCCTTTGAACTGGCTTGGAGGAAAACTCTATCCATTGGAACTTGTCCCCTAAAAGTCGCACAATTTTCAGCAGTCTAACCCAGTTTGTACAATGAGGATACAAAATCAATTTGCATTTCTAGTAGCTGTCCGGCTAAAGTAGACCAGAAATTCTGTATTACCCTCGGCACCCTTTAATGGAGATTCAATCCACCCTTTGCTGCAGAATCCAAAATTCTCTACACCCTTTATGATCTTGTCAAGAACCTGCACAACAAATCCCCAATCAGTAGCATATCTTCTTCCATTTTTCGGACTCAATGGCAATTGTGTTTTTTGACTAGTAAGAAGACAATGAAAGGGAAGGAAACCCTGAATCTTAAGAACATAAGAAAATTTCTTAAGTTCACCCTTTGTATCTCTTCCAGCAGACAACATTAATTATATTTGCCATTTTTTTTTCAAATTTACTTTCAAAAGTTTGATAATCATGTTTTCAGATAACTTCATACTAGGTACTAAATCTAAAAGAGGGCCAAAAAAAATCTTATTTCCAACATATTGTTTTAGAGATAGATACCTGCATCCTGAAAATCAAGTAAAAACCAAAGAGGCCAATGCATACCTCTTGATGGACTACAGGATCTCTCACTATCCCACCACCTCCTACCTGCAAAGAAAGTGAAATTTTAAGCTCATAAGTAAAGAGTTCATATATATTTTCAAAAAACAATGATCACTTTCTTAGCTCAGAAACATTTCTGCATATATAGCAAACCTTTTACAATCAAACATTAATTCTTTTATCAATCAAGATACATTATATGCTACCAATACAATGTTTCAAAGAACAAGCACACAAGTTGATCTCTTAAACCTACAAATTGTCTCACTAATAGTCTAAGATTGAGTCCTATATTCTGTTTGTTTCGACGTAAAATGTTTTTTTTTTTACTATTTTCCGGGGTTTGGTATGACCAAAAATATTAGTCAAACCAAAAACATTTTGGGTTGACCAGAAAACCTTAATTTTTGTCAAATGGTTTCTCTTTTTTAAAACCGTAAGCTATTTTTTGAATTTGAGCTTCTCCTTATTGTATACACTCTTGCATTTCATTCTCCCCTGCTGTCGGAATCCTCTGCCAGCCACCACCACTGGTGTTCATTGGAAGTCGCTGGCCTTTTTTTGACACCATTGTTCACCGACACTGATTTTTTGTACGAGCCAAATGCCAAAAATATTTTCTAACGGAAAACATTTTACGTCGAAACAAACAGAACCTTACATGAAGGCACTAGAACCCCTAAAGTACCTGCCAGATAATTAATTTTTAACATAGAAAATCTGTTTCTATAGACTAATAAGATAAAAGCCTAGGTAAATACCCTTCAATCAATCTTTGTTATAAAACACGTACTATTATGGGACAGCCTATTGCATGATAGGACTTTAGTATTCATAGAGCAGCACTCTAGGTTTGTTTTGGTGTTAGTTGACACAATGCAACAGCCTAATTCTTGAATGAGTTGAATGTTCTGTTTGTGACCTTAAAGCTGTCTTTATGTTCTGTACTTGTATGGAGGGTGGATTCTCTTTGCACTTCTCGTTTCACTTTCCTGGATTCTTTTTCTTTTTATATTTTTCAATTTATAAATGTTTGGAGCCCATGGCTTAGGTGGTAATAGATGGGAAGGCATTGGACTAACCCCTTAGTCCAAATCATGCCAACAAAAAAATTACTTTTTGTCCTTGTGCACTTTCCCCACATTCTCTTGTGCTGGGTTACATACCCTTGATGTCTTCCAATGAACTTAGTACAAAAAGGAAAAAGCAAGATTTTTTTTAAAAAAAAAAAGAAAAAAAAGTTGGAAGTAGTGGCTGAATACCATTCTATTTAGTAACATGTCCATGTGCTTTCCCCATGTCGTGTGACAAAATGTAAACATTTGTGGTGAACCAATCACAGAAACCAAAACTAAGGGTGTGAACTTGCATGATTCTTCACTTGAGCATGTCAAGAATCAACCAAGTCTCACGCTGAAGCACTAGAAAGACCTCCTCCATCTTTGTTAAGGAATTTGTATACAAAGCAAGATCTCTTTTATCAAATAATACTACACCGTTCTACACTTAGACTAAGTGGAGCACAAATACAGGACAGGAAAATGGTAAAAACATGTGTAGTAGTGCTAGAAAGATTAAATATATGTAAAAGGATAGAAAAATAATAACAAAAGTTTCTTACCTGTGATCTTCGAGCTTCAAATTGAGGCTTAACCAAGGTAACTAAGCTTGCCTCCTCCTTCATCACATTGACTGCAGCAGGCATGACCTGTTTATAAAGTACATAAATAAACAAAGATCTTCATATTTGAGGGGGAAAGAAGCCAAGAAAAAAGTTCCAAAAGTTATGCAAAATGGTCAATGAACACACAAGTAACAAGAAAAGTAACCCTTGGGTAAAGTATATATATTTGTGTATAATGTGAAAGAATTTCTCTGTGGTACATATAACCATTATAATATCTATTTATATTTTTAAGAATATGTTAATTATTTATAACTCCAAGGAGACAAATTGAGTACATTAGCATAGAAGTGGAACACTTATGTCAGCTAAAGAAAATAAAAGCCTCTGAAGTTCAATCTTCAATCACACAACTACTTCAGATTCGGCCCATGCAAGTAGATAAATGAGAGGATGAAAACAACCAGTCAAAAACATCTTTAACGTAGCAACACTATGTATGTTTACCACAGTTTGAAAGCTTACCAAGAGTATTGAAATGAATGAAAGGTCCAAAGTGACCAAATCAACTTTTTGGGGTAGTTCAGAAAGGTATCTCAAATTTGTCCTTTCTATCACAGAAACACGATCATCTCGTCGAATTTTTTCAGCCACCTAAAGATGTCAGCAGAGATTATGAATCAAGAACCATAAAGGATACAAGTGCTTTTTTTATAAAAAAAATTTAAAAAAAAAAAAAAAAATTGGCCATTGGAGAATCACATTTAATACATTTTTTGCTGAAGTTTACAAAACGTCTGGGTTAAAAATCAAGACAAAACAGAAGCTGTTTTAACAAATATTAGATATAATTTCTCTGTGGGTTCTGCAATAATGAAAGAAAGAAAATCTTGCATGAAAGGCTACACGTTAGATTTTCTTTTGCAGGACTTGATTGATAGTGGATAAACTAAAATGCTAATCTAGCCATTTTTATATGCAAATTGTTAGAATATTAATTAAGTAATTAAATTCATCATTTTCTATCCATTTAAACTTTTGGGAGAATTTGTATTTAGCATGATATTAGAACAAGGTCATGTTAAACTCCCACTTATTAAGGGGGAGTTTAAACCCACACATGAAATTGAGTGTTAAAATTTTAATTAAATGACTAAATTTATTATTTTCTATTAACTTAAGCTTTTTAAACAATTGGTGATTTAACACAAATCAAGCATACTAGTTCCATCTTTCTTTCATTTGTTTATTCTTTCATTCTTGAGCACCTGAAAATTAAAATTAAGCTTTCAATGCTGCATTTAACTTACTGAACTTTTGAATTACAATAAATTAACTAAAGAAAATCATCAATTAAAGCGTGAAAATTAGAAAGGCCTGAAAATTCATTTTTCATATATGCAGCAACAAAGATTCATATCATCATGGTTGGTATAAAATTGGCAGCAAATATTTCCTATCACATCTTTAATTAAAGATAATCACTTACGTTTTCTTCTTTTATCTAACAATCCAAAAGTAAAAAGGGATGAGACTCTATGTCCAGAGATGTCTAGTACATATTCACCACACAAAAGACATGAAATCAGAAGGATATATTACCTGCCCATAACCTACATCAACTCCATAAACAAATGATGCACCATACTGAAGCAAGCAGTCCGTAAAGCCTCCTGTGGACAACCCTGAATCAAGAGCTACTTTACCAGAAACGTCAACTCCTAGCTGCTCAATAGCAGCCTCTAACTTATATCCTGCTCTGGATGAAAAAAAAAAAATGGAATTTTCAAATTAATAACACTCTCACAAAAGCTACTTCAGCAATGATATGTGTTAAGAGTACATGATGGGTTGCTTCCGGGGAGTAATCACCTACATACATATTTTGGAACTTCAGCCTTTATCTGTACAACAGCTTTTTCAGAGACAGGTGTTCCAGCTTTGTTCACCACCTTTCCGTCAACAAACACTTTGCCTACACCACAAATGTATCAGGAGAGAGAGAGAGAGAGAGAGAGGTCTAAAAAGTAACAAAACGACTATAGCTAACTTCTCAGGTCAAATGCGCTTCTTCCCACAATGATTAAGAATGGAAGAGTCTATGTTGCATGCCAAATCAAAAAAAAATTTGCACTAATGATAGCACATTCTAAGAAAACAAGACATATACCCACAAAAAAGCGCCTAAATGAAATTGGTTGTCTTAGTCCTTTGTGCAGAAAAAATACTAACTACACCAAATTTGTGAATGAAAATGTCAATAAAATTTAACGTGTAATTATTCTACTTAACAGACAAGACCCAATCTCAACTTTCTCCACCACCAAGTAAACCTCAAGTGCAAACTTATAAAAATCAACCTTTGATGCTTAAACTGCTGAGTGCTAGCAAATTTGATATGAAATTCATTAGTTTTCTGGTAATCGAGATAGTAAACTGCTCAGCATTCATCATAATACATTTTATGCTATTAAAGAATATGGCTTACCTTGTAAGATCCATGATTGAATAAATGTTCGGCTGTATTGTTGAAACCTTTCAAGACATACCTCATCCAGCCTCTTTCTCCTGAACACCAAAATAGTAGAAGATACTAAGATAAAAGAGCACATGAAAAAATATAAAAAGGATTCAAGACCAATTGTCAATATCAAAATGGCAACAAGAGCAAGTTTTTACCTTCCTTTCAGAATCAGTCTAAGCCCATCATCAATAATAAATGGTATTTCAAATAATCTATCCCCAAATCGACACAATATTTTACAGCATTGATTATTATTTACCTCATTTAATAATTTTATTCCCAACCATATCATTAAAATGAGAAATTAGCTCTGAAAATCCAATTAAAACACTGAATAATAATCTTTCCAGAAATGCTTACTTCTTTGGTGGTTGAATCTTTCCAGACTTTGCAACAGCATAGCTTCTAAAGGGACTCTGAATTTGGGCTCTGACCCATCTCACTGAAAGTTAAATTTTTTCAAGAAAAACCTTAAATAAACCAAATTTATACATTAAAAAAATATGGATTAGTCAAAAACCAAAAATACTCGACAAAAATCAATTCGACAGCAAAGCAAGAGAACAGACACACATGCATATACATACAAAGAGAGTACATAGGGTACCAGAAATCTTTTGAGAGTTGGGGTTAGATAGGAAGGACAAGCTTGGGTTGCCATTGAAACAGAGTGAGAAAATGTTTATGGGAAGCTTTAAGAGCTGCAGCGCCATATTTCGCCGGATTTGCTTTCTCGTTCTCTTTTCACGGTTAAGCAGGGGCAGGGCAGAGCAGAGCACCCACCATGAGAAACTATTGATGATAAAAGAGACAGAGCACAGCCCATCAGCCCATAAGCCAATAACTTTCATTTTGGAGGCCCAGTTCCTAAAATTATTAAAGTTTATATTATATGTAATATATAAATAATTAATTTTTTTCATTTATTTAACTACATATACCATTGTTTGATTTCAATTTAAAAGCATTTTTTTTTTAAAGATATTACAACTTTTATTATAAATTCTTTACAAACTGATATAACAGTTCATGTGACACTTATTTTCATAAAATGTGAATTGTCACATGAATTTTATAAAAGTTGTAGATTCCCGAGTATTTTCCATCAACTTATATCATCAATATTTTGAAATTATATTTTTACTTATTTGTAGAATGAATTATATTTCTATGGCTCCTTCACTTGAGTATATACATCAAGAATTATTATGGATCGCATGAGCAGTTGGTGTGAAGCCCAAAATTACTCAAAAATTGAAATCGGGTGCAAATGCAACAGTAGGACTACCTATTGCATCAAGTGAGAGGGTACTCGAACTTCACCTTATTCTAGTAGGAGCACAAACAATTCAAACAAAATACGACTTGGGTGCTTGAATTTTCAGTACACCCCCAAAAAAAAATGTGAGCTCGCTCTCCCATCAAGTTGCTGCCTATTGTAGGCCTATTTCTATTGAAATTGTTGGGGAATAAAATACACTATGAGTCCTACTCAAGCAGTCGCATTCAAATAAGCTACAGCTTCGCATAATTCTACAGCAACGTATCAACCACAACATGAATATGGAACACCGTTATTTCTCAACTACCAACCACTAGGGTGGAACTACTTTAGGCTTTAGAGGCATAAGGTGGTCTCCTCCAAATTTTTTTTTTTTTTTATATAAAATATACCTTTAAAATTTGATTTTTGAACCCATTTAAAGTCTGAAATTTTAATTTTAAAAATTTTACTCGCTCAAATTAAAAGTCTTAGTTCTGCCTCGGCACTGCCAACCACCATCTCTTAGCAACTATCACATTAACATGGAGCATCAATAGCAAACCAACTAGAAAAAACCATTTAGCAACATCACGTAAAGGGGCCGATCTGTCTTTCTAAAAATTTAAGCTCATTACTTTATTTTCATTCGAGATAAACATGTTAATTCATGCATCGGAGTTTTACAGTCAAAGTTGAAGACCCTCTAACGTTCTTATTATTTTGCTGGTAACCCACTATATCAAAAACTACTTTAAACGATCCCAATTTATAGTAAGAAATACTACAAATACTCTCAAGTATTCACTTATTAACATAACAATAAAAATGTGAAAATAACAAATGAAATTAGTAATTTTCAAATAGTAAGGACTTGAGAATGCATGATCACTTTGAAAGGAATAGTAGCAGTCCACATCCATAATACACGATCGACGTGTAGCCTGCAGGTGCTCACTTTTCATAACGTAGGAGAACCAGAGAATCCATATCCCTTAAAAAACCATCCCTTCACCCTTCTCTCTGTTCTGCGTCTGACATTTATCTCAATCTCGCGCCAATACAAGCATGGCAATTCAAGCTATGCTCGCATCCCTATCTCCTCTCTCTCTGGGTGTAGCCTTCAGCAGCTCAACGGCTTCGCAACCACAAAGAAGAAAGTTCCTTAAACTCACCTGCAAATCCAACAGCAACGATAACGAGCAAGTATACTTCTCATTTTTTATTGATTTTGAATTTATCTTTGAAGTGATCATCCGTACTGTTGCATGGTTATAGTATTGAAGTATTATTATTAACAAAATTCCATCTGGGTGAGTTTTATTTGTCCAAATTAATCAACTTTCTCAAAGTATCCAGAGAAACCCAAAGGCCTGTTATAGGATCCTAGCAATCCACCATACCCACCTTCAACGTCTGTACATCTTTCAAACTTATTATCTACCATACATACACCGACTGATTCGAGCATTTCTGTACAATATTGTGGCAGGATTATCTGATAGATGCTCCTGTTTCAGTTGGCGATGGCTTTTCCTTCACCGGAGGTGCTATTCTTCTGTTTTTTGTTTTAAATACACTGCTTCATTATTTCTTTAATTTGAAAATCTCATGTATTGGCCCATTTGATAACAGTTAAAATGATTGAATTTATTATTTTGCGTTAGTTTAAATTTGTGGATGGGTGTTTTTGACAGGAAAATATTCAGACGGGCCGAGCCCATCAGATGAATGGTTTAAGCAAGGGAAGATAGTGAGTATTCTTGTTCCTTAATTGTGGCCAATTCCTTAATGCTTCTTTGTTTGTCTTTTTTTCCTTTTTCCTTTTGGGGTTTGGATATTCAAATTTCTTTTAGGTATAGTCAAAGTCCCAATATTTTTGTACCGTTGCCTGCACATTCAGTGTATAAAAAGCATGCTTATCAATATTCTAGACTTCTGTTATCTTTTTGGATACATTTTATTAAGTTATTGGCTTTGGTTGTATAGTCTGTGTATAATGGATGCTATGTTTTCCCAAATTTACACTATGCGCCATTTGAAAT
Source organism: Carpinus viminea (assembly GCA_013348765.1). NCBI lineage: Eukaryota > Viridiplantae > Streptophyta > Magnoliopsida > Fagales > Betulaceae > Carpinus > Carpinus viminea. The sequence continues at coordinate 27,584,358 of CP054668.1, forward strand.
TCTATCTCCACCTCCATCATGTTTAATTTACTGTTGATCATATATTTTTTCCAAGGTGAGAGCTCATCGTGTTGGTGGTTCTGGTGAGAAGGCAAAGGATCCCATTTTTGGACTTAAAATGGGAGCTAGTTCTCAGGCTGCAGTTGATTTTTTCAGGTAAATTTTGAAGTATCTTTAAGAAAATATTGCCTGATATGGAGTCATATTTGATGTGCCTGTATGTTTCAACTGTGATTCTTCAGTGGTTTTAGTCTCTGCAAAATGAAAATTTTAAGATTGGATTATTTGCAGGGTTTCCGATTGAAACATGCTCTCTATATATGATTTTGTGCAATAGATGGTTTTGCGTTGAAAGTGGAAGTGCTGATAATCCTTCAGTCATATTAATTCATGGTTTCCCTTCACAAGTGAGTCTTTTTTGCCTTAATTTGTTTGAAATATGCAGTTTATTCATTTACTGTGACTATTTTGCTTTCTTCTCATTACACCACTAGAGTTTTTACAAACTGTTCTCTTTCTTTTTTCTTTTTTTCTTTTTCTTTTTTCCTTTAAAGTTCAATTTTGAACTTAAAAATACTGTGATTAGCATTATAAGGTAATTAATGATTGTATTAGGTCTTGATTCATTACCTCTGAAGCCATTGGACTGAACTTTCATTTCATATAAGACAGGAAAATAATTTCATTTATAAAAATTTGATCTTTAGACAATGTTTTAGCTCTCAGATCCTAGAGCCACTGTCTTTGCTAAGATGCCCATTTCTTCACAGCCAGATCTATGGATATCGATATGTATTCATACCCTTTGGTTTCTCTAGCTTTCTTTCTTCATAGTTGTTGGATACATTTGGTTTTATCCAATTGCATTTCCCTTCCATTTACATGTTGCATCTGATGCATAAATGTTAATTGTAATAGAAAATACCAATTTTACTGGCCAGACTTTTTACCATTGACAGGCATACTCTTATCGTAAAGTTCTTCCAACACTCTCTAAGAACTACCATGCCATCGCTTTTGACTGGCTAGGTGAGTCCATAAATTTAGTTTATTGTGAATTATGGTAGAAACTGTTAAATCACATTATGTGTTAGCTTTCTGTTCTCTGTCATTTCCTTCAATTGATGATGGTTATGAGGAAATTATGGAAAATGCCTTTACTCAACAAATCTTCATACCTTTGATAAATATTGTTCTGCAGTCTCCTCCAGGCTCCACCACCAGTCACTCTCCTAAAACCTCTCTCTGCATATAAGGCTTCATCATCTTTCATAACATCCAAAGCACATTTTAAGTTAGATTTTTAAGAGTTAAGAAACTTTTTTTTAATATTCCAATTGTATGATCCATACAATTTTATACCATTCCAGTTATATCATCAATATAGTTTTAACATATTTTTTTCTTAACAAAACGATCTGCACTTTTGCATAAGTATGAAAGATCCAGTTTTTTCATGTATGCTCAAGTGCGGTTGAAATGTAAATTTCAAACATTGGCTCCATGATATAGTGGGGTTCCAAATTGCACGTTGGCTTTCTTCTGGTCATAGGTTGGTCACTGTTTTAGATGCATGAACTGCAATATGAGGTCATTGATGAGAACCAGCAAATTGGTTCAAAGAAAGATTGTATAGCAACAGAAAACACATGATATTTTTGAAATAAAAAGGTTACTGTCTATTTCCTAACTTCACATTGATTCTCACAGTTAATTCCCTGTGAACTCATTGAAAAAGTATATGATTCTTATAATGTTTACACTTTGGAGAAAGAAAAAAAACACACATTCTTCAAAAAAACAGTGCTCGAAATTGGACATCATCAGCTGTTGATCCTTAAGGTTGGCTTGTGAAGGAAGAATATTCTAGTTATCGCTGCTATCTGTACAATATTAGTAGTTCAAAATTCTCTTGAGTTTGGCCCAAAAAAAGAATTATTTTATGGCAATTTGGTTTTATACAATGCAAATACATTCAGCACATGCTGTTCTGAAAGTTAATTTTAATTTTAAAAGTACTTCATAATTGGGCACCATTTTGTTATCATGCTCTTTTTAGAAGAAAAAAGCATTCATTAATATTTCGATTTCTTTTTGAAAGTAAGTGTTGCTGCAATTGTCAGATTGCATCTTACCATGAAGTAATAGTTCATCATATGCTAATTAGAGATGTTTCCTGCCCTTTTTTCCTCTCTCCTATAGGTTTTGGATTCTCAGATAAGCCTCAGCCAGGATATGGATTTGACTACACTTTGGATGGTAATTGCTTTATTAGCTAGCCTAAACAATGGTGGATAATATATGCTTCTTGTTTACCATCTTCATGGTAAATTTCTTTATGACTGCAGAATATGTGTCTTCCTTGGAGTCTCTAATAAATGAACTTGCCCCCAATAAGGTCTCACTTGTTGTCCAGGTATCTCTGCCTTTCCTGATTGTTAAAGCTTGGATGGACCAATTTTTTCTTTTTTCTTTTTTTGTAACATGTAACTGAAGGGTTCCTTTAATCTTTGGTGAACTTCCCAGGGCTACTTTTCCCCAGTTGTTGCTAAATATGCTATCAGTCATCAGGAGAAGCTTAATCACTTGATACTACTCAATCCTCCTGTAAGCATTTCTTGAACCTTACCATTTAGCTTGGACTTTCTTTCCACTGATATGCTATCATTCTGATCATAAACCATGGTGATCTATATATCTATACAGAAATCTCCTCAATGGTTTTGCAATATAGCTCTGCCTTCTCTCTGATTTCTTAAAATCATTGATCTCCTCCATTGTTTCTAAAATGAAGTAGTTTTCTGTATAGATTTACCCTTCCTTTCCCACTTTGGACTTCCCATTGATTCTCTCAAAGCTGCAGTTGATGAAAATGATCACCTTTAGGATTGAAGTAGGTCCCTATATGTTATGCGGGCCTTTTTCCATATGGGAAGTCAATCATAGAAATAAGCAAGTGCAAAACTGCAGATTCAAGGGGGTGAGTTTTAATTTAAAAGTATCTCAAGCAAAGTTGGTCTTATTTTTGGAACATGGGAGATTCTGTAATATGAACTACTCAAACTTATCTAGTTAATGTTGTCTGTGACAATGTGTTATTGATGGTATTATGCATATTTGAAATCAACATTGCTCTATTGGTTATTTATGGGATGATAACAACTAATGAACATGTTTTTTCCTCTGGATTTTAAAGCTAACAGCCAAACATGCCAACCTTCCTTCAACCTTGTCCATATTCAGCAACTTTTTGCTAGGTGAAATCTTTTCTCAGGTAGGATGGTTCTAAGATTTCTTTTATTTTACTTTTATTTTTTATTTTTTTTATGGTGGAGAGGTTATTTGTGGGTGCACAGTTTCATTATACGTTTCTTGCTTGTATGTTCAACTAGGATCCTCTAAGGGCTAGTGATAAAGCCTTGACGAGTTGTGGTCCTTATAAAATGAAGGAGGATGATGCAATGGTTTATAGAAGACCTTATCTCACATCTGGTTCGTCGGGTTTTGCATTAAATGCAATTAGCAGGGCGATGAGAAAAGAACTAAAGGTAAACTTCTTCGTATTTTCCTCTCCTTTTACTTGAATTCTCTTCATTGTGGACCATAGTTTTTTAAATTTACTATAATAGATTAAGATTGTCAAGAAAAGAAGGTAAATATAGTCAAATTCCCCATGCTAGCTAGAACTTCCAACTGGTTTTTACTCATGGATTAAGCTTTCCTGCTGCCAGAGGAACATGTTGCCATTTGAATTTTTTCTTATTTGACAAATTAAATTAAGAAACAGAAGAATGAAACAAAAAAGAAAAAGGTAAAAGATTTGAGTAATTATTGAATTTTTTACTTCCAAAGTAGAATAACACAAGCTTGCCACTGGAACAACCAAAGTCCGGGATCACATAGAAATTTATTTTATTAGCATCAATTGATTTTGCCAGCTAGTTTACCATATATGCGAATGGAGAATCTGAGCAAGATAATAGCCAGTGGATTTTGTTCCTCTTTATTGGGTTGGGAGGTTTTGTTGAAGGTTCTTGAATTGTTTTTAGGCTCTCTTTTTGTTTTTCCTTTTCATATCTAGGAAAAGATGTCTGCAGCTTCCTTTATCATTACCTTGAAACTTGCAATGGAGTGCTGAATAAACAGTACCTCTTAAGGGGTAGCATCTTTATGTGAATCAAATGTACAAAGAATCAAAGATCGGCGGCTGAGGTGCAAGTTCAATGGGTACTGTAACATCCACTCTATAATATATATCAGTGGAAAATGTTAATATGACCATTTAGTCCTATAGAAATATATAATAGAATATATCAAGTGACAGAAAGAGAGTGGAAGCAGAAAGATAAAAAGGTTGATGAAGACCGTTGGCAGTACATCTTTACTAATGAAGTTTGTAAAATTGTATTACAATGAGTAATATTTATAGAGGGATTAAGGAGTGGTGAACAAGAAAGCATAGACTAAATAAGGAAGAGAAACTGCATAAAGGCCTAATATAGAGAATATTCTAACAAGTCCTAATTCCAAAGCTGATTCAAGCTTTCCTCTTACATGAGGACCATTGGCTAATATGCAGATTTTGATTACCATGTCAAAAATATTACCCTTGGATGTAGGAACACATGATTGTTCTACATTTTCTGTTGTGTTGATTTTTTCGTACAACATTTTTTTATGCCTTGGAAAAGTTCCAATGGCAAACTTTCTTGTGAGTGTGTGTGTGTGTGTGTGAGAGAGAGAGAGAGAGAGAGATTTATGACACTTTGTTTCTTCTTCTTCTTTTGGGAAAGATAATGAGTAGTTGATGCTTTTCCTATCTCTGCTTTTTTCTGGTTGCTTTATTGGCAGACCCATGTGGAGGATATGCGGAAGATGCTCACGGATGAAAATTGGAAAGTGAAAACTACAGTTTTCTGGGGCCAAAGGGACCGCTGGTTGAGCTATGATGGAGTTGAAGATTTCTGCAGCAATTCAAACCATAAGCTTGTAGAACTACCACTGGTACAAACTGTTCTCTCTCCTGCATGTTCTGTGCAGAAGAATCTAGAAGCATTCTTCCCTTTGATTGTTTTGTTTTTTCCCTTTTTTGTTTGTATATATTTTCAGTTGTTGGGAAAAGTTGAGTTAAATTGTTGTGCTTTGCAGGCAGGGCATCATGTACAAGAAGATTGTGGTGAAGAACTTGGGCAACTCATTTCTAAGGTTATCAGTCAAAGAAGCCAAATTTGGTGATACAGCAGCGCTGCTGCTTCTTTGACATAAGTTAAAGTTCAGTATATATATTCTTTGTAAGATAAAGACTCCCATTAATGTCATTAAAGATGAGCACCCATGTGTTAATGAATCATTAATAATTGAATTTGAATATGGGACATCAATTATATATTTTCAATGTTGATTGGATCTTTGTCTATAGTTTCTATGTATAAGAATAATGCAATGACAAATAAATTGCCTAAGAAAAATATTAAGGGAAAAAAAAAAAGCAAAATTAGTCATTGTGTACCTATGGTTTACCTTATTCACAATTAGATTCTTGTGGTATCAAAATGAACTCAAAGATTACTGAGGAATGCCAAAAAAATAATTTAGTCTCTACAGTCAAATTTTGTCCACTAATTTAACAAATTTTGTTTGTGTGACACCGATTTAAATATGACAAGTATCACAATTTTATTGGTTCTAATGTTTCACACTATCATAATCTGTTAAGTATGGAATTTGATTGTAGAGACTAAATTATTTTTTTTGGCATACTTCAAGGACTCTTCTTTTTTGACACGTCCGCAGAGAGATAGAGATTCAAATTAAGAACCTTCGCTTTATTGGTGCATTCAAATTGATTGAACTACCTCTTGGGGACTTTTGAGTTTATTTTGATACCACAAAAATTAAATTACAAATCACGTAAATCACAATGATTGAATTTACATTTTTCTCTAGAATTTAAATAAAAATAGCTAGATATGAGCAATTATGAAAATGAGGTATTGGAGTGATGGAGTCAATAAACAATTCGAAATGCCTCACATGTTCCTGAGTAGTCACTTTTAAGTGCACACTTCCTAACATAACAGTAAAAATCATCATTAGATCCAACATTCAGTGGCGACCCATCCAAAAATTTAATGGTCATTTTCACTGCCATGTCAACATCGATCATAGGATAAGATTAATGTGGTTTCTAATAATTCCCTGTCCGAATTCATGTGAAATTGAGCCAATGCTCGTCCACCCATCTTCAGATACATGATACATCAAGAAACAGAAAAAAGACAAATCAAGATATATTCCTTTGGCTTTAAAGTAGAATCCATTAAAGAGTTCACTCCCGGACACACGTAAACCTACAAAACCAAGCCAATACTGGCCAGCATTAATGCATGCATAATGCATTGAGTGCTATAATCTAAAGCCCCGTGACCCGAATCCTGCCAATTCTCCTTCACGGGTTACATTAAAGAGTTCTCTATATAACCATAACATTTGCATGATGATCACCATGTGAGTGAACTTGACTGAGCTTTCTGCAGAAAGCATGAAGATGATGGGAATCAGGAAGATGGTGGTGATGGTGATTTTGATGGTTGCTTTGCTTCGAAGGGTCGTCGAGGGCTGACACCTTGTGCAACATGGATGACGATGGCCTCGCTGCTTGCAAGCCGTCGGTGACTCAGCCAACGCCGGCTGAGCCGTCGCCGGAGTGTTGCAAGGCTCTTGCTGGTGCTGATCTGACATGCCTCTGTTCGTATAAGAACTCTCTGGTTTTGCCTGCTCTTGGGATTGATCCTAAGCTTGCCATGGAACTGCCAGCCAAGTGCAACCTCACCCCTCCTTCCGATTGCTAAGGTTTCTCTTATAAATAATTCTACAAGTCTCTAACTGTCTCTTCAATAATAATGTAACTCTTAAAATTATCATTTGATTAAAATCCAATAATAATCAATCACAAGTTCAATGATGATTTTAAAAGCACATCATTCTTAGAGGACACAAAAAAGGAATTTGTAGCATTACTTATCTCTTACACGCTCGTTTATCACATCTATTTTATATCGTTTTGGTGACGTGTTTTAAGTAATTTTACAAGTTTAAAACACATTATAATCGATACAACGAGTAGTATTACTTTGAAAGAGAACATGTGACATGTGTTAATTAATTATAAATGATTAAATTTACTACTTTTTACCCGTATAAGATTTTGAGATAATTGATTCTAATAAATTTGTCTTAAAAATTAAAAAAAATTTAAAAAAAAAATAAAGAAAAAAGAAAGTTTTACCATTTGGAGCACAAAAAAAATTTATGTTAATGTTATTTTATATATATGGAAAATAGATTAAACATGCATAATATATTTATATATATAATTAATGAGAAATGTTAAAGGCATAACATACACCCAACAAAGACCCAACTTCTTCCTTTAAGTGCTAATTTAAAAATAAAAAATAAAAAATAAAAAAAAAACTGCCAATGGAGGAGAGAAAGAACTTTAAACTATAAATTAAGTCTAAAATATGAGAGAAATTAGGTCTTTGTTGTGATTATATCACATCTCATAATTAATTTAGGTTTAGTCCAAATTAGGGTTTAATCTTGTTGCATTTTTCCTTCTTTCAGGTTTTTGAAGGTATTTGTGCTGCATTGATGGGGTGGTCATTGGTGACACTTGTAATTCTAGGGCTTCAAATCATTCGCCAAGTCTGTTTGATATTTACTAGTTTGAGTTGAATTTGAATGTACTTTGAATAAGTAATTTGGAATATGCCATGTTTAAATTGTTTCGTAAAATCTTAAAATGTTTTGTGTAATATATAAAAACATCTTTGTTGAAAATAATTTGTTTTGATCTTGGTGAGCCCAATTTGAAGTATCGGCGTTAAAATGGGCTAACGTGATGCATTGCATTCACATTCAGCTCAACAAATATTTAGTTAAATAATATATTTTTGGTAAAGTCTACTTAACCCTTTAAACTACCACTCCAAATTAACATTTGCGACAATTTACCTCACAAACTATCAAAATAATGACAATATACCCTCAATGCTAGAAAAATGATGAAATTACCTGTAGAATTTTTAGTAAGGGTAATTTTGTCATTTTGTTAAAATTTGGTGTACATTATCATTGTTATGGTAGTTTGAGAGGTCAATTGTCATAATTGATAGTTTAGTCCGGGGTAGATTGTCATTGAAGAGATTAATTTTTTCTATTTTAGCCACTCATTTTTTTCAAGGAAAATGCTAGGTGTTCTTCTAATGTTCTCCTAGTATCCTCTCAACTTTGATGTGATTTTTAAAATTATAAATAGATTAAAAGTCAATAATGATAATTTTAAATTTAACGATAATTTTAAAAGTCATTACATTTGAAAAAAATCAAGACAACACTATAAAAACACTTTGCAGTTCCCTTTTTTCAAAACGACTACATTCAGCTCTTTGTTTTGTGTAAAAGTTGTGTTTGGGCAGGAGGCCCAAAATTTTTTCAGTTCATTGTTTGAGTGGGCTTTTTTGTTAATTGGGCCATAGACTATTTATTTGACCCTGGTTATTTTATATATATATATACATTTATCTATAATGGTTATATATAATATAAAACAAGTTGTAAGTTGAGGAATGCGCTTAAAGTAGATCTTCTTGCCCCAAGAAAGTTTAGCAAGTTGTAACTAGAAATCCAAAATACACCAAAGGTTTTCCTTGGTACCTGTTCCAATCCTATCCTACTAATATAACGGTAAATAATTAATTAAAAACATGTGGGTGATGTGGGAAACATTTGAATCTTACAACTATGGAGACCCAAAGGAAATTGAATTCGGTTCCTTTTTTTGTTGTAATATGATATAAAAGTGAAAATATCTTTTAAGTATTTTGTATTTTAAATTGTTTGTTAGTATTTTAATTTTTAGCATTGCTAAAAACTAGGGATGGCAATTTAACTCACAAATTCGACACATAATTTTAGAGTTAGGATTTAAGTTAAATGGGTTCAAATCATAACCGAGTCTCTTTTATAAGTCGTTTAATCGTGTTCGAGTTTGACATAAACAGATTGGCTATCTTTATTTTTTAAAGTAAATTTTAAGTTTAACTTAATTTATGGTTGACAATTTAACTCACGACCCGTGAACCTGATTCAAACACGTCAAATAATTTTAGAATTAGGGTTTAGATTAAATGGGTTCACATCATATGACCTATTTAATAAACATGTCGTGTTTGGGTTGATGGTTAACCAAATTGACACGAACTCGACACGTAAATCCATTTTGTCGACCCTATTAAAAACAAGTATTATTACACGAACAAATTAGTACCCGCCAGCATATTTGGTTGAAATGCTATTCAGATTCAGGAACCTGCAAATTCTGTATGAGATGTAATTCATATGGATAAGTTTATTTTTTTACATACTGTTTGTCGTGAAGTTCTTTTGTCGTTAGAAATTGATTAAATTTTCTAGTCAAGGAAATCATGAGGCCATTTTGGTCCATAACGTTTGGTATCAGATCGTGTATCCTTATGAACATCTCGGTTAGAAAAGTTTATTAGGATTTATAAGTCATTAGAGTGGGGATATTTTTTTGGTCATTGTCCATTGTATTTTGGTATTTTAGTGTTTTATCAAACAATTGAATAGTATATTAGGAGTCTTTTGTGGTATTTTTAGTGAATAATATGCCTTTCCTCCCTTATTGTGATTTTTTTAGGGACTTTCTTCGCTGATTGTGATGTCTTTAGTGAATTTCCAGCATGTTTTATCTCATCCAATTTGTGACTTGTCTGTAGCTAAAAACGGATCATTACCTTTCAAAAAAAAAATACTATATATTAAATTATACATTGGAAAATAATAATAATAATAATAATGTAAAACATATGGCATATGATTAAATGTAGCCTATAATTATATAAATGGCGGTATAAATATTATTGACGGGTGGTTTTTCATCCAAATTTACATCTGACTAGTCAAAATAACCTTTGACTGATCGAGTGTGAATGCTTATATCAAGATTTGCTATTTAGCATGATTAGTAAGTAAACGGAATGAATTAATTGAAACAATTTAAATAACTTGATTATACCTTTTTTTAAATGTTAGGAACCAACTTGGGATTTTCTATAATTTTCAAAGTCTAATTTTCGCCCTTAAAAATTTAATTGTTCATAGAAGAGGAGGGAAAAAAGGAAGAAACAAAGAAGCAACCTGAAGATGGCCCAAACGACATTTTAACTGTTTTGTGTAAAAGTTGTGTTTGGAGCAGGAGGCCCTAAACTTTTTCAGCTCTTTGTTTGTTTGAGTGGGCCTTTTTTGTCAATTGGGCCGTTGACAATTTATTTCTACCTGGTTATTATACTTTATACATAGGACAGATTTTCTCCAAATTGGGTTGAGAGAATTTATTTTAATTTAATCTATAAAAGTGACACTCTAAATTGGGTTGGGAGAATTTATTTTAGGGTTAAATACCTAATTCCCCCCTAGGGTTTCATAACTTAATTTTTTCCTTCTTAGGGTTTGATTTTTTTTTTTTTTTGAAAAGGGAACATATTGCATTAAACAGACATAACATCGTCACATACAGTTTTTCGGACACACATAGGATAGTCCTCCTTCCATACTCTCTCCTCACCCAAAGACAATGCTAACTTGGCAAGCTTATGAGCTGCCACATTTCCTGTTCGTCGCACATGGCAAACACGCCATTGACTTACATTACCTAATAAAAGTTTTGCATCATGGATCACTGCACTATACCGGCCCCAAGACACTTCATCATTTCGCAATGCCTGAACAACTTCCATAGAGTCACCCTCCAAGATGACAGAATTGCAGTTCATTGACACACACAATTCGGCCATTTTCCAAGCAGCCAATGCTTCAGCTGTTGTAGGATCGACAATATACTGTCTCGTTGCCGCTAAGGCTGCAAGGATGTCACCATTGTGGTCACGAGCAACTACACCAATCCCCATTTTCCCCCCTTCCTTATCCACCGCTGCATCCCAATTAAATTTAACCACCCTAAAAGATGGTTTTTCCCATCACGCACCGATCGAGTGTGTTGAGGAGGTCGTGAGCACGCTATCCTCTCGCTGCACAAACCGCTGCACTGGTCTGCTGCATGCACGAGGAGATCGTGGTGATTGGAGTTCACCGCCAAAAACCCAGTTATTCCGTCGCAGCCATAATAACCGGGCCACTACTGCTGCAAGTTGGAGTCCATCACCATCCAACCGTTCTCCAAGCACACGTAGCACCTGACCAAAAGACCCATCTATAGATGGGCATTTATTGATCACGTTGGAGCAGACAGACCACACCCCTACAGCTGCCGAACACCGCCATAATATATGTCCAGCAGTTTCATCTTCCACCCCACAAACTGGACACAGGGGATCAGAAACAATACCCCTTTTATAAAGATTAACCCGTGTAGGCAGAATTTCACTACAAGCTTTCCATAAAAAAGACTTCACCACCATAGGCCCTTTGATCTTCCAGATATCCTTCCACTGTTCTGTTTGAAGTGTAGAATCCGAACAGCTCCCTCTTTTAGCCTCTACAATATCTGTTGCCAGGTGATAGGCACTCTTGACTGAAAAAAGTCCATTACGAGTGCCAATCCACACCCTCTTATCTTGTTGTCGTCACAGGCATATTGGAATGCTACACACCGCTGCTTCCTCCTCTGAGCACCTCCTTAATTAATGGAAAATTCCACCACTTTAAATCTGCATCAATAAATTGACTCACAGTTGCATCTTGGCTTAAAATCTTGGGAGGAGATTGAATAGAATATCTCAAGGTATAGGCACCACCGATCTTTCCAAATTTTAATTGAAGACCCATCGCCAACTCGCCACATTAAACCCTCCCTTAGCAGACTCTTAGCATTCCATATACTCCATGATATGAGAGGGTCGTGCCCAAAGCCTCTAGAAAAGAACCCCCGGATAATATTTTTCGTTCAACACTCGCGCCACCATTGAATCCTGGTTTTGAAGGAGCCACATAAAGCTCTCCAAATCGCGGTACCCCATCCCGCCTTTCTCCTTAGCCTTCCCTAATTTCTCCCAACTCATCCAGGCAATTTTTGAATCATTTTCCTTGTGCCCCCACCAAAACTTCGACATCATAGAGTTGATTGTTTTACAAATGGTTTTTGGCAACAAGAAAACACTCATTGTATATGTAGGGATGGCCTGAATTACCGCTTTTAGTAGAACTTCCTTCCCTGCTTGCGAAAGGAATTTTTCTTTCCATCCGTTGAGTCGCTCCCAGACTCTACCTGTGAGGCTTTGAAAAGCTCCAACCCGTGATCTTCCAACTAAAGCAGGGAGACCAAGATATTTCTCATAACATCGTGTTGAAGTAAGACCGGCAACTGATAATATGTGGTCCCTGGTTCCCCTTTTAGTATTTCGACTAAAGAAAATAGATGTTTTGGATCGATTTAGTTGCTGCCCCGATGCTCTCTCATAAGTCTCCAAAATCTTCTGAATACGCACCCATTCAAAAATGTTTGCTTTACAGAAAAGCAAACTATCATCTGCAAAAAACAAATGGTTAACCCGCATTCCTCCTCTTGTGATAGGGAGACCTGTGATTTGCCTCTCCATTTCAGCCTTTTGAAGAAGCGAACTCAACCCCTCGGCACATAAAATGAAAAAGTACGGAGACAATGGATCCTTGTCGAATTCCGTGTAGAATTATGTTCCCATAAGGCCGCCCATGAATTAATACCGAATAAGATACAGACACTTCATCAAAAGATCTATCCACCTATTAGCAAACCCCAATCTTCGCATAACTGCTTCCAAAAAGTTCCACTCAACACGATCATATGCCTTGCTCATGTCTAGTTTTAAAGACATAAATCCTTCGCGTCCTTTCATCCTACTATCCATAGTATGCATGGCCTCAAATGCTACAATTATATTATCAGTGATTAACCTCCCTGGTATGAACGCACTTTGCGTGGGGGAAATAATAAATGGTAGCACTTTTTTCAGACGATTGGCCAGGACTTTGGCTATCAACTTATAGAGCACATTGCACAAGCTAATGGGCCTATACTCAGTCACACTTGTAGGACTCTTAATCTTTGGGATTAAAGCAATATAAGTAGAATTAAGATCAGCATCAAAAAGATCATGATTAAGAAACCCCAAAACCGCCTGACATACCTCAGCTTTGACAATATGCCAAGATTGTTGATAGAAGCAATCCGAGAATCCATCCGGCCCGGGCGATTTGAGTGGATGCATTTGATGAAGGGTTGTCTCCACTTCCCCAACAGAAAATTCACGCAATAACCTAGCATTCATTTCCGGCGTCACCCGGGGTAACAAATCAGCAAGGCATCCATCCACCCCACTACACTCCCCAGCCGTGAATAATTTTTGGTAGAAGGCCGTGAAAGCCTGCCCTATCTCATGTTGTTTCTTCCATTCCCGGCCCTCATCATCCTTGATTCGCACAATTCGGTTGACTCGTCGCCTATGATCAGCCCAAGCATGGAAAAAAGGGGTATTGCGATCCCCATTTTGATACCAACTTTGCTTGGCTCGTTGCTTCCACTTTATATCTTCTTGTTCCAATATAAAATCAATCTCCTTTTGTACCCTTCGAATCGCAGCCAGATTTGATCCCTTAGCTTGTCTTTGCAATAATTCAAGCTGTTTTGTCTTGCGTGTAAGCATCTTAGCCGCATTGCCGAACTTTCGTTTGCTCCAACTCACTAGTTGTGTTTGACAGGACGCCAACTTTGATCTTGCTGGCTGCATTCCCACCCCGACATCACCTCCCCTTCCCCATGCGTCATTGATCACTTCCAAACATTCTCCATCGCCAACCAACTAGCTTCAAATTTGAAACTCCTAGAGTAATAGATTGGTGCTTCATCATCATCCAACATTTGAATAAACAATGGCGTGTGATCGATGAGCGGCTGCAAGCACTTGACTTCATAGGTAGCAATCAATTCACACCATGCCTTGTTTGCAACACGATCCAATCGTTCTTGGATAAAGTTCCCATCATGTTGACAATTACTCCATGTGAACTTGGCCCCCTTATACCCCAAATCACTCAAACCACAATTCTCCAATGCCTCCCGGAATTGAGCCATTTGTGATTCTCGACGTAACGCTCCACCCATCTTCTCATCTTGATTAACAATCTCATTAAAATCTCCAATGCACAACCAAGGATCTGGTCCGTAGGAGTTGAGATGTGTCAACAAAGCCCATGATTCATGTCTCTTAGCAGGCTCCGGATGCCCATAAAAACATGTAAGCCTCCATTGCAAATTTCCACCAACCGGACGAACAACCGCATTAATGTGATGTCTTGTAAAGTTCTGAATTTCCAGATCCCCCGCCTCCTTCCATAATAATGCTAAACCACCGCTCCGTCCCATTGATTCAATTACAAAAGAACCTTCAAACCCCAACTTGCTTCGAATAACTTCCATCTTATTTTTTCCACATTTTGTTTCCATAAGAAACAAAATGGTAGGTCGCTTCTCCTTTACCATCTGGCAAAGGTCACGAATTGCACGAGGGTGACCAAGCCCTCGGCAATTCCAACTGATGAGATTCATGGCTATTGGCGGCTGTTCCACAGCCGCCGCCAACTTTGAAGGTGTCTCCTCAAGACTAAGAGCGGCCATCCTCCGTGCCTGTTTAGCCCTTGTCTTAATTTCCACCTTTGTACTTGCACTCATTCCTTTCCTCTTCCGCTGACTTGAAACCCCCAGAACGGGGGAAAGACTGGTAGAAGTCTTACCTCGAGCTTGCCGTTTCCAGCCTTTCACACCTCGTAGCCCATCATTTTGCACAGGACTCTCTTCAATCTCCATACTGCCTCTTGCATGTGGACCTTCCACTGTACCGTTGCCCACCAGATTGGTACTCCCCACGCCGACCATCCCATTGCCTCCAACCACCCCACGATCAGACCCACCACGTGAGATGTGATTAACTGTTACATTTGCAAACCGCCCAGAGTCTAGGACGTCAGACAAACCACGATCGCGTACAGGTAAACTGCCACGATCACGGTCCACACAATGATCTAGGTCCCCACCCTCATGCAAACCACATTCATGCGTTGATTTCATAACTATAGGTTGATCCTCCCCACGTTGCATTCCCAGTTCGGCCGAGAGGCGCGAGTTGCATGGAATAACCTCCCCACGTTCCACCCACCCACCATCGTGAATTCCATACAACCCACGTTCCTCTGCAGTTTTATTTTCGAGGTCGTGCTCCATGCACACGTCATCTTCACACTCAGACACCCCGCCAGTATGCTGGCCACCTTTACCACTCCCGCGAATACCACTCCTTCGTGCGTCACTAGACTCCACCTCAAGCAGACTCGCACTAAACGCGGCCTTGGTGTGACTCAACAAGCCATCATTTTCGGAGGGATCCCGCGAGGAGGAACTGCCCCTCCCTCGCCGTCCACCATTGTCACCTTCTTCCTCTACCGGTGAGCCACTCCATCCGCCTGTATTGCCACCTTTCCCTTCCCTTTCTTTTCGCGACAGCTCGGCCCTCAACCACACCCCCCATTGTTTATCTCCTCCCTCTCTATTGATTCGGGAAGATTTACGAACAGGACCTTGTTGTGCATGAATTGTACGTCCACAGTGGAAACAAAACAAAGGCATCTTCTCATATTTAAAGATTACCCAATGAGATTTTCCCCCCAGATGAATAGCACGCCCTCGCTCAAGCGGTTTAGAGAAATCGATAATAACACGCATAAGCGTAAGCGGCGCAACCAGCTCCATCCCCCCACATCCACATCTTCAACATCACCAAGAGGCTCCAATCTTTCCACTCCCCGATTCATGCACAGAATGGCATGTCATGTACTGAATCCACACCGGGAGTGCCGAAATTGCATCTGTGAGGGCTGGTCTTCCCATCAAATTCATTCAATACCAATGCATGTCGATCAAAAGACCAAGGTCTCCCTTCCAATACACGCCGTTTATCCTCCTCTCCGAACTCAAACATATCGTTCTCTGGACTTCTTTGAAAATTACCCGCCCGGCATTACGCCAGATGCTAGACAATGTCGTCTTGAATGCATCCTTGTTTGTAGATTTCTCAGTCCACAGCTTACCAATCAAACAGTTGACACCCTTCTCTCTGTTAACTTCGATTTCTCCCTCCGTAACATTAATGCCAATCTTCTCACCCTCCGTGAGAGAGATGTTACTACACAATCTTTCCAACTCATCCGCCATTCCACCACCACAAAATCCCGTTTTTCCTCCATAGCAATCGCCAAGCGATGGGAGACTATTCCCTCAAGACTCGGGTGTCGCAGAGCAAAACCGAGAGAGGACTAGATGTCTTCTTAGGGTTTGATTTTAATCATAGGAAGTCCCTGTAATTTTGATAAAGGACAAAATTGGTTCTTCCGTTAGTTGACTGTTAGTTGACTTAACGAAAGTCTACATGGACGAATGAAAATTTGACACCTAGCATAAATAGCCGTGCCATCAATGATGACGTGAACACCTAATTAAATTTTTTTCAAAAAAAAATTAAATTTTTTTTTTTTTTCAAAAAGAAAAAAAGGATCTGCAAACCACCATTGGAGCCAAGGGGTTGTGGGAAAGGGATCTGCTAGGAGATTTGTCAATGAAAATCCTATCAAGGCTGCCCATCAAATCATTGATTCACGGCAAATGCATAAGCAAATCCTGGTATGTTGTTGTCACTAACCCTAGTTTCATCACCAAGCACCTCAAGACTTCTCACAATATTAACAGAGGGGCAGCTATTCTTGGGCGAGGTGGATTGGAACACCTACATCTCTCCATGCTCTCTAATGAAACCATGGGTGTCTGGGTGGCCGAAAATGGCCAAAAAAATTTTTCCTCTTTTTTTTTTAACCTTTTTTTTAAAGAAAATTTATATTTTAATTTTTTTAAAAAAAATATTTAATTAGGTGGCCACATCATCACTAATGGCGTGGCCACTTATGCTATGTATCAAATTTTCATTCGTCCATGTGGACTTCCGTTAAATCAACTAACGGTCAATTGACAAAAGGACCAATTTGGTCCTTTATCAAAACCACGAAGACCTTCTATGATCAAAATCAAACCTTAGGAAAAAAAAAAGTTATGAAATCCTAAGGGGAATTAGGTATTTAACATTTTATTTTAATATAGTCTATAAAAGTGACGTGTACCCATTTTGTAAATAACTTGTGATTTGCACATGAGTTTCTAATAAAATTTATTTCAACTTTGTTCCTACTATTAAAAAATCATATGTTCTTTATATGTTCAAAAGACACATATTACTTTTATAAACTAGGTTGAATCTCGCCCAATTTGGAGAAAAACTATCTTTATAAGCAAGTAGCTAGCTTCCACCTTACTCAACAGCAAGGCACGAAAGCTTTCGCCATATATATAGGAGAAATTTTACTTTAACCCTCTGAACTTTCACGTGATTTTATAAATTCTTTCAAAACTTTCAAATCTTTCAATTTGGACCTTTCTGTTAGCTTTCAACATTAAACTCAAATGGACATAAAATTTTATTCCATTTGAGTTTAACATTGAAAACTAATATGAGGGGTCCAAAGTTAGAAATTAAAAGTTTAAGAGTCCAAAGTAAAATTTAAAAGCTTGAAAGTTCGTAAAATCACGTGAAAATTTGTGGGCCAAATTAAAATTTCTTTATATATATATATATATATATATATATATATATATATATTGAGGAACGTGCTTAACGTAGCTCTTCTTGCCCCAAGAAAGTTTAGCAAGTTGTAACTAGAAATCCAATAGTTATAATCAAAGGTTTTCCTTGGTAGCTGTTCCAACCCTATCCATCCTAATCTAACGGTAAATAATTAATTAAAAACATGCGGGGGATGTGGGAATTAAAACATTTGAATCTTTACCACTATGGAGAACAAAAGGGAATCATTTGGTTTTTTTTTTTGAGAAATGATAGTTACAACTTTTTGACACAATTTTGGCCTAATTTTTGTTTTATATGGTCATTTAAAAAAAAAAAAAAATCTGAAGTAATAACATCGGTCCTTTTTTTATTTGATATTTTTTAAAAATAACTAATTAAAAAAAAATCACATAGGATTTTATTACTTCAAAAAAATTTTATTTTTTATTTAAAAAAATTATCATGCAAGAGAAAAGTTAAGCCAAAATTGTGTCTATTATTTATTAATATTTTAATTTTTAACATTGCTAAAACTACCTTAAAAAGTGTTGCAAACTTTGTCCGTTGAGAACATGTTCGCTTTTATCCTCTTGGTCTGTAGTCGAGAACTGTGCGAATTTAGTTTTAATGAAATAAAGGTAAAAGCTCGAAAAATCCATCCATAACCATAAGGAGTTAAGGACCATACAATGCTACCTACCAGGCTTTAACGGGTTGAGAAGATTTTGAACCTTTAGACCTAATGAGATGCCACCAAATCCAAACCTAATCACCTTCACCATTTCGGCCAACCATAAACCTTATCATTTTCTTATTATAATGTTTCATAATGTTTCACAACTCACCTCAATTGGTCTTGTAACTCCTCGCATCAATCAAATCTCACTACAATTTTAGGTTACTAAACAAAAATAATGTCTATTGACGAACAATTAAGGGTCATGGAGCTTTACGGGTCGAAGTCTCCTGAAGGCCCCACAACCCATCCATCCTAATAGTTCGCGGAGGTTCGTGAAAGGTGGATCAATATGGTCGGGGCAGCCAGGAAATGAGACGTAGGGTGGCCAGATGGCCCACATATTGTTCCCTTTTTTTAATTTTTTAACATTAAAATTTGATTAAGCATGCAAAATCCAAATTACAGTTTACAAAGGCTGTCTGTCTCTGTTTTGTCAAACCAAAAAATCGTTTTCCGTCGTTTGTTTTCACATTCTTAAAATAAAATGATTTAACAACAAACTTAAAACACAAAATCAGCATTAAGATTTAGATACGTCTCGTCAAATCGCACACAGGTCTGATTAACAAACAAAGTCCATGGGTCCCATAGAGTTCCTAAAAATCTTACCAAAAAATCTCTCTCCTGGTGCTGACCTGTTCGTAAGCCAGGTGTCCCTGTCCCATTGTTTGGTTACCAAATATCTACCTACTTGGGAGTAAATTCAATATCCAATATTATCACTAGAGAGTAGACACTGGCACTGGAACATCGCCCAAATATTAAATGTAATCACCATACGACTTTAATCCCTCAAAGGCCCTTCGCACGAGTCACGAGATTCCCCACTCGATCCTCTCCACACCCACACACACCCTTTCCTTTTCCCCAAACCTTTTTTTAAGGACCACATGGAAACCCTCAGAAACTTATCCGTACCAGAGGGCAGTGGCCGCGTTTCGACCTCTGATTGGCTGCCTCTCCCGGATGCAATTTATTTACGCATTTATATGAAGTAATGAAAGAAAAAGTCACAGTTACCCTTCAAATAAAAGAGAAAATGCACAAAAGAAAGGGGAAAAACGAAAAGATGCTGTCAAATATTAAACCAAGTCAGTAGTAAACCGCCAGGTGTCCAGAGATATTTGTTTTCTTTTTGCAAAATGACAGATTCATCATGATGGCCGTATCCCTAAACGCCTATGATCACCTAATCCTAAAGCTAATGCTAGAAACTTTTCTGATAAACAGGGTCCCACCCGAAGACGACAAAAGAGAAGGCAAGGTGTTGATCAGATCCGACGGGAATCAGGCGTCCACGTCAATGCAGGTCTTAGCCGGGGTGCTGATGAGCCAGACGAGACCGTACGGGTCCTTCACCTTCCCGACGCGTCCGCCCCAGCTCGCGCCCTCACCTTCCTCGATCTCCCCCACAGCAACTGCTCCAGCTTTCACGGCCTTCGCGATGGCAGCCTCAACGTTCTCGGTCTCCAAGCAGAGAGTGATTCCGGTCCCCTCAGTCTTGGCCCTGGTCAAACACATAACGGTTATCGCTTAAACACACTGCTCAACACAAATCATACAAATATAAAACCATTCATTAACGGCTAAGAAAGGAACAAGAAAAAACCATGAGCAGAGCTGACACGAGTAATGAAAACGGCGAAAACAACAAAAGAGAGGAAAAAAAGTGGATGCTAAGAGAGAACCAGGAGAGTAAGCGAAAAAGGAAAAACTCGAGTAAAGATTTGACCTACGACGCTAAAGATATCACAAAACGAAAAGATACAAAATGAAACATGAACTACTCAGAAAATCACAGGATTTAAGCTAGAAAGGAAGATAAAAATACATAACAGTAAGAAATGAAGATCTAAACGTACCATAAAAATCGATCAAAGCATAAGCCATACGAAAGAAACAATGACAACCACAATCCGAAGCATATATTAAAAAACAGCACGAAAGCCGATTGAAATGCAAAGAACAGGCCACATATCCTACAGATCTAAAAGAAAACCTACAAAAACAAGTACGTAAGGAAAGAAAGAGAGAAAAACTTACGGAGTAGCAGAGTCATCAACGCAAACGTCGGAGACGAGAATGGTGGAGCCACCGAGCTTGAGCTGAGCTGAGAGGACGTGAGGAAGCTCCTGCTCGGCCTTACGCTTGGGATGCATGGTACGGCCGAGTTCCTCAGCGCCGAACGCCGCCTTGTAGAACTGCACAGCGTCGTTCGCCTTCGGAGCCTCAACCAACACCCGCGGCTTCACCGCCGTGAACAACACCACGGCCTCGCACGCCGCTACCTTCTCCGCTCCTCCGTTCTGCACCTCCTGCGCCATTGAACAGAACCGCGACAGAGAAACCAGACAAAAACAAGCTCTAGAGAGTGAAACCCTAACCCTAAGAGAGAGACGAAATGGATAAAATGAAGATGGCGTGGGGTTTGGAAGGCAGGTGGGACATGGAATTTATAGAAGCAGAGAAGCGGAACCGTCTCTGTACCATTTTGGACAAAACGGGTATTAAAGTATTTATGGGGTATAGCATTGCCCTTCTACTTTGTCTTATTTGCGAGGGGTGCCACTTGTGTGGTTGTACGATGGTATTGTAGGTGTTGTGTAATTGCCCCTGGTTTGCAATTCAAATTGCGAGCAGTGCCCTTGTACTTTGTTATAACTGACGGAGTGCATTTACTGCCTCTGAAGCATTTGCAGAAAAATCGCTATTTTTTAATCAATTATGGTGATATTTATTTGGAAAACAGCACCCAATGGGAAAAAGACAAGACATAAAACAAATAAAATGCATAAAAATATTCTACAACCTTATGCACTTGATTTTATCTTCTCTTCTTCTCTCATTTTTTATGTTCCTCACACAGCATTTCTTCTTTTCTTTCCCATTTTCTCTTCTTCTTTCTTCTTTGGGTCACGCCAGCTAAAGGTATGTAGACCCACGGGTCTCCCTTCTCCGGTAGATAGCCCTCTCTGGTGGATCCTTTTAAGGTGATAAAATTATCTAAAGATTAATCTTCCTCTAAATTTAAGTTTTGAATCCAAAAATAATTGTAAAGCATTAAAATCTAATTTTGAGGCTGGGTTTTATAAGAAAAAGGTGTCGAGATGATGACTCATGGCGTGCAGCGTGACCCAGATGGGCACTGCCCTGCTTCAGTCTCTCTCCAACACAGTGAGTGTCAAAATTATCGAAAGAAACCGATTGCAAAAATCAAAAATCTGGGATCTTGGCTTTGGTACCAATTTTTGACATTCGGTTATAACCGAGAAACGGGAACCGGATGTATATATATAAAATAATATCTTTTAATATTTTATATTAATATTAATATATACATATTAAATCGGTTACCGGTTTTCTTATATATAATCAAAAGTTTGACTTTACCAATAATAATGTCAGTAGCAAACTTATCCCACCATTTAACATACCAATGCCTTTCAAGGCGATCACCAACAATAACATATTGCCATTTAATGATCCAAGGGAGACGATACATTTTGGCAAAATGGAGAATATAAGAGAATTTAGAACTAAAAGAAAACCAGTAATCAAGCTTCGACTGTCTTATCTCCTCTTCTTTGAGAAAATTAAGGACCTTGGTGCCTCAATTTCACTCATCAGGGCAGCATTTACAACCCCACTATGAGGTGAGGAAAGACCTCTTGAAATTATCTTCCTTCGGCTGATGAAAAATTGGACTAACAACACCTTCCTCATCTCCACACCCCTGTCGCTGGAGAGGAGAGAACTAATTAAAGAATTCTCTCAATGACATTTTTTGTGGATTTGCCAAAACTAGGGGATGTAACCGGTTTAATATATATATATATTAAACTGGTTAAAAATAATAATTTGCTTTAAAAACCGGTTATCGGATTGGGTACAAACCAGAATCGGCTGATAATCGGGACCCGATTCTCAATTCTTGTTGCCCAAAACCAAAAATTGGGGTATCTCAGTTCTAATTTCTAGTTTTACCGGATCGAGTTGACATCTCTAGATGTTGATGGTGTGATTGTGGGTTTCTTGGTGCCGATTTGTTTTTTGGCTTGCTGTTTTGATTTCATTTTGTCAAGATGAGCTTGATGATATGTTACCACAAGAGTGGATGACCACATGGTAGGGGCTCCCTATTTATTTGTGCTTTTTTTCTCTCTCAAGTAAATAATTTAATTTACAAAACAATTCTCAAGCACAGAATTAAATTTTATATTTATATCGTATCAAAATATTTTTTAAATAAAAAAAGTACTCCCTATAACACAAAGGTTAAAATTGTGTATAAGGTGATTTTATTTTTTTATTTAGAAAAAATCTGATGTGAGGTGAAAGTATTTGTATAATTATAATAGTGTGTTTATGTGATGAATTGTTAGAGCACTCCCAGCAGCTTCCTCATCCTATTCCTTATGTTTAAGGATCCAAACCACTTTTTGCTTCTCTATGTCAATTTGTCCCCCAACAGCTTCCTTAAATACTTCCTTATATCATTAAAATATTATTGTTACTTTTTATTTTATTCTTTTAATTTTTTCTCTCTCATCTCTCATCTCACTAAATTGAAGAGACCTTCTGCATCAGATCCAAGCTTTGGAAGACCCAGCTCGACGGCCTTGTTTCTTGAGGTCTCTTCACGCCGACGATCCAAGCTCCGGAAGATCCAACCTCGACGATGGCGCCATTTGAAGAGACCGTCGACCCCACGAGGGTCCACCGGTCACTCGAGGCCGGACTCATGTTGAAGAACGCTTGCCCGTGAGCCTCATGCAGATTGACAACGACCGGGTCATGGACAGGGAAGAACCACTTGGTGTCGATGACCTCTTCATCCACACCTCGTCTGTCTGCCGGCGCAACCCGAGATCAACAAGTTCAGCTGCCAGCGACGTCGTCGTTTCCCCTTCCTTCGACTTGTCGTCGTCGCCTTTAGTACCCATCTCCCCATCCCAACACCGTCGCGCTGGAGTAGTCATACGACGACTGCAGAGAGAGAGAGGGGAGAGAGGAGAGAGACAACATTTTATGAATATAATAATCATCTGGATTGCAATAGTGGAACCTTATATATAAGGCTCTGCTGTTGCATATTAATGTTTAGGGAACTATATAGGGAATCTGCTGTAGGACGTTTTTTATGATTTTTTAGACATATTTCCTACACATAGGGAACAGACCCCTTTATAGGAAGTCTGCTGGAAATGCTCTTATCAATATATTTTATTTTGAAGACAAAAATAAAAATATATATCATCTATTTTTTTTTACCAGAAAGAATATTTTATATACATATATATAGGGGGAAAGGGCAATGTGTAATATTTGAAGAGAAGAATGGGTGTATTTGTAGGAAGGAGAGCAAGAATTGAATAAGCCATCGTTATTGACCCGTCTGACACTCCGTATCAATAAAGTTGGATTAGGATTTTCGAGCAGATTTTGTGAACAATTTGGTTGTATTTTGACAGAGACTCATGCGGTCCCTGCCTGGTTTTGCTTCATAATTTTGGGCACAATAATATTGGATATTACACTTTTATCCTTTCTTATTATATTTTGTCACTTGGATAATATTTTTAAATAATAATAATAATGTTAGCCACATTTTTATTTCAAATACTGGTATAATAGTTTTAACCAACCCTTAAATAATTATTTGTGAAATAAAAATTATATTAATTTTTTGAGAAATGATAGGAGTTAATAAGTTTCCTATTTAGCTCATATTCTTTTATAAATTCAATATATCAAATATTAGATTTGTGTGGTCCATCATTTGATTTATGTGGGATCCACATAAGTCTACAACCTACTTATTAATTTGTAAAAAAAAAAATATAAAAAAGCTCCTCAAACAATCAATTGTTTATAATTTAGCCTCATAATATTCAAAAAGTAATAAAGTAGTCCCCAAAAAACCAAAATGCAACAAAAAGGCTACTTATTTTTTTATATTCATATAATATCCATATTCTTTTAACAAATAAAATATTAAACTAATTGTTAAAAAATTCCAACAAAAATAAATAATGGGCGAATATTTATATATTTCAATTTTTTTTTTTTTTTTTTGTGTTTACTAGCCCATTGTTTTTTGTATTTTTTAAAAATTGTTTTAGTTTCTTTTTTTTTTACAATTATTTTATTGTTTTATTTGTTAAAAGAATATGGGTGTTATAAAAAATAAAAATAAAAAATAAGTGGCATTTTTGTTCATTTTAGTAGTTTGATTACTTTTTGAACATTGTGGGCTAAATTGTAAATGATTGGTAGTTTTATGGGCTTTTTTTGTTTTTTAATATATTTTTTCCTTAATTTGTAAGATGAGATGGGCCAAATATTGACTCCTACCATCTCTTTACTTTTTCGGAATAGATTAATTGTGGTTATTTTATTTGGGTATAAGTATAATAGTACCTATTCGCTGGGAGCGATAGATGAAAGGCTTAGACAGGGGAAACAATGAGCGCTCCTTCAAGTCTGACTAAGTCATGATGTAATCAATATCATCAGGATATCAATGAAACTCAAGGTGTTTACACTTTACATTACTCAGATATGAAGATTCTCATTGCCCGAATTTGAATTCATACTCTAGTATATACCTAACTACTGATGTACAAATTTAATTGTATTCGCCAATTGCAAGTCGATCGTAGTAATGTGGGCAGGCAAGTCGAAAGTCGAACCCAGAGAATCGTGTTTGTCAAAATCAACTTTAAACGCTTAAACTAATAAAATCTTAACCTAGTTCCAACATCGAAGCGTGGCATAAAGTTAAACTAAGCTAAATGCAATAAATAAAGCGTAAAATAAAACTTAATTAAAAAGCGTAAAAATAAAGAAATAAAATGCTAAGGTCCCTAATCTACCTCACCATAATTTAATCAACATAAAACATGCCTAGTTCATACTTCAACAACGATTACGCTACTAGGCGTATTCTATTTGCTATTAATTAATGCATACGTCTCTATCGATTAAGCACTAATGCATGTCCTATTGTTGCTACATCTTCT
This sequence comes from Carpinus viminea, assembly GCA_013348765.1. Taxonomy (NCBI): domain Eukaryota; kingdom Viridiplantae; phylum Streptophyta; class Magnoliopsida; order Fagales; family Betulaceae; genus Carpinus; species Carpinus viminea. Next base: position 27,609,866 of record CP054668.1, read on the forward strand.
TATCGAACTACCCGAGGCAAACATTACAAGAGGTCACAACGGATAATGGTCCAAGACGAATATCTCGATGTATCTCCGGTAACCAGATGACGTTTAACGATTTACAAGCAACAATCAACGCAACCTTGTCACAAATTGAATTGAAACGAACAAGCAAAATAAAGAAATGACGAATAGTATTAAACTAAGCATAAAAATAAGTAGATAAAAACATGGTGAAGGGAAATAAGAGACTAAAGCAAAATAAATAAAATATTAAATTAAACGACGTTTAGGAGTGTTTACAATGAAGAACGGGAGGTTTTAAAGGGCACCTCAAACGCCCCAAGCGTCTCCTGCGTGTTTTACAATTGAACACACGAGGCCTATTTATAGGTCGCCAGACATCGGCGCGCGTTCGAACGCAGTAATGCGTTCAACGCAGTAGTGCGTTCAACGCAATTTGTGGTCGAACGCGCACACGCTCGACCGCAAATAACCGCCCGGCGACATGGAGGTGCTGCCGATCGCGGTACTTGCGCTTGAACGCGATATAACTGCGCCCTTGCTAGCCATGATTTAATGCAATGTCCTGCACAACACAAAATACTAAAAACACTAAAAATGATTAGATATTAACAATGCTAAAGGCCTAACGAATATAAATTAAGGGGTCCAAATAAGCACTTTTAGGCACCGATCAAATACCCCAAACTTACATTTTGCTAGTCCCTTAGCAAAACAAAACGAAACACGATAAAAACATAAGTCCGCTTTGTGGGAGAACGATTGCATTGAGCGTATGCAACAAGCCTTTTAAACCTCTAGGAGTTCCCTAGAGGGCAGTGAAAGTCTCGTGAGGTTTTCAAGAATGACACCCACAAACAATTATTTGGCACTATGTTCTTAATGGACAAAGCCCAACACACAAACACATGGTTCATACATCATTAGCAATTTTAACATGTTAAACATATGAACCACATCATCAAGGCATCCAAACATCATTTCATTCAAGGTTGGAAAATTGAGACAACACGTGCTCCATAAGTGTAAAGTGAACTAACAATAAGATCATGGGGTTTCAATTACCTCCAAAGGCGTGTATCCCAAAATTCAAAGGAAAACAATGTGATAAATACAACTAAGGCTTATATTGAAAGATCAATTTTTTTGTGTAGGCATGCAATGCTTGACTCCTTAAACTTCTAAATGACCTATGTAACGAGCGTTGGGCGGTGACTCCCAAACCAGTAGTTTTAGGGCACTAGATGTAGAGACATCCCTAGGGCTTAATTACTCAAGTCAAAAGAGCTACAGCCTAAACTAGCCATACAATTTTAGTTAGAATTTCTCATCTTTTGCGAACACTCATTGCTTGGCAGGGCAAGAGGTCCGGTTACTCAATGAAAAGCTCACTTATTTTGATTTTTTTTTTTATTAAAGCCAAGGTTTTCATCGTCACATCATAAACCTAGAAATCTCAAGACACATACTTCAAAGTCAAATCTCATACCCACAGACCCTAATGCTAGTGTGCATGTGAAATTTCAATCAAACAAGTGGAGTCTCTCTAATCCAACACAAGAATCAAAAGCTGATTTCTAATGATAGGCAATGTTCAAACAAGTTAAACAAACCAATGACATGTAATCCCGATTCGATGTAAGTCATGACCAATCAACAACATAGTAACAAAACAAAAGAAAATTTTTATATACATGGCAAAAACAAATATATACATGCAAAAACAAAACAAAACAAGTAAATAAAAAAAAAACAGACAGAATGTTTGTCCTTGTCCACACCCCCAAACTTAAATGACACATTGTCCCCAATGTGGCAAGAAATACATTACAGTGGGATGAGGAAGGATGAGCAAAGTCCAAGCGACCCCAAACTTAAACATCAAAACACCTGTCAAAAACTAACAGCAATCTTTTTCTAAAAGATAAAACATCAAAATGTTAATTGCTGTTAGAAACTGAAACAAATAAAATATATACATGAAAATAAAATATCAAAAAGAAAATAAAAATTCTGTGCGGAAAATAAAAAGGAAAAAATACCGCACCTTCCCCGCTCATAAGGATGTCCAATCAATCCCTTCCATCCTTTTTTCTTTAAAATAAGATACCCCTCTGGAAGGATGTTAAGCCATCTTATGTAGTTGTCTTTGTTTCGAGGGATCCACTTAGGAACATGGTTCCTAGATTTGTGATGGTGTGTGTGTGAATCCTCAAAGATTTCTACATAAGATGACTCTTCGAGACATTGGAAAGATGGAACTTGATGATATGTCTCGAGAGGATTGTATGACGAAGGAGTGAGCTTGATGCTCACTTCCTTGTCATTGGGCCAATTTGAAAATTGGCGGGGGTCAAATGCTCCTTCTTTTCTTCTTCTCCATTCTCGGACACCTCGAGTGGGATCCAATAAAAGCCTTAGCTTGCTCATGTACCATGTCAAGGTCCAAATCAAACTCAAATTGAGCAAAGCTCTCTTCCAAAGGATCCTCCAGACTCGGCTCTCTAAACCTAACAGCTTGCTCGAGGAACTTGTCTAGATCCAAATCATTTCAATTTCATCAAAACACTCTCGGATGGATCCTCAAGACTAGGCTCACTAAAAGTATCAACATGATCAAGTAGCCTATCCAAGTCTAGTCATCACTATCTGAGCAAAGTGTTCCATCTCGGGATCCTCTAAACTCAAATCATGCAACACACCATCTTGCATTAGCCTATCAAGATCTAGGTCACAATCATAGGTGAAACATTCTATCTTAAGTTCCTCTAAGCTACACTCACTTGCAACTTCATCTCCAATTTCCTCATCAACAAGTATGGTGGTGGTTTGAGCATTGTCAAGTGCAGACTTGTTAACTTCAATCAAGTAATAATTAATGAAAGGACAATCATCAAATGGTGAGAATGATGATAACAATATTCACATGTGATGAGGTGTGTGAGTGTGAGAAAGCTGGGTATGGGCATGTCTGGCTGCCATGAGTTGGTTCGCCCTCCTCAAGTCATCGATATGAACCGTAGGAAAATGTTGCTCAAATGACTCTTGGGGAGGATGAGCCATCTCTTGACTCTGAAACTCCTCCTCCTCAACTAGGTTGAATTTAGAAACTAATTGACCGAACTGTTCTTCCAACCTTGTAATTTCTTCAGTGTTTGCCATATGGGCATCTATGATTTCTTGACAAGGTTGGTTGACTGTTTTCCTAAACGTCTCGAGTGTTTCTTCTAATGATGGTTCATGAGACGCAGAAATGGTGGGTTGGTACTAGGTCCATGAATTCCTTAAGAGTGTCTTCCAAGGAAGACGTCTGAGGAGGATAGTCGTATGATGAATGGGAAGAAAAATGGTTGTCGAACTGCGTATATTCAGGGAAGTGCAGTTCGTCAACCTGTGGAGCAAAATTTTCCGTAGCATGATCATGCCACGAAAAATCAGAATAGTTGTTCGATCCGGGGTTATAAAAATTTGAATTAGATTCAAACCGGAATTTGGAGAAGCTGATCATTCATTTGAAAATTGAAAATTGTCCCCAATGTGGACAATCACCTAAACTATGGTAAGGGCTAGGCGTGTGAACACGGTTCATGTGGGTGCATAGTGGTAGGGAAACATTAAAATAATCAAGCGGAAGACTCATGCTTCACCCAAACAGTTCAAAATATTCCACATGAAACAATTAACAAAAATAAAATAAAATAAACAAAACTAAAAAAATAAATAAACAAACTAATAAATAAACTAACAAAAATAATAAACAATTAAACAACTAAAAAACAACTAACAAAAATAAACAAACAAAGGCAAGTAAATAAATAAACAAATAAATAAATAAATAAACAAATAAATAATCAAATAAAATAAGAAAAAAGAAAAACACATACAAAGTCTGCTGCTGCAGGCGTGAGATTAATCGGCTTGCGACAATTTGGCAGCTTCGCAAAATGCGTTGAACGCAATTAAGAATGCGTTCGAGCGCAACTGGATTGCGTTCAGAGTACCTGCTTGACGCAGATGAAAGCGCGCGGCGCTGTGAACGTGAGCGAATAGCGGATGTTCAATGCGAACTCGTTCTCGTTCGTTTTCGAAACCGAACTCAAAAAAAAAAAGGAAACAAAAGCTAATCTAAATTTTTTGGATTTTATCTTATACAAAAGCACAAAATAAATAAAATAATGCACAATTAAAATAACTAGTAGAAAGATAAAATTAATCTAAGCATAAAAATTAATTTTAACAAAACACCGATTCGACAGCGGCGCCAAAATTTGATGTACAAATTTAATAGTGCTAGCCAATTGCATGAGTCGATCGTAATAATGTGGCATGCAAGTGCAGTGTCGAACCCACGGAGAATCGTGTTTGTCAAAAACCAACTTTAAAAGCAAACTAATAAAATCTTAACCTAGTTCCAACATCGGTGGCGTGCATAAAATTAAACTAAGCTAAATGCAATAAAATAAAGCGGAAAATAAAACTTAATTAAAAAGCGTAAAAATAAAGAAATAAAAATGCTAAGGTCCTAATCTACCTCACCATAATTTAATCAACATAAAAACATGCCTAGTTCATACTTCAACAACGATTACGCTACTAGGCATATTCTATTTGCTATTAATTAATGCATCGTCATCTATCGATTAAGCACTAATGCATGTCCTATTGTTGCTACACGATCTTGTCGAACTACCGAGGCAAAACACTACAAGAGGTCTAGCGGATAATGGTCCGAAGGCGAATATCCGATGTATCTCCGGTTACCTTGATGATCGGACGTTTAACGATTTACAAGCAACAATCAACGCAACTGTCACGAAATTGAATTGAAAGCGAACAAGCAAAAGCGATGTAAATGAGCGGAGTATTAAACTAAGCATAAAAATAAGTAGATAAAAACATGGTGAAGGGAAATAAGAGACTAAAGCAAAATAAATAAAAGCATTAAATTAAAGCCGCGTTTAGGAGTGTTTACAATGAAGAACGGGAGGTTTTGGGCCACAAAGGGCACCTCAAGCGCGTCCCAAGCGTCTCCCAAGCGTGTTTACAATTGAAACACGAGGCCTATTTATAGGCTGCGCCAGACACGAAGTGCGTTGACGCAGTAGTGCGTTCAACGCATTATTTGTGATCGACGCAAGGCACACGCGTTCGACCGCAAATAACCGCTCTGGCGCTAGGGCCGACATGGAGGTGCGTTCGACGAGGTGCCGTTGAACGCATATAACTAGGGCCGGTAATGCTGCGTGCGACCGTGTTCTTCGTGCGTCCGTGGGTCTGTGGCGTCCGCAGGTGCGTCTTGGCGTGCGTATGGCGTGCGTGCGACCGTGGTGCGTCTTTGCGTCTTTGTTAAGTCCTTTCTTGCCCTTGCTAGCCATGATTTAATGCAATGTCTGCACAACACAAAATACTAAAAACACTAAAAATGATTAGATATTAACAATGCTAAAGGCCTAACGAATATAAATTAAGGGGTCCAAATAAGCACTTTTAAGCACCGATCAACTACTTTGAAAATTTTCTTAAACTATTGAACAATCACCTTAAATAATCTTTAAATTTTCTGTAGAGAGTCTTTAGTATATGGTTAAAAGTCTTAACCATATTTGATTGTTTGGTCAAATGTGGTTAAATATTTCCTATCTAGATTATTAATCTCACTTCCATTAAAATTTGTATATAGGCATCATAATTTGAAGAACTCAACCTCCTTTTGGATTTAATCTCTCGCTTGTTTTCTTAATATTTTGGATTTTAGAAGTTTTAACATTCATCTTAAGTGAAATTCTTTCTTCTTTATCACTATTGAATCCAATTACAGAATGTGTAGAAGAGATAAATGAAAATGCTTTTAATTATACTGTTGGAGATAATTCATTTAACAGTAATTCTTGGTTAATTTGTATGGGTCTTGCTTTTGTTGAAGTATTTTTCTCATTAAACTCTTTCAAATATGGTAATTGTACTATATGTTTCTTTCTATATCAAACAAAATTTGGTAAATTTGAACATATTTTAGGTTCATTTTTTTTTGTTAATTTTAACAAATAATGGGTACTTTAATTGTTCTTCTATTTGTTTTTAAAACAAAAATAAAACTATTTCAAGATAAAATTAGGTTTGATGAGATAATTCATTTTGTTAAACCATACATACCCAAGTTGGTACTTCTTGAGGTCATGCAACCGAGGGCATAAGTGAATTCCTTCTACGAATATTGAGAGATGTTTTATAAAGCGTGAAGTCGTTATCTGATTTAACAAGAAGATTTGTTTATAATGCGTCCCATTGAGATACATATGTGAATCTTAGTTCTTGAATATGATTAGTTTTGATCAGACGAACAAACTTCTTCCTAATTTGTCGGTCGTTGGCGGTTCAACAAGCGAGCCTCATGAGCTTTTCGATAAATGGGGTACACAAGTGCTACCATACATGTTAAAGGTTGTCCATATTTTGAGAGCACCAAGGTGGTACAAGATGTCTCTAGCAATGTATTTGGTCTCCCAATCTATTGAGTGGTCCTTAGATATGAATTGCATGAATAATTATTAAGAAATTAAATCTCCTTTTGACAATAAATATTATCTATACCCAAGCAAGGACCACGCCTAGGCTTGCTCAACGGCGCCATCAATGGTTGCACCGTTCCAAGGCTGTCAAAATGCCTTTCGAGAACATGAGACATTTAGAATAGCTGAAGTGATGGGTCAACTGTCAAGATCTTTTTAAAGAGCATGTTTGGCACAGGACTTGATGGACGGGACGAAAAAAATTCAAAAAATTTATCTTAAAATTAACTTAAATATATATTTCTTATATCAGATTAATAATTTTTTTTATTATTTAAATAAAAAAATCATTATAAAATATTTTTTTTCTTCGGTCTATTAATTTTTAAAATCTTTTTTGAAACACTAAAGTCACTTTGAGAATTATAAGAATGGAAAAGTAAAAATTATGATGTTAATTTTTAAATGATGTGCACATAGTTAAATGCCGTAAATTTAATTTAATTTATAAAATAGTTTTACTCTATCTCTATTGAAATTAAGAAAATCATATTTTCTTTAATACATAATTTCTTCAAATTCAATTTATTAAATTGACATATGTACTTAGAATATATGCATTTATCAAGTGCATTTTTAATAGAATTTGTAATTCTCACAAGGATTTTTAAAATGTGCATACTTTAAAAGCAAATGTTAGTTTGATAGACCAAATTAAAAGAATTTATTCTAACATAATTTAGAGAAAACTTTATGATAAAATTTCACAAAATCTCACGAACTTCCATGTGTTTTGAAAGTAGCCGCTTAAAGTTCAAAAACTCTTAAATAAGATTATGAAACTTTCAATTTTTTTTAGAACCTAATTCCTTTAGAATTTTTCATTAAATATTGTCAAAATTTTCAAAATGCTTCTATTAGAAAAAAAAAAAAATCTGCAAAGATTCAAGCATTTATTTATTTTTATAAAAAATATCTTTGCTATATATTTGAGAATTTTTTGCAATTTTTGTAATGTATAAAAAATGAGTATTTTGAAAATTTTGACAAAATTTAGCAAAAAATCGTAACGAATTGGGTTAATTAAAAGTTCAATACCCTTAATTGAGAGTTTTCAAAAAAAGATAATATTAAAATAAGTGAAAGTTCATAAGATGTTTTTTTTTTCTAAGTTCCCTTAAACTTTATTAACAGTAATAATGTTTAAACTCATCAAATTAAGAGCGTGCTTACAAAATAGAAAAGAAAAAACTCATAAAAGTAATACTTTAATAAGACAAAGGAATTTTGCTCATCAAAGCCGTCTTAGCTCAGCCGGTAGAGCGCATGGCTTTTAACCATGTGGTCGTGGGTTCGATTCCCACAGACGGCGTAGCCGTATTCTCCTCCTATATTTTCCTATGAATTTTAGAATTTTTTTTTTTCCTTAGCTAGATAATTTTTCAGTCTATTCCTTGTTCAGTTGTTCGTTTCAGTCTAAAAGCCTGAAACCAAAACCCAAAATCAAGAACTTCTCTAAACCAGAAACAAAAAAAATGTTATACAGCTCAACGCTATTTGCCGCTTGCTCACACGCATCTCCACCCATCACCAACTCAACCATATCTTCATTTTTATTCATCACTCCCTCCTCTTACCAGCAACACCAGCAACTAAAGCAACCCAAGAGAAGGAGGCAGCTTTTGGGCTTGTGCGCAAGCTATGAGGTGGGTGGAGGCTACCCAGATGCAGAATTGAACGTTCAAGGCACAAGTGGAAGTACCCAACAAAAACTGGATGATTCCCAGTATGAAGCTCTCCTCAAAGGAGGTGAACAGGTCACCTCTGTTCTGGAAGAAATGATCACCCTTGTAAGCTTCTTCTGCTCATTTCTTCTTAAAGTTTACCTTTTTTGTTTACTGAGAAAAATGGAGGGAAAGTGCAGGGAAAAATTTTGAGGTTCATTGTTCTGTTAATCTGCTTTTGAAAAAGCTCAATGAAGCACCCAGTAGGCTAAATTTCTGGCCGTTTTTAGGTTGTAAACCTGTTTCTAGTTGTGTTTTGTATTAATTTGCCAGTCATTATCATTTTAGTATGTTGTGCTTTTTCCCCGCTAAAATGAGTTTTCTTCTTTTTACTTTTGGCCGTCAAGGAAACGGTTCCACCATTGATTCTTTAGGACTTTCAGAGTAATTCCATAGAGAGATTTTTTGCCTGAGTTCTCTGATGCAATATTTGTTAGGCTTATGGTAGGCTTCTAGGGAAATTTGAAGTAGGTGCTCTATTGGAGGGTTTTAGGGTTCAAGAAGGTTGCCTCAATGAGTTGCTGGCAGTTCTTTTCTAAATTTAATAATCTTCACTGGAGTGAAGTTTTTGTGTGCATTGTTAGTTTCTTGTAGAGACTTGGTTAGGAGTGACATTTTTTTTGTTGGTAAGATTTTTATTCTCAATACGTCGATTCGAGCATAAGTTATGGTGTTTGAACTTCTCTAGTTACTTCTTTAAGTTGGTGTTTTTCAAAATCATTCTATTCAACTTAAAATATTTGCCATGTAAGAGTCTATCTATATGCTTCTCAGCTCAGTTCCCTTGTCAGCATCTAGGAGACCAGCGAAACAATAAGGGAGAATTTTGTCTTTGTCTTGGAAAGATCATGGCCTTAAATATCGTCAATTGCAAGAAAAATGGGTAAATAAGTTTAGAACTGACATAAAAGTAGCAAGGAGTGTCATGTGAGTATCAAATCTAATTGTCATGCTCCAAGTGTGAACATGTATGGAGTTGTGACTTGTGGTATATGTTACCCTGGTAACATTTGGCGGTAGGACATTTGTCAGCAAGACAACACTGTCTACCTCATGGGTGCAAAAATCTCACCCTGTAAACCTAATCTTGTGGAGCACTATTGTATAGTTATCTCGTTTTTTCTAAGTTATCAGTCAAATTTGCATTTTAACTCAATACTAAGTGATATTTGTCAATTATTGGGCTGATATGCTTCAACTCGATTCATTTGAGGTAAACCTTTATGGTACTTTGGAATATAGTAGCGGACACATGTAGTTAAGATGTAATGATTGTAAAGGGCACTTGGAGCCAACCAACCAATGCTTTGTCCCTTTGTAGATGTTGGTGGATTGTCGTGTCTGATATTCTATCTCTGTATAGAAACATTGTTGTCCTGCAGGTATCCATTTCATCAACTCTATTCACTGCTTCCATTCATAAGCCTCTAGTCATGTAAATTGGTAATACAGCTACATGGAAAATTTTAAATTATATTAATATCGTTATAATGTATAACCATCAATGATTATGTGCTAGGGACCTTTGGCCTCAAAAGTCCAGGTGATGGTCCCTGATTAGTTGTGCACTTGATTGTAGGAATTTTCTTTGAGTACTTAATGCTGACACTTTGACTGATGGTGGCTTGGAGTGTTATGAAAGCAATGCAGGGAATGTAATGGACAGGTCTAGTGTCAAGGCTCTAAGGATGTTTATAGTTGGATTTCCTAGCATTTATAGTCTTCCATTATAAAGGCATTGTTCATTTAAATTATGTGACGGTGCCTACTTTGTAGTAAAGCAGCTCTTGAGTACTGTTTGTGTCTAATCACTTCTACAATGCACCAGTTTCAGTTTTTAGGTTTTTTGATTCAGTTTCCAATATTATACCTCTTTGCGCTCCTTTCATGTCTATTTTTTAAAATCTTGACTCAACTGGTGTTTATCTTTGCTTTCTGTCATATATTGTTGGTACAGTTGCAAGATATGAACATGGATGAAGCATCTGAGGAGGTAGCTGTGGAGTTGGCTGCACAAGGTGTTATAGGGAAGAGAGTTGATCAGATGGAATCAGGTTTTATAATGGCCCTAGATTACATGATCCAACTTGCTGAAAAGGACCAAGATGATAAGGTACCATTTCGAATTTATGTTTTGATTCTTCAGCCTTGACATGCGCTAGTTTGAGCCAATCTTCACTTGCTTTTACTATTTATAGACCATTTTTTTCAACATTGATGTAGAATTCTTTCAAAAATTATTGATGTAGAAGATATCTCTCACTCTTTCTCTCTGAACTGGATGGTCATGTTAGTACCAAGACCATCCTAACTAAGAAACCGACATAGTGCTGGACTTGCCTAGTCATACAATTTGCAAGCCATGCCATTAGCTGAAGTATCATCCAGGTCCCTCAAATGAAGCCTAGTTTACAATCTTCTTTTGCATTTTTATTTATTTTTTGATAAGTAATCACAAATTTATTAAAAAGCCCAAAGGCTCAACTCAAGTATACAGGAAGTATACAAGAGAACACTTCACCATAGAAAGAGAAAAAAATCAAGAACATAAAACTAGAATTATTAAAATCAAAGGTAGTTGCCCTGTGGTAAAGAGTCTTATTTTATAGTTTGATAAAAACATAACTACTTTTGACTTCCTTTCTTATAGCTATCAATAAAAGAATAGGGTAAGTTGTACAAAAATGAATGCTTGTGGAAATAATCTATTTACTTCTTCTTAAATGGTTCCAATTTTGTTGCACATGTGCCATAACAATGGCTGTTTAGAAATGCTTCAGGTTTACTATTGATCTTTTCCATAATATGTTGTAAACTCAACCCTGGTACTAGTAGCTGTTGCACATTCATGGCCGAAATTGTGGATTGCTTGATTATCTTGGTGTTTTCACTTTTGTTGCTGTTTAGGTTTCAAATACTTGTCTGTATGTTGTAAAAGTCTTGTTTTTTGGGTAAATTTGGCTGGTATCATCCACATGTCTCATCTTACCATTCAGCGCAAAACACTGTTGGAGGTGATCAAGGAGACAGTATTATCCCACCTTACAAAAAAGTGTCCCCCACATGTAAGGATGTTCTTAAGCCAAATACCTGATTCTATTTCTGATCAAAACGTAGTTCCTTTATTGCCTGATAATAACTTCAGTGCTTCGTTTCCTTTTATAGGTTCAAGTGATTGGCCTGCTCTGTAGAACTCCCAAGAAAGAAAGCAGACATGAACTGCTACGCCGAGTGGCAGCTGGTGGTGGCGTGTTTAAAAGTGAGAATGGCACCAAAGTTCATATTCCTGGCGCAAATCTAAATGATATAGCTAACCAGGCTGATGATTTACTGGAGGTAATCCCTCAAAAGAACCTTTACACCATAATCTTCTTGTATATATATCTAATCAGGCTGATGATATATGCAAATGTATATATCTCTCAGTTTCTATAATTGTATATTTTGTTTTTAACGGAGTGCTAATTTTCTGAATGCTTGAACGTTGATTTTAATATGTAGTCAAGTTCTTGTCTTTTACTTTGTGGTCCCTCCTGCCTCTCCCCTGAAAAAATTCATAGAACCCATTTTGATAGTTACCTTGTGGCTTGTGCATAAAGAAGATGAACCTAATTCAATGTGATTTTAGATTATTAAGGTGAAGAAACCTGTGAAGAAAACTCATTAATGGTATGGCTAAGAAGAAGAACCTAGCATGATGTATCTTTGGATTGTAAAAGCTCCATGAATAAGTCTTAACAATGAGGCAAAGAATGGGTAAGACATATCAAGGCATAACCAACATATTCAAACTTTTAGTTGGTAAAGCAATTCTATAAAATAGTATATCTGGTAGAGATTTCTCGACATGGAATCAAAATAACCTATTTCCTTTAGAATGAATGCTTGTCAGGTTTGAGAGCTGTTTTAGGATTGAAGATAACAATTGATTTTGTAATTCTGGTTCAGAACAGACGGAGTCTATATCACTTCAGTCAGCAGTTGCCTTCTCTCTTCCTAAAATGTTCTCGTTCTATGTTTATATATACAAAATATGCTGCAAGTTGTGTTTGAATCTGAAATATTGTTGAGAATAGTGGAATTAGTGCAGTCTATTTTCTCTCTCTCTCTTTCATGCTCTCTCTCTCTCTCTCTCTCTTTCTGTGCGTCTGTGGTGGATTATAAAGGGTTCTTTGACAAAACTTTTTAGTGTTTTTTACTTTTTGGTTGTGATGTGACATAAAGGAAAAAATAATTTTAATTGTTTTGTGAGTATTTTGAGTTCTTTATTAATGTTTTTGCTTTTTGCTTGCAAAAAGCTGTCTTAAAAGCATCGCCAAATGAGCGCTAAGTAGACCTAAACATAAAGTTTTTGCTTCGCTAAAGCATTATCTAGGATTCAATATGCACAATTTGTGAACATGGTGTAGAACATCCCAGTAACTATTGAGGTTGGATTAAAAGTATATTTATTAAACATCAATTTTTTCCTAGTAACGCGGTTTCAACTTGCAAGCACTACAGCCATGGTTTGATTGAACAGCTTGAACTCTCTTTCTTTCATGGTCTGATGTTTCCTCATATAGGGCATGGATTTCTGTAGTCTTTTTCATCAATAATCAAAGTTAATTCACTTTAACTCACTTTTCTCCACTTCAATAATGGTTATTTTTATGTTTTTTAGTGAGATGACTTACACTTGCAAGCGCTACAGCATAATGATAATTAGTATGATTGAACAGCATGGACTCTCTTCTTTCCTTATTTGATGTTCCCTTATATCTCGGGCTAAAGAAAGAAAATGTTCCATTATTGATCATACCATATAGAGTGAATTTCTGTACCCTTTTTGCCTGAATAAGTCTAAATTAATTGTAACTTGCGTGAATTCTTGTTCTCTTTTATTCTTAATAATCTAAATTAATTGCATCTTGTAACTTACTCTTCTCTACTTCAACAATGGTTATTTCTTATTGTGATCTTACTAATATGGCTGTATATATATATATATATATAGTGGGTTATGGATTTTTTTATATTATCATCATGCATTATGGTCCACGGACATCTCTTTGAGGTTAATTGTTGAATTTTTTTAAATGTAAGACTTTCACTTGTTCCCTGACTGGATTACAAGTTGCCTATATGTGTTTGATTAAAGTGGCCATGTGGATTGTGGATGAAGTCTGCACATTTTGCCCCTCCTAATCAAGCTCTCAATAACTATGCAGACAATGGAAACTCGCCCTGTTGTTCCAGATAGAAAACTACTTGCAAGGCTTGTTTTGATTAGAGAGGAAGCTCGGAATATGATGGGAGGTGGAATACTGGATGAGAGAAATGACCGTGGTTTAAATACTCTTCCTGAAGCAGAGGTCTGTATGCATGCAGTTTTAAGATTTTAGATAAATTTATGAGATACTCGGTGGATTATTGTTGACATTAGTTTATTCTTTTCAAAGAAACATGCTAACTAAGATTTCTAAGTACATTTTAGCTTATGTTTGTTGGGCCAAATGGCATCTCCTCCGCCCATAAACAAGGGCTGAGACTGAGGTAATGGGTTGAATCCATTACTGGTATATGAGTTGTATTTCCTATCAATGGAACAGATAAAAAATACTTCTTGGTACATATACTGCATGTTATTATTAGCACTTCAAATTAGTGCTAGTTTCATTATTTTAATAATTATCTCGGCATGATTGCAAATCGTCAGTGCAGGTGAACTTCTTAACCAAATTGGTAGCTTTGAAACCAGGGAACACTGTCCAGAAGATGATAAAAAATGTAATGCAAGGAAAAGATGAAGGTGCAGATAATTCTGACAATGCTGAGGGACATAATACAGGTGGAAGGGTTTCAAGTGGAATTGCAGGAAGGGTAGGTTTTACTTCACTCCATTGATACTGTTTGGGTGTTATTATATGCATGTAAACGTTACTGTATTGAGGTATATTGACCCACATGTATCATGATTCCCAGAAAAGTGTTACAGGAGGAAGCCACTTCCTGTGCGCCCAGGCATGTTTCTTGAGACCGTCTCCAAGGTAAGTCACTTCATGTTGCTATCAGCTTATTCAGTTGCGACTGGATTGTTTCAAGCCCAAGACTAAGGATATTTGCGTAGGCATTCAAATAGGGTAAACTGTGGAAGCTAGAGACAATTTCTTTTTTTATTAGTAATCGAAATATCATTAAAAGCAAAAGGTACAATTCGGGTAAAAGAAACACCTAGCTAGAATGTATAGACTAATATTCCCAAGCTGATAATTCTCTTTCACATATCCTCTGTATTACATGGGCTCGATTAACTTATCACTACACATTGATATATACAGCAACTTAATTATGCATGGACAAGTACTGATTACTTTTTAACTTTTGGACTTTCTAGGTCTTAGGTGGCATATATGCTGGCAATGATTCTGGCATCACAGCACAACATCTAGAATGGGTAAATTCCTTTCTCATGATCACCTCTCTCTCTTTCTCTCTGCCCTGGCCCCCATCCCCCATCCCTCAAGATTAGTATCTTATATTTCCTGGGAATTTTGTTTTGTTTTACAATTGGTGCCTCACCTACTCTATATGATTTGAACGGATACCTCACCCAGCATCCCATGGTTGTGTAAGAGGCAAGTGCCATTTGAGCCAAAGGCTATTGGCAAACTTGATTTTATTTATTTTTTGGGTTTAATGCAAACTTCTTGTGTCAGTCATTTTCTGGTTAAATAATAATGCAACCTGTTTATATTTTGATCGCTTTTGCTTAGTCTTGGTTTCTTGAATCAATAAAGAAAGTGAACTTTTACAACATATGTCTCTAATACATCAAACCCTACTTCAATCACAAAACTTTATCTATTGTTAGGCTTGCTAATCTGTTTCCTGTATAAAAAAATCTATTTATTTCATCAGCCATCTCCTTCACCATTCTTCAAATGACTCAGTCTTTTGTTCGTTGTATCTTGTATCCAGGTTCATCAGAAGACACTCCAAATTCTCCAGGAAATAGCATTCTAGCTGTTTTGTACTAGCTGCCAAATGCTTCTCTTACATCACAAATTCATTTTTGATCCTCATGTGTTGTCCGACAAGAAAGAAAGTAGGTTCAGTCTTGTTAATAGATAGTCTAAGGTATAAAATACTTCAGCATATCAAAGGGACCAGTACTGTAAGATTTACATATGCAAAATATAGAAGAATGGAACACTTTTCACTCATTGTGATTTCAACTGACATCATGTTGGTCATAGTTAGGATTGATAATTTTAACACTATGTGTGAACACGACACAAACCCAATGTGAAATTAACGGTTAGAGTTGAAGAGATTTGACTCCATTAATTAAATGAGTAAAGTTAGGGTTGACTTATATAGTCTTATATGCATGTCTTAACATGACCTGAACTTGATACACAAACATGAATCGTCACCTCTAGTCATAATTAAAATCATCAAGTGAAGCTCTAATGATAGATCAAATCAAATCTTGGTACACCTCAAAGCAATGATTTTCTTTATGTCCCAAATCAGCTAGGAATGCATGTCACCTCTAGTCATAATTAAAATCATCAAGTGAAGCTCTAATGATCGATCAAATCAATTCTAGTCTTATATGAGTGTCTCGACACAACCTGAACTTGATGCACAAATACGAATTATCACCTCTAGTCATAATTAAAATCATCAAGTGAAGCTCTAATGATAGATCAAATCAAATCCTAGTACACCTCAAAGCAGTGATTTTCTTTATGTCCCGAATCAGCCAGGAATGATTAAAGATTGAAAATACAATTGACAACAGTGGAATACCATGTGTGGAAAGGGCCCAGCTTAGAAGTCATGTTGATACTTGCATCAGTATACATGTCAGTGGACCTGGGTAATGATTTTGATTGTTGTTAGTAGTAGAAGGAAACCAAGCAAGAATGGCTGGATCTGGATATTCTCCATTTATCTATTAGCCTTTTTCCCCCCACATGCTTCTTTCTAGCTATTTGCCTTTTCTGTAAAGCATATTTGAAAATGTACTTGGACTTTCACCCACTAGGATTTGGCACCACGCCTTCTCTATTTTTGCTTGATACACATTGGCCTGCCTATGTCCTACCATGCTCCCCTTGTACTACATCTCTTGGGTCTTCTATTCTCCGTGAGACGAGCCTTTTTAATGATAAAAATCCAACAAGTAAAGTTGAGTTGCCCACGTGAGCCGTCTTTTCAAGCTAGTGCCTCACAACTATACATGATTTGGAAATGAATGGCTTCTAGGTCTTAGGGCATCTCAAAGGAGAGCCTAGGGCTCAAAGTTTAGGAATTTTAATTGGTGTTTTTGCATTGGGGTTCGGATTATGTTGAGACACGAGTAAAAGACTGTTATAATACAATAATGTGTAGATGAATTCAGCTTGAATTCAGTTCTGTTGAAATTGGACCCATTAAAATTGAGACAAGCGGATTTAATTTCCACTGAAATTAGACTCAAGCCAAATCTTGTGTGGATTACTTTTCTCCACTAAAAAGGGAAAACTGTAGATTAAAGATGGGATGCCTTTTCATGTCATTCTCTAACATGGTTAATTGCTTCAAGTGAGTTTCATCTAATAGAAGTAAGAGTAAAAACAAAAAGTAAAATAGGAAGAATTGTTACTAAAGAGAACCATTATCCTGTAACCATCAACTATACTTGTTCTTTATCCTATTAAAAACTTGAAGGAAAATTCTTTGATTCCTCTATAAGGTAGTTGCATTGTTGTACCTTCTCTTCCATATTTTGCAGTCTGATTACGCTCAACATTTATCTTAACTTTTGAGTCCTCTAAACAAGATGAATTTTGTAACGACCCAGAAAAATATTAGCCACGGTTGTCTTATCACTTTGAAAGAATTAATCAATTTGGTATTTTCTTATAATCACTTATAAATTCCATTTTCATATAGTAAGTGTTACAAACTTTAGGTAGAACTCACCCTTGAAAACTGGTTTACAAGGGAAGGGTGTACAAGAACTTATTTACACATGGTTAAGATTAGACTTAAGCTATGTAGGATACTAGGATCATAACATACCGCCAAGTTTCCGTGACACTAATCCAAGACTTGAAATGATGACTAGTTCGTTACAAATATTGGGTAGAACTTACCCTTGAAAATCGGCTTACAAGAAAAAGGTGTCCAAAAGCTTATATACACATAGTTAAAATTAGACTTAAGCCATGTGGGACACTATAATTGTAACAGTAAGTAATGT
This sequence comes from Carpinus viminea, assembly GCA_013348765.1. Lineage (NCBI taxonomy): Eukaryota > Viridiplantae > Streptophyta > Magnoliopsida > Fagales > Betulaceae > Carpinus > Carpinus viminea. The sequence continues at coordinate 27,627,400 of CP054668.1, forward strand.
GAGACTTAATATTCATGAATGTCTTTATAAACCACCTACTCTTTATGTGAGCTACTTATTTTTCCTAATATAAAACCGAGATGTTACAAGTTTTGCATTATTTTCCTATCCTTTCTTGTTCTTGCATTTCTCACCGGCAAACTGCAAACCATGCCATAAAAAGAGACTCAGGAAATATTCCTTTTCTTCTCCCCTACCCTACCAATAAAGTGCAATGTTTTCTCTTTTTCTTCTTTTAACGTTTACTATTCACATGCTTTAAGTGGATAGGGTTTCTTCCTATTTTTCCATGATGTTGGTGGTGAGAAATCAGACTAATTAAATTTCATCCAAACACAATGTTTAACCCATTATTGATATTCTAACACATTGGGGCTTAGTTAATTATTAAAGAACAATTTGATTCAGATAAATGCTATCTTGCATTCTTCTAACATTTTTTTAGAACACTCAGCTAACGTGTCATGCTCAATTCACCCTTAGATTGAACATGCCACTTCAATTAAGTATGCTGAGAGAAAATGAAAGAATGCAAAATAACATTTTTCATTGATTAAACTTATTCATATGTTGGAAGAACATTTCATAGACTACAATAAATGTAGAGCATTATTTGGAGGACAAAGAGTGTGAAGATTGGTCATAGATCTACTACCTCTTCCTCCAATCATAACCAATGAGTTGGTTTTACAGTCACTTCTAAACATCATTATCATTGAAGCCCTTTCTGCTACCTAATCTCTCACCAGGCTAATTTTCCATGTGACAACCTCTTTTTTCCTTTGAGAAAAGGTTTAGAGACTCTCTTTGCACGCTTGCGCACTTCCACAAGTGAATGGTGATCTAGTAAGATGGAGACCTGAAAGTTGAAACAACGACCAAATAAATTATGATTTAATTACTTGTTAGCATATATCTTCCGACCATATTTGCTCAAGCGAAACATAAAATTTCAATAACTTGTAGAGAGGTATTTTTTTACCTGACCAAAAAAAAAAAAAAATCTAAATGATGACTGACACTGCTACGATAACATGGTGAGACAGTAATAAGATAAAAATGTGGTTTAAAGCACTCCTCAACGATTTATATAAATGGACACATGTTGCTTATTTATAGGCTAAGTTTAGGAAACTTAATTAGAATTTTACCTTAAATGAGGAGTAAACTGTAGAGTTAGGATTCAAATATAGGGCATTTACTCTAATACAATGTTTTAAATTACTATTTATCCTAAACGCTTAAACTGATAAAAAATAATAAAATTAATTATTTAATTACTATTTTAATAAGATCTAACTAAACAATAGTTAGAGACATGTTTGTGAGGTAGAGGTATGGGAAAATAGGCATCCCCTACTACTTCTTCTTCTGCTTCCATGACAAAGAAAGAAAAGAAAAAAGCTTTATTGAAAGCTATGATTGAATCCTACAAAGAAGATGATAGCTCCGATGAAGATACAACATCTTTATTTTCTGTTAATATTCCTGACCCCCAGAATAACTATTTTGGAAATTCAGGATTTGCTCATATATATATATATATACTTCCATAGTCATTTTGCTTGATAACAATTAAACGTTGGTATTTTTTATTCATCTCACATGTGCTCTGTCTCAAACATGCATGTTCTTTTTCCTAAAAAATTGGTTGAGACATTCCAATCTTCGCTATTAAAAAGCATAAACTAATATAATTATTGCATCATTAAACCACACGTATCACACGATTTATCCTCTATGATATTTGAAAAGGGAACACGAAATATAAGTGCCACAGCACTTGGTAGTTGGCACCATAATGCACACAAACTTTACCTTCTTTTTTTTTGGTAACTAAAAACGAATGAAATTGAAAAAAAAAAAAAAATATGAAGATTGTTGATGCATAAAATCAACTAGTGACCATCCACGCATGGTCCCTGATTTGGGATTTTCCAAGATAACTAAAGTCAGAGTAGGCCGCCGCAAAAGGGGGACGAGAGGAGCGGCAGTGCCACATTCAAAGCATAAGTTATCTAGCCTTCTATTGACTTTATATAGGCTAAGGTGGTGTTTGTTAAACAACACCAACTGTTCATCAACGTCACTGTTCATTCATAAGATACTGTTCACAATTTAAAAAAAAAAAGATTGATATGGAAAAATGAAAAAGTAGTATTAGAAAGTGAAAATTTTGTTTTGTAGTGATTTTTTTATTTGAATAGTAATAAAGAGTAAATAATGTTGTATAAAAAATGAATGATTTGATATATATATTTTTTAAAAAAAATGAAGTAAATAGTGTAAAATGTGAGAAAAATTGGTATTATTTAACAAACAAAGCCAATATCATTTATGTTGTGTGTTTCATAAGGCAATTGTCATGAATTCTACCACCCTTTAATGAGTTATCTTTTCTCAAGTTCTATTATACGTTACTTTATGAACATGTGCTTCAAATAACTTATGTTTGGGCCAACTATCCGTTGGACCAATGAGAGCATGTTAGCGTGTGCTTCTATTACAGTAGTCCAACCATTTCCTTGATTTTTTTTTTCATTAAAAGAGAATTGGTGTGACAGTAGTCATCAAGTAGTCATATATATATACATATATGACAACTTGGGATATGTTTGATCTTTGTAAAAGACATTCATCTTCCAGCCTTCAGTTCGGTGGTTCAAATTGTTCATTCAACTTCTAATTAAGAACCGTCAAAAGAAAAAATGACCGTTCTGTTATCATCTCTACTTTTAAATAAAGCACGCATACTTTTTTGTCCTTTGGGCCCTCAGCAAGTTAACAAAATTGCCAAATCATCCTCTCTTCTGTGCATTGACCGAACTATCCTTTACAATATCATATCACATTTGAATATATATAACATATAAAGGTTGTGAAGGGTACAAAACGAAATGATTAGTCAAAATAGCAGTTAAACAAGTTGAATCAAGTTTGGATAAAAGATATTTTCAGACTAGTCCTTTTTTTTTTTGGTTCTAAAAAAAAGTTATGTTTATAATTTTCTCTCTGAATTAATTCAATTTAAAACACATAAACATGGTTAAGGATCTTCTTTCGCTTGAAGTGAAATAAAGAATAATTATTTTACTATTTTACTGATCTAAAGTGAACATCAACGAAGCAATTACACCCTATAATTTTATGCATTTTGTTTGTTTATATTATAGGCTTGTTATTATTAAGTGGAGAGGTTCTGTCTTCTTTCTATAATTTTTCTTTTCTCTTTTCTTCAAGAAAACACAAAGAAAAACTTTAAGAGGAGTGAAGATTTTCACGGTAGTAATGTTAGGTGTTTTCCCTGTAAGCTCCATCGGTCTTCGTTTCTGATGGGTTGATTTAAATCTAGTTAGTAAATCTAGATTTAGTTTCTTCAACCTTGATTTGATCTTCATCTTCGACCAACGCTTGTCTTTCGAAGTGATGTCTACGATTGCCGTGCTTCTCCACTGCTGCTTGTGGAGTTTTTGTTTTTGGTTTTATTTTGTTTGTTCTAACCTTCGGGTTGAGGATAGATTTGTTGTCTTAGCCTTTGGGTTGATAATGAAGTAAATTGGTGTGGGGGCTTAACTCTCACAGCCAGATTTTGACGTAAGAAATTTATGCTCATGAAATTTCATCAATGGAACTTCTATATTTTTTTAAAAAATAAAAATAAAATTATAGGCCCGTTAAAAACAGAGACTCATTAGTTTGATGTAGCAAGGAATTATATCAAACTATTACTCACTCTTGCATTTTAATAGTTTGTGACTTTTTATATTTAAATTTTTCCAATAAATTAATTTTCAAATGAAATTCAAGAGTTCGGCTTTGTTTGCTAGCATTTGTTCTTTCTTCATTTTGTTTTATGTTTTCAAAACAAAATATTAACAAACAACTAAAAATACAAAATATTTAAAACTATTTTTACATTTATGTCGCACCATAGTACATTTTTCAAAACAAAAACCATGAAACACCCACTAATATGCTAAACATAGTCCAAATATTCCTCTATGGTATAGTTTTTATTTTGATACTATCTTTTTAATTTTCCACTCACATTGAAAAAGAAAATGTTATGCCACAAATTGGAGAAATGCTATAATTTCAAAATTTTATCTAAAGTATGGTTCCAAAATAATGCGTTACAATCTCATGGAATTGTAACATGTTTTTTTTTAAATAATAGATTAAATATGATTGTGATATATCATTTGAGAACCATATGTTCGGAAAATAATTTGAGCAGCTTTATTAGACTACAAAGCAGTAATAAATGATACCACATAAACAATTATTACACTCTTTAATTTGAACTATTGCTTGTTTATTGAATAATAAAATGATTATCAGAGTTAATTAGCAATTAATAAATGATGTGATAATTATTATACTATTGTTGTTGGAGTATTTATAATCACACCACTACGACCAATTTATTATTTATCATTTTTATTTTAATTAATTTTTTCTTTAATTCATTCCATCTCACTTAATAATAAAATGATGACATAATAAATTTAAATATACAATTATTAAGAACCCTAAGGATCCTGGCTTATTAAAACTTTCTTTCAAATTGGATTAGAAGAAATTTTTTAATTCAGTTTATTAAATTAATATTTATTAATCATATTAAAAATACAAGTAAAAATCACATACTCATGCCAGTTTAATGAATTCCATTGAAAATTTCCTACTACTTGATTTCAATTTAAGGAATGACATAAATTTCATTTCACCCAGTTTAGAAGAAATTTTCTAAAACTCACAACAGGAATTTCCTCAAGACAAGTTTGAATGAAATTTCCTTCAACCCATTTTAATAAATGACAAGTGTTTTTTTAACATGTTTGAGTTTCTCTCTAATAAAGCCAAGTGTCCTTTAACATCTGATATGCGGAAGAAGATCCTCTCAAATTCATTTGGATTAGATAATATCTCGTTAGTTACATTAAAGGAAAATTTTTGTCCCCTCTAATATAATTAATTGGATATCATCAAATTCAAATGAACAGGAAAATATCCTAATTCTTGATATGCATATTTTTTTTAAGTAATATAGGGAATGACACACGTAATCTAAGAATCCAAACATTGATTTTTGAGGAACTAAAACATGTTAGAAAACACTTTGTCATTTATTAAAGTGGATGAAATATGTGTCCCTCATTCCTTGTCCAATTCTTGCAAATTGACGTAGGTCTCACAAAGGAAAATAATAGGTGCTTTTCTAATTTTTTTTTTTGTGTGTTTTCTCAACTATAATATAACTTTTAAAATTATTAATAGATTAAAAGTTAATAACGATAATCTCAAATTTAACGGTGATTTTAAAAATCACATTACAATTGAAAGGACACAAAAAAAAAACACCTAAGAACACCTAACATTTTCTGTCCAACAAATTCAATAACAAATTTGCAAAAATGGTAGGTAACGATGACCGATAGCATATCACCATTTAAAAATAAATAAATAAATAAAATGATACAACATAATTTTACATGGTAAGAAGACATGAGTCTTATCTGGGTAGGAGTTAAAGAGGTGATGATTCATTTATTACCCGACCGTTAATGAAACTAAAAAATGATAAAAGTCCAAGAGATCATAATTGGAGTGACACAGTGAGAGGGTCAAGGACAAATTAGTCATAATTTAAAGAATCTTAAAACGACAGCGTGGCCCCATCCCAAGTGTTTAGCCAATAGTTATAGATTTGGGAAGAGAGAGAAAGCCATTGCCATAATTTGAATTCACTCCCTCACACACTCTCTCCCTCTAAACAAACCAACTTTGAACTCTGACAGCTCTACCCCGTCCCAACTCTGTCTCTCCTCTCCGTACTCCCCCAACCGCATAAAAATAAAGAGAAATAAAAAGTTTCAAAATCAATCAATCAATCGGTGTTTTCTACTCCATTTTTCTCATCCATTTTCTTCGCCGATTACTTAACGGAAGAAATATACAGAAAGAAAAATGTCCGGCTTCGTAGGCATTCTCGTCTCCGATCCATGGCTGCAGAACCAGTTCACGCAAGTCGAGCTCCGGAGCTTGAAAACTCACGTAAATTCTAATCGAGCTCTGTGTGATTGTGTGTGTGTGTGTGTTTTTTTGTTTTTTGAATTTGGATATGATGTGTGGTTTTGGTGGTTATGAGTGATGTGCAGTTCATGAGCATGAGGAGGGAGAGCGGGAAGCTGCCGGTGGGGGAGCTGGCGGCCAAGATGTCGCGTTTGAAGGTGGTGGGAGAGAATCTGACGGAGGAGGAGAGAGCTTCGTTTATCCACGATTTGAATCGTAACTTGGACGACGACGTCGATTTCGAGTCCTTTCTCAGAGTTAGTCACTACTGCTTCATCAAAACTACGCTGTCGATTTTGTTTTTTGATCTCAGCTTTTTATTTTTAATATTTTTGATCATTTGCTTTTGTTTGTGAATGGTTGTATTTGGAATCTGAGTTCGCGATTCCTCTGATTTCTAGTTGAGGAATGTGAGTTGGTTAGTGCTCCGTTTGGTTTCAAAGAAAATTTGAAAAAAAGAAGAAGAAGGAAAGTAAAACTTTAGTTCCACTTTTTGAATTCTTTGCAACAGCTGGTCGGTTTCTGTCGCTAGCTTATTTATTTATTATTATTATTTTAATTTCTAATTCTGCCACTTAAAACTGGAAGATCTTATAAAGTTGAAGAATTCTCTGTTTGGTTTTTGAGAAAAGGTAAGCAAAGAAGAAATGGAAATCTCGACAGCTATTCTTTTTTCTGTTTGTTAACGTTTGAATTTGAAATCTGAGTTCTCGATTCTTTAGATATCTAGTTGAGGGATGTGAATTGATTGGTGCTCTGTTTGGTTTCCAAATGTAAGAGAAAATTAAAAATTTACTTCCACTTTTTGGCACAGCTATTTGGTTTCACTCGGTAATTCTTATTGCTATTTGAATTTCTTTCTTCTAGTTTTGTCTGGAAAGATCTTATACAAGTTGATGAATTCTCTGTTTGGTTGTTAAGAAGACGAAAGCAAAAAAACACGTGAATCTTGTCAGTTTTTTTTTTTTTTGGGTTGAAGTTTGAATTTGAAATCTGAGTTTTCGATTCTTCTGATTTCTAGTCGAGGAGTATGAATTGATTAGTGCTCCGTTTGGTTTCTTAAGAAATAATATAAATTAAAATTTAGTTCCACTTTTGGCATTGTCTGGCACAGTTATTTGGTTTCAGTAACTGTTTTTGATGTTTTGAGTTCTAAAAATTCTGGTACTTTTGCCTGGAAATATCTTATATTCTCTGTTTAGTTGTTGAAGAAAACGTAAGCAAGAAAGAAATATGAATCTCGTTGGGTTTTTTCTTTTATTTGTTTATAACCGTATTTGAGACCTGAGTTTTTTATTCTTCTGATTCGTTGTTGAGGAAAAGAAATTAAATTTGTTTCTACTTTTTCCCCATAGACTGTCACAGCTATTTGGTTTTCCTCAGTAACTTTTCAGTTTTTCACTTGTAAATTTGAAAATGATTTGGCCTACAAAAGAATGTAGGAAGAAATTGTCAGAGGGTGAACCATAATTGTGTAATTTAAAATCATGGCAGGTGTATTTGACACTCCAAGGCCATGCAAGTGCTAGAACTGGAAGTAATGCTAAGAATTCATCTGCTTTCCTCAAGGCTGCCACAACCACATTGCTTCACACTATTAGTGAATCCGAGAAGGCCTCTTATGTTGCGCACATTAATAATTACCTTGCACAAGATGAGTTTCTGAACCGATACCTTCCTATCGATCCTTCAACTAACGATCTCTTTGAGATTGCAAAAGATGGAGTTCTTCTCTGGTGATGACTTGTCGATTTTTTTGTTGTTTCCTTGAGTTTTATGATTAATCTTCTTGAGTTTCTTATTTAGAAAGGATTTGTTTTTTTATGGTGCAGTAAGCTAATTAATGTCGCAGTCCCAGGAACCATTGATGAACGTGCTATTAACACTAAGAGAGTGCTCAATCCATGGGAAAGGAATGAGAATCATACACTCTGTCTCAACTCTGCCAAGGCTATTGGATGTACCGTAGTCAATATAGGGACTCAGGACTTTATTGAAGGAAGGGTATGTATACATCCATTTAATTATAATTGCAATGTTTTTCAATTTTTTCATGGGTCATTCTTAATTTCCATGCTACAATGGTTAAATCTAGACAGGTTTAAGTATCTTACCAAATTATGAATCTGTCCTAGTGCTTAAAAGCTTCCTACTAACCAAGTGACTAGTGATATGGTGCCTGAAACTGTTATGCTACATTTGAGTTTTCCGGTTTAGTGAGTCTTTTATTGACTGGTTAATGTATGCTTTATAGTTATCTAAGTTTGTTTGGGAGTTACTTTCAAAATATCCTAACTGAGCTATACTGAAGACTTTGTGAAAAGTGTGCCCAGTTATGAATTGTTAATAAGAACTATCCCTTCTATTCTGATTCTTTTTAAAACTATTGGACAGAACAAGGTTGTATTTAGAGCAGGAACATAACCTGATTCTTTTTAATAAATAAGTCTCAGTAATTTTAACAACTCTAGTTGTCAATGTGATTAATGTTCTCTGTTCTGTGTTGTGTTTCCAGCGTCATCTTGTGCTTGGAGTGATTTCTCAGATCATTAAGGTAAGAGTCTCATGGTTATTTACTTAAGTTAATTTTATGGAGATATAAGATTCATGATCATGAAGTTTAAATTTGTATTATTTTACAGATACAACCTGAACTATGGCTATCTAATGAAAGCCTTTGAGGCTTTGGATCCATTGAGTTGATAGAGAATGCATAGTCATTAGCATTCATACTGTGTGTTTGAAATTAACTTTTGACTTTTCCAATGGCTATGCTATGGTAGATACAATTATTAGCAGATCTCAACTTGAAGAATACACCTCAGTTGGTGGAGTTGGTAGATGATAGTAAGGTAAATGTGGTCTTGCATCAGAAGTTCTGGTTTCTAGAAAAATTATTTAACAGGGATTTACCACAATAAATTCTCTGATAGAGTATCTTCTGATATTTAAAACCAACAGGATGTGGAAGAGTTGATGAGTCTACCACCAGAGAAGATCTTACTGAGGTGGATGAATTTTCAATTGAAGAAAGCTGGATACAGGAAGATAGTCACAAACTTCTCCTCTGATGTAAAGGTAGATGAGAAAAATTTAGTGTAAAAAAGAAATCACTTTTTGTATCTTTAATGGCTAACTAGTTATTTTCGTGTTGTGAATGTTGTGATTGTATTTGTGAGTATTGAGTCCCACATTAAGAAAGTATAAAGAAAAAGAGTAGTTAATATACCTAAGTGGACAGCTTAGGCTTTTGTGATAGAATGGTGTTCAAATATGTATATTAATGTATTCAAGGTAAAAACTCTGAACCATTTATCTTCCCAATAAGTGGTATTAGAGCCATGGTTAGTTTCTTTGGACGAGTGTCTAGACACGTTTGGTTTAAGAGTTGTACTTTGTGAACCTTGGGGCAACTATTGACACGGGACACTCTTGGAAATGTAAAAAGACTCACAAGGGGGAGAGTTTGATCAATATGGAAGTGACTCAGAAGTGAGGGAGAAACTATTTTGAGTGTACTTGTTAGTGTTGAGTCCCACATTAAGAAAGTGTAAAGAAAAATCGTAGTTAGTATACCTAAGTGAACCCAAACCTATTAGCTTAAGCTTTTGAGTTATAGTGGTGTTCAAATATGTATATTAATATACTCAAGGTAACAAACTCCTGAACAATTTATCTTTCCAATTTTGAATGCATGTCAAGTATTGGCTTTTGCTAAACTTTGAATAGCATTTCTCGTGAATGGCACATATGTAGCTCAAATTGTGACTTGAACTCTTCTAAGCATTTCTAGATGATCATATATCAATAATATTAATGATATCTTGTTATTTGAACTGTGTTTGAAGATATTCTGAATTTCTATGAGTGAGGAAGGAATTGTACTGTAAACTTTGAGACCATTCATTGACAGGTTTATACTTTATGCTGAAGAATTGGTTAATAGTCACAGTCTCATGTGATAGATCCCAAACTACACAAGTCATATAGAGCATCATATCACGATTCTAATTTAAAAACAAATAGAGTAGTGAATCTTTGAATTTGCATCCCTTCTGCAGCTTCTCATATTATCTTCCTTTTTGGTTTCCTCATGCTAGTTAGTTGCCGCTGGTTTGGTTGAGCCACCTTGATTGCCACCTGGGGTTGCAAAATCCATACATATTTTTCATTGACCTTGAATTGGTCGATATTTTCCTTTACAGAAGCCAAAACCCGAAAACCAATAATTTGACTCTCTAGTGCTAAAAATAAATATACAGCTACAGGTTTTAGTATTTGTAGTTGGTATTTGGCTGGTCTTTGAGTGTGTAAGATGCTTGACCTGCAGGATGCAGAAGCTTATGCTCACCTCCTAAATGTTCTTGCGCCAGAGCACAGTAATCCATCTACTTTGGCTGCAAAAGATCCTTTGGCAAGAGCGAAGTTAGTTCTGGAACATGCAGACAGGATGGGTTGCAAGAGATACTTAACTGCAAAAGATATTGTGGAAGGTTCCCCCAACCTGAACCTTGCTTTTGTTGCACATATTTTCCAGCATAGGTGAGAATGGATCCATCTTGAGAAAAAAAATTTCCATTTTAAATGGTTGCTTTGGATGTTCTGGCAACTTGAGCACATTCTGAACCTGCTAGGTGATATAGAGAACAAATGGCTGCTCCCAGAAATACGTGTCATACATGCTATAGTTATATTCCTTAAATAAACTTATCCACTCCTATCAAAATGAAAGCAACAAGCTTTGCTTGAAGAAGCTGGCCCCTATAAGAGAAAGCCATTGGGTGCTATAAATCTTTCTAGAAATGTTTGCGTCACTTTGATAAAAAATAAATGATTCAGTGGGATGATGATGAGTATATATATCTAAGTAATCTTATGCGAATTCAAATTACTCCTCATTTTCTTGAACGAATATCAGACATTATATCATTTAGTTAGTATAAATTTTCTTAATTTTTACTTTCATGTTTGTCCAGATGAATGATGATTTATTGTTCCTTTCTTTTTTACCTTTTCTTGTATGTAAAGAATTGAGAGAGGTTAAACTAATATTTAATTCTTCCTTGTAGGAATGGGCTCTCAACCCAAACAAAACAGATATCTTTCCTTGAAACATTGCCAGATGACGCCCAAGTATCCAGAGAAGAGAGAGCATTTCGCCTTTGGATGAATAGTCTTGGAAATTCAACATATATCAACAATGTTTTTGAAGATCTTAGAAATGGGTAGAGTATATTTTGCAATCACTATGTGATCATAAATTCTTACCATTGCTTTTTATATTGGCCTTTTGAATATAAATAAGCTATATTACGTTCAACACATTCATATCCTCACCTTGAAAATCCTGGTGTTTTAATGCCAATTTTCCCAGTCAAATGTTATGACACTTCCAAAGTTCAATGTGATGTCAAAATATTGAATTTGCATTGAAAAGGTTGACAGAGTTTTGATACATACAAGACTTTGTAATGGATGGAAATCAAATTGAACAATAAATCTCTCTTCCTTTTTGTTTTTCATCCTCGGTTGAAGTTAACTGCTCCTTGCAGGTGGGTACTTCTGGAGACCCTAGACAAGGTGTCACCAGGGATTGTCAATTGGAAGATTGCAAATAAGCCTCCAATTAAGATGCCATTTAAAAAAGTAGAAAACTGCAACCAAGTGGTGAAAATTGGGAAACAATTGAAGTTTTCCTTGGTTAATATTGCTGGAAATGATATCGTGCAGGGAAATAAAAAGTTGATATTAGGTATGCTCTCAACCACATCTGCAACCAGTAGACTAGATGTTATTGTGAAAACTTGTCAACATATTGTAATGAGTTTACTGTCTGATCCTTAGACCATATGTGCTTGCATCAAAGTTTTTGGAGTAATTTTTTATCAGATGTCTGGTGAGGTTACATTATTGCCTGAATCTATGAATGTTGATTGCTCATCAGCTTATTTGTGGCAATTGATGCGATGTACCATCCTCCAACTCTTAAAAAACTTGAGATTTCACTCACGGAAGGAAATCACAGATGCTGATATTCTAGAATGGGCTAACACCAAAGTGAGTAACTCAGGAAGCCAGAGTCGCATGGATAGTTTTAAGGTAACCATTTTTGTAGCTCTTTTCCTCTCATTTAAGTGTTTGCTACAAGTGCTAGTTTTTGCTGTTTGATTATTGATAAGTTCAAGGCTAAAAATTGGTACACTGTTTGTTTGAGTACTTCCTGGTTATATGATCTGATAACACAACAATCCAGTAGCTCTAACTTCCTGTGGATTACTTGGAATATAGCGAGTGAAGTAAAATTGAAAACACAACCATTTTGCCTTAAATTTTTGTTGTAGAACCCTTGTGTGGAGGTTCATCCTGGCTATGATTAGACACGCATGAAAGTACAACCTTCTACAATGGATGCATACTGTATCAACCACTCAGGAGGATAAATAGAACTTCCCTTTTTCTTTTATTGTTTATTTTGTAAGATAGTGTAGTCATGATTGAGGTTAAAAAATGGTTCTCTCAAATGTTCAAATGGAATTCTAGCACCCACAGATTCAAAAACTATCTCCATAAATCACAAAAAAAAAAAAAACTATCTCCATAAAGATGCTCATAAATCTAATTGGTTGATTTTGACATGAGTAGAATCGCTTGACTATCTTATGATTTATATTGTATCATTTTCAATATCTTACTGATATTTGTTTTCCATCTTAACTTGTTCTTGATACCGTTTGTTGTTATTATCCAGAAAATGGCATTCATAAGAACTTTATATTTTATGATTGAGACTAATATATGCTTTCTATTAACATAGTACTTTGGTAATATGTGCATGATAATTTTGTGAGTGGCAGAAATTTGGTTGGTTGATTATAACTATTTCAACTTTTTAGGATAAACGCTTGTCAGATGGCATTTTTTTCCTTGAGCTGCTCAGCTCTGTGCAGCCTAGAGCTGTAAATTGGAGTCTTGTTACCAAAGGGAGAACAGGTATGTCTACTTTTAATTTACATGTTTGAAGCTTCTTCAAGTAGTCATTTGCTTGAACTGTATGGGAAATGTATACATTTTTTTATTGTGTACATGCAAAATTGATGTCTTCCTTTGAAGTATTGGAGTTTGTGTTTCTGGGGTGAAGGACTTTGTTCTTAGAACAAGGGACATCTTTTCTTTGCTTCAGAAATTGTTAACCTAATGAAATCTATAAAGCACGGGTATAAAGTTCATTTGGTAGATGTATGGTGCATGCTCAGTAATGGGGGTCCAACCACTTCATGAAATGACAGGCCTATCATTGTATTAAGACAAAAATTAATTGCTTGAAGATGAATGTGGATTTGGACAATGTACCTGAATCAAAATGAGGATAAACATGGCATGGACAGAATCTGTGGAAATTGTGAAACTTTTAGGTTCGAGTTGGACAAGCCATTCATCAAATATTTACTTAATTTATTTTAAGTTTAAGAATTCTGGTGATATTGAAGGAAAGTCAAAAAAAGGGACAGAAAAAGAACGTTCAGGAATGGTGTATCTACAATAATCCATAAACCACTAAAAACTGGTAAACAAATTGTAGATATAATACAAACAATCTATAATTCAAGAATTCAAAAAACTATTCAACCTGTTTCAGACGATAGTATCTATAAATTGTGAATATGCAACAGTTAATGGCTTTCAATGTAAAAGTTAATATATTTTTTTCTCGAATTAGGGTTATTCTAAACATCCAATTCCCAATTAAAGCCTATACTCCCAGCATAGCATGGTGGTAACTGTTCGTTGTTTTAATGGTTTGAGTGTCATGGCTTGCCATGGTTGAATGTATAGTTCACAACTGTGAGTTTAGTTGGAATTCCTACCATATTTATTGTGTGGGATAATGTTTACTGGTGTTAGAGTACTAACAATAGCTTCCCTATAACTTCTTTCATTCTCTAAATATAGGGAAAATCTAAAACAAAACCATAAAAAGTCACCTGCAGCCGTTTCCTATTGCTGAATAGATAAAGTTGAGCTGAAATTCATTATTATTATGTTTCAGATATTTTTCACTAATTATTTCTTTCCAAACCATGGACTAATGCAGATGAGGAGAAAAAGATGAATGCCACCTACATCATCAGTATTGCAAGGAAGTTGGGGTGCTCAATATTTTTGCTGCCTGAAGACATTACTGAGGTACTTTTGAAATCAGAACCGTTGGTTTATTTTGTTCATGTACTTCTTGAAACACCAAGCGATTAAATAATCTGGAACTAGTTTTTTTTTTTTTGACGACGTGGTACGTTTTATCAGGTAAATCAAAAGATGATTCTTACATTAACGGCAAGTATTATGTATTGGTTCTTGAAACACCCAGTGGAAGATAGGCCATCTGGGACTTCAGATAGTGAAAGTGGAAGCCAATCGGAGACAATCTCAAATTCTACAGTAGATGACTCTGCTTCAGAGTCATCCATAGAGGAGAATGGGAATATGTAAATATTTGATGACTGGATATATAATTTTTTTTTTTTGGCTGAAGTTTTGCATCAAAACTCCCCCTCCCCCGCTTTTCTCCTTTGATTGAAAAGATCAGGATTTGACAGCGTAGAAGAATGAACAATTTAAAGAAAATTTGCAGAAACCAGCTGCTTATGTGAATAGTGTTTTTTTTTTTTATAAAAAAATTTAATTTTATTCAATAATTGGTTGTATTATTCTGTTATGGGCAGTCAAATATATATTAACCACCCAAATTTTTGTTGAGTGAATTTATATGATTATTTTGATTGGATTATTTAAGTGAAATGGTCTATAGTTTACATATATATTTGTGTGGCCAATAGATCAATTTATATGAGCCAAGAAACAATCTTAACTTTCTTTTGTGGGGAGATGGGTCACCACCATCTCTTCTCTCTTGTGGGGAGATGGGTCCCACATGGGTCCCATGCTATAAGGAAAATGCTAAGAGAAAAGATGGGTGGGACCATGGGAGAATGCATTGTAGCATCTCCCGGTTGGGACAGGCTCGCGGTTGTACCGATCCATCAGCATGGCCCTTATTGTTGCTCTCCATTAAAGAGGCTTCAATTGTTAGGTGTAGGTTTACCATCAAATTGATTGAGACTGTGTCGGTGCCTGCAAATTTTACGTGCACCTAACTTTCACCACTGCATGTGTTGCTGTATTAAGGCAATGCCCTTCATATATTAATCAAGCTTCGTGAAATAATATTTTGGATCAAGGTTAAGGGACCAAAGGAGGAGGCAATATTCTTATGTGATTGCCGTGGATATTCATGCAATTTAGAAATAAATAAATGCATGATCAATCCACATGACCAACCAAATATTCCCCACATTGAATATATATAAATTAGGAAAAAATTCACTGTACTCCTGAAATTTTAGGAGTTTTTCAATTTTAACCATAAAGCATAACATGAAGGGATAAAGTAAATTTTTCCCCTATAGAAATTTTGTGGGAGGGGGCTAGCCAAAAAAAATTCAGTTCTTTAGAATTTTTTTATTAATTTTTTTTTATTTTTCTTGTTTTTTAAACTAAAGACTACTTAAGAACCAAAAAAGTGAGCATTTGAAAGTATAGGCTAAAAATAAAAATAAAAACTTAATGGGTATAGCCCAAAAAATTAAGAATATGGCCAACAAATTTTATTGGATATGGCCATAAAATCTAAAAATATGGCCAAATTTTTTGGGAGGAGGTCATAACTAAAATTAGAACCAAATTTTACTTTTTTATTTATTTTTATTTTTTTTACTTCTAATTATTATTTTTTCCTTATTTTGGGGGGACCATGGCCCACCCCGGTCCGGTCCCCCCTCCCTCCGTCATTGTCAAGGAATGTGGCAATCGATCACCAAGCACAACAAAAGCAGATAGAGTTGAGAGTGCAGCTGTAAAGCAAAAAACTCAGACATGGAAATTCTTCATCGTCGTCATCATCATCATCCTCTCCTCTTGTACCTCCTTGCTCTGCTGGCCTGTTCCTTTGCCTGCGCTGAGAATATTAACCGGACAGATTTTCCGGCTGGTTTCATGTTTGGAGCCGGGTCAAGTGCTTACCAGGTATATATATACATATATTATATATGCAACATTCCTAGCTACGTGTATATATATATATATATGCATGCATGATTCATATATATTATGTTTGAGGTTTTTATTAATTTTGAAGTACGAAGGGGCTGCACACCAAGATGGAAAAGGGTCCAGCATATGGGATACTTTCACTCGGAAACATCCAGGTTCCTCAGTACTCTCTCTCTCTAAGAAAAAGAACGAAAAAGAAAAGAGAAAGACAGTATACCCAATACATGCAGGGGCACCTCCCCAAGGAAAAAAAAAAAGGAAATAGAGCTTTTGTCCATACAAAAGTAGAAAAGAGTTCTCATTTTCAAACTTCTCTCAAATTAAACACAATTTTAACCTTTTTTAGAGTAAAATAATAAATTAGTGCTTTTTAATTTTATTACTAAACAGACATTTTTACCTAATACGCCTTTTTATGTATCGCAAGTAATTTTAAAGCTCATTAACGTAATCATAAGCATGCTCTTAACCTTCTTTTAATTACTACTTAATTAATTTATCGTAAATAAGCCCCATTGTGTTAATAATTGACCAATAACCAATTTCACCTTAATTAAGATAGTATGACCTATGGCTACTAATTAACCTACCTACAACTACAAGTCAAGGAAATTATGTGAATTACTGTTGACAAAATTTCACTTTTATTTGTAATCTTATGGTATCTTCCTACTCAGAAAACGAGTTTATACGATTATTTTTTGTTCTGATTTTATTTTGTTGCATCTAATTATAGTATAAATGATATCACGTCATTTAAAATCTTTAAATGAAGGTGCAACATATATATACACACCATTAATTTTGTAGAATTTAATCCAGACTACGAATTATTCATCTTTATTTTACTGAAATTAAGAGGATCCTGATCCGTGCATATTATAATGACATGAGGATCTGTATTCAACTCTAGCTTTACGTGATTGTTCTTTGTTTTTCCCATTTTCTTGGAAACGAAATGTTCAGTGAAAAAGTACTAGATGGCATATATATGTTTCATATTGTAATTAAAAAAGTACATGATATCACGTCATTTAAAATCTTTAAATGAAGGTACAGCATATACATATACACGCACCATTAATTTTGTAGAATTACTTATCAAAAATATTGTAATTAAAAGAAAAAATCAGTTCTGTTTCTATGTAATACTGTAGTTTGACTGTTAATTTATATATTAATATTTTGTGGAGCAGAAAAAATTTTGGACCATTCTACCGGTGATATAGCTGATAATTTTTACCATCGTTTCGAGGTATGATTAAATTGCAGTATCCTCTTAGCAAATAAACCAAAAAAATAATGTTATTTTTCGATTTCATGTTTTAAATAATTTTTATTTTTGGTGATTTGCGTGATATATAAGTAGTATGATAATTTTTTTATTTTTTATTTTTTAAATACTACATATTAACCAGTATGACATGGCATAGAGAATAGCATTACTCAAACCAAAAACAAAGAAAAGTGACTATATATATACAATGTTGGAGTTATCCCACATCGGTTGTGGGATGGGCTGGTGGTTAATTTACAAGTATGTTGTGGAATAGGCTAGTGCAGGGACGGATCCAGGGTGAAGAATGGGGGGGACCAAAGCAAAGAAAAAAAAGGGGGACCGGAATTAAAATATATATATATATTACAGCTTAAATTTTTTTTTTTTGGAATTGGGGGGGACCATGGCCACCACCGGTCCCCCCCCCAAATCCGTCCCTGGGCTAGTGGCCAGTTTATAAGTGTGTTGTGGAATGGGTTGGTGGTCAGTTTATAAGTGTGAGGAAAAGCTTCACCTCTTGAGCTAACTTTTGGGGTTGAGAGAAGTCCAAGACCACCTAACACTGATATCAAAGCCCAGGTTTCCCAACAAGTCTTGGTCTAACAGTCCACAGGAGAAACGGGTTGTCGCTGCTCCGACCTAAGGCCCGATGTGTGCGAGGAGGAGATTGTTGGGGTTATCTCACATTGGTTGTAAAATGACTAGTGGTTATTTTATAAGTGTGAGAAAAAGTCTCACTTCTTGAACTACCTTTTGGGGTTGAAAGAGGCTTAAGACCACCCAACATACCCAACCCTCCTACACAAAAATATTGATGCATATCGATTATTTTCCATTTCATTTCATTTCTTTGATTTTGGTTTTGCGTTGGGCCAATTTGATAAAAAGAGTACTGGGAAATGTTTCAGGATGACATATCTCTTATTAAAGAAATTGGCTTCGATTCCTTTAGGTTCTCCATCTCATGGCCCCGAATACTACCAAGTAAGTTGTAAGATCATTAATTACTAGACTCAGGTTTTGTATAGAGGATGATAAAGTGAATTGAAGAATTTTTCAAAATGAATTTTCTCTAGAACAATTTTTTCTTATGGGTTGGAGGAGACTATTTTAAGTCAATCTATTAAATTGACATATGTTTTTAGAACATGTGATTCTTACATGAGTTTTTAATGTAAACTAACTTGGGTAATTTTTTCTTTTCTTGAGAAAACTTGAGTAATGTTATATATTATATCATTATCTTACTACGCTGACTTGATAAAGTGTAATAATCCTTGTATTAGATCATGTTAAAAAAATGTGTCTAATGACTATTATACCCTACCACGTTAGTATAGTGTAATATATAAAAGTATGATATTTGTGTGGAATATATAAGGAAAATGTTAGGGGGTTCTCCCCGTAATGTTCTCCTAGTGTTCTTCCAGTCTTACGTAAAATATTATTTAAGAAAAAATAAAATTATAGTGACCACCACCACCGATTTTTTAAGGCATTAGTACCAAATTTGAGGCATTAACACCAAATTTAGGATGATCAAATCTATTTTGGGTGATACCATCCCTAAAGTGTTAACCATCCACCCTTAGGTTTTAGTTTTGAATCCAAAAACAAATTTTAAAGCATTAGAACCTAACTATTAGCTCATAAAAATTAATCTGTTGACAAAAAAATGGTACTACAATTTTATTTTTTCTTAAATCATGTTCTACGTAAGACTGGGAGAACGCCAGGAGAACACTACAAAGAGAAACCTAGCAAACCCCAATATATAATTACTCAAACTAACATGTCCTTAGGCGTATTCTAAAGACAAATGTCCTGTATACGTCTATAGATGTTCTCTAATTAAAGACAAATTTCTATTTAATCGATTGGGTTCTTCTAATCTAATTTGAAGAAGAAAAAGAATATATTTTATGTTGGAAACGTATAAAAAGACCTTTAAATATTCCAAGTAACATCTGATTTAACTATAACTTAATTTTGCCCTTAGAGGGAAAAATTAGTGAGGGGGTGAACCAGGATGGTGTCGCATTCTACAACGACCTCATAAATGAGCTTGTATATCAAGGTAAAATTCCATTCTTCCTCACATGCCAACAATTAAGGATTTCTCAAAATTTTCTGTTCAAATTTCCAACAAAGTATGCAATCCGGACAATAAATGTGATTGAGCAACCTACCTATTTGAACAAATCTCGGGCAGTCCGCTCATTTGTTTGGTCAGGTGAACCTGATAAAGACTCTCACGTTTGCTGTCCGAATTGATAGCAACTCAAACAGAATTACTGGACTAGGATCCTATCCCTTTCAAATTAAATGGATAGTAACCATTTTATGATCAAAATTTAAAGTTGGTATGTCTAATGGTATGTATGAAAACAATTTTGGCACATCTTTTTTTAAAATTAAATAATATGAAGTTATGTATACCGTTAGATACACAAACTTTAAATTATAATCATTAAATGAATATTATCCATTTTATTTAAAATAAATAATATCAGATCCCAAAATTACTTGGGCATCCAATCAATAAGATACTTAACATAATTTGGATTTTAGCAAAGGCCTCTTCCCAAATTCCCAATCATCTTTGACTACATTTTAAGCAGGTTTAGAACCTTTTGTAACACTATTTCATTGGGATCTTCCACAAGCCCTTGAAGACGAGTATGGCGGATTCTTGAGCCCAAACATCGTGTAAGTTTGACATACTCCTTAAAATCCGTTAACCAATGGGTTCAAGAAAACTCGAAATTACAAAATAAATCAAAGTGATTAAGCAATTCTGACAACAAATAAAAGAGAGTTTCTATGAGCCCATTAGTTTGAGCAGGTCTCGTATTTATTTCTCATATTTATAGCAATTTCGACAACAAATTGTTGCGAACTCGAATTCTGTATCCAACCTTGTAAGTAATTGCCAATGGATCAATTCCAACAATCAGGGATGATTATCAAGACTACGTGGACTTCTGTTTCAAAGAATTTGGTGATAGAGTGAAATACTGGATCACATTCAATGAGCCAAATTTTTTTGCCAGTTATGGGTATGCAACAGGCACCCAGGCACCTGGTCGATGTTCCAACTATATTGGAAACTGCACATTTGGAAATTCAGCGACAGAACCCTATATAGTGGGCCACAACATGCTTCTTTCTCATGCAACTGCTGTAGAACTATACAGGGAAAAATATCAGGTTCTTACTTCTAACAATAGGGTTTTTTTTTTTAAAATTTTTTTGAATAACATCTCTTAATTGATGATTAAAAAAAAAAACAGTCTAGAGCATAAAACTCTAAATAAGAATAACTATTTTACAGTCTAAATAAGCATAAAACTCCAAACAATAGTTTCAGATAACTATTTTACATAGATTATTCAAATCATTGCTTATATTTTAATGGACAAAGTTTTTTCAATCCAATCTATTAAACTAACATTAATTCTTACAGTATGTGCTTAAAATGCATGTGAGAATCACTTATTTTAAGAACATGAGTCAATTTAATAGATTGGGTTGAAAGAATTTCAATCTATTTTAGAGGAAAATTAACTTTGTCATATTCAAACTATAGACAGAGTTTTTTTTCCAAACTAGGTTAGAGGAACTTCCTCAAACTCAGTCTATAAAAATGACATATGTCATTTGAACATGTGAGATGCACATTTTATTTTTAATAGCAGGAAAAAGTTAAAATAAATAATATTATAAACTTATGTGTATCTCATATATTATTAAAAAATAAAAATAAAAAGACAAATGTCATTATTATAGATTGAGTTGAAGGATTGGAGGAAAAATGTCCTTCAAACTACATATAAGAGTGAGTTTTTGAGGATTATTTTGAAAAACTTAATTTACTTACTCCCTCGACTACTATGGGTTTTGCAATGTCGCCCCCAAACTATCAAAAGTTGTAATGTGGGTGTTCAATGTTTGAGGAAGACATTGCAAAACCCATAACATTTCGAGGGGGAGTAAGTGAAGTTTTCCCAAGATTTTTACTATCCTTAGCAAACAATTTAGGAAGAGAAAAAAGAACGAAGTATTTATGCCTTGATATATATATTCCTATAATATGAAGAAAAAAAATTATCATATGTTGTAATTCGGATGGATATGGTTAACCCAATTTGATGTAGGCTTCACAAAAGGGAAAGATTTCGATTACAGTAGCTTGTGACTGGATGGAGCCCAAATTCCAAACAGTTGCTAGCCACAAGGCTGCCTTGAGAGCTTTTGATTTTATGTTTGGATGGTAAGTTTTATGAGTTGGATTTTCTCTCTTGGCTTTTATTTTGGGAAGACAATAATTAGGACATTATTTAAGTAAAACGACCTCTTTATTTTTTATTTTTTAATTTGATCAATGTGAGAAGAGGAAAAAGATAAATTACAAGAAAACAAACAACAAAGGTAACATAAGTTTTTTAAGAACAGTCGGAAATGAGTCAAATAAATGACTTGACTCATCAAGTAAACTAATACAGCCAAAGGAAGTCAAGTGAAGTTTTCCCTGTTTTTAACTATTTTCTATATCTATATATATATATATATATATATATATATATATAAATTAGGGGTTTGTTAGGGTTCTCATAGTGTTCTCCTGGTATTTTCTAGTTTTATGTAAAATATGATTTAAGAAAAAATAAAATTATAGTACCATTTTTTTTTACAGATTAATTTTATGAAAGGATAATATCATTTAAAACTTGGATTAATATTGTAAATTTAGTTCTTCAATTTTAATGTTTGATCATCCTAAATTTGATGCTAATACCTCAATTTTGGTGCTAATGCCTTACAAATTTGGTGTTAATGCCTCAAATTTGGTGCTAATGCCTAAAAAAACTAGTGGTGGGGGCCACTACAATTTTATTTTTTTCTTAAATCATGTTTTACCTAAGACTAGGATAACCTACGGAGAACCCCTAATATTTTCCTTTAAATTATTAGACCAAGATTCCCTTGAATTAGAGGGAATCTCAAATTTTCTCCGATTGGAGATCTAGACCATTCATTTTCATCCTATGGGCCAGATTTATCCACTAAAAATAATTATTAAAACGTTAT
The DNA here is from genome assembly GCA_013348765.1 of Carpinus viminea. Lineage (NCBI taxonomy): Eukaryota > Viridiplantae > Streptophyta > Magnoliopsida > Fagales > Betulaceae > Carpinus > Carpinus viminea. The sequence goes on from CP054668.1 coordinate 27,649,952, forward strand.
TTATATTTAAAAAATAAATCAAAATGAAAATAATAAAAAAATTAAAAACATATGGGATGACTGGCCACCCGAGGTGGTGGCCCGTGGGGTGGCTTCGGCCACCCCCAACCGGCCCTTAGGGGTGGTGAGGTGGTGGCCAATCACCCCATATGTTTTTAAAATTTTTTTTATTTTTAATTTGATTATTTTTTAAAATATGAATAATATTTTAGTAATTTATTTTAGTTGACAAATTTGGACCATTGGATGAAAATGAACTGTCTAGATGTCCAATTGGAGAAAATTTGAGATCCCCCATTCGAGGGGATTCTTGGTCCAAAAATATTGGCTTTATCTTCAACTATTCAAAGGAAAAGGTTACTTAATTGTATGCAATTTGTTAAAGTATAAATTGAAAATGATTAAGTTCACAATTTACTATTAATTTATATAAGCTTTTGATATAATTGATCATTTAACATTGTAATAGAACAGAGATCCTTAATTATTATTATTATTATTATTAGGTATGCTCAGCCAGTTACCTTCGGTGTACCCTGAGACAATGAGAGCTTTGGTGGGGAATCGACTTCCTAGATTTACTGCATCGCAATCAGAGAAGTTAAAGGGGTCTTATGATTTCCTTGGAGTAAATTACTACACTGCAAAATATGCACAAGACTCTACATCTTTCCCCACCGTCAATCTAAGTTACACAACTGATAGCCGTGTGAATCTTACCTGTAAGCTTTGAATTAATCCTCCACCTTTGATTAGCTAATTACAAATTTAACCATTTCTTTTCCACTTAATTAATCACACTCACACCATTAATCTCACATTATTTGTTTCCACAGCGGAGAAAGATGGCATTCCTATTGGTCAACCAGTAATCTCTCTCTCTCTCTCTCTCTCTCACTCACACAAAAGCACATATATACAAACACGTGAGTTGGTTGCATGCAAACAAAGTTTTTCTTCAGACATTGTTGGATTCAATTCAATCTTTTAAATTGATATGTATTTATAATGTTAAAATATATGTAAGAACTACGTGTGTTTAAATTAGGGGTAGTAATTTGTGTGTTTGTGTATCAGATTCAGGTTATGTTAAGGTATGGATAGAGATGAAGGAATGGGGCCGGGGTATAGGCCCCCCTATTTATAAGGGAAAAAAAAATCAAGGTAAAAATAAAATTGGCCTACTACCCCTACCAACTCTTTTTTTTTTTTTTTTTGCCCTTAACCCTTGCCCATACTAATTTTTACTCTGTCCTTAGGTATGAATATAAGACTATATAGGTCAATCTTATTCTGATCCATTTAATTAAACAATTAAGACCCCCTCAACCCTAAATTATGATCCTCTCCGGATACATCTGAACAATAGAATATCCAATTAGTTATATTTGAGTGGTATTTTTGTCCCTCAAAAAGTGAATAAACAAAAATACTCATAAAATATAGCTAACTGGATATTTTTCAATTCATATGAATTGGAGAGAATCCAATTCTCTCAACTCTAACCGACTAATTTCATATTGGATTCATGTTGGGTTTGCAAGTCATGTAAAAAATTGGTAGCCCTTATATCACATTTCGGGTTCGGATCGTGTCAAGATATGGGTATAAAATTATATAGATCAGCTTTAACCCAACCAAAGTCAAAACCATAAGTCAAGGTATGAGGTGACTAATTTTGAAGGATTTATATTGTAAAAGTCTAAATTACCCATCAACCCTAAGTCTCTAATTTTATATGGGGTTTATATGAGGTTTGCAGATAGTATAAACAATTGTTAGTCATAATTTAAACACATGTCAATTTAATGGATTGAGTTGACAATAAATTCTCCGACCTATTTTAAAGAAAAACTTTGTTCAAATAGATGTGAGCATATAATATGCCTAGCTACACTAGCAAATTAGTATGTTATACAAATTATGTTTGTAGACTGCTTGCAGCTGGCTCTACGTTTATCCAAGAGGAATTCGAGAAGTTGTGCTATACGTAAGTAGACGTTTCAACAATCCACCTATTTACATTACAGAAAACGGTAAGAAAAGCAACCTTTTATTTTTCTCCATATACTTTAGTTAGTTAGAGCTTGTTTGAGATTGCGTTTAAGAAATATTTTTTTTTAAGTCAAAAAGGGTTTTTTTAAAAGCACGTTTTGGTTATTTTTAAGCTTTTTGAATCTTTAAAAGCGTTTTAATTTTTTTTTTACACTAAACAGTTTTGTTTTTCTTCAAACTAACCTTTTAGTGTTAATCATATTTTTAGGCCCATCAAATACATACCCAAACATGCCCTTAGTATAATCGTTATTACAATCATTAAATCAAACCTATATATATATATATATATATATATATATTTTCAGGAGTTGCTGATAAGGGCTCATTGCCGATTCAAGATGCCCTTAATGATAGCTTGAGGATATACTATCACCGTAGCCATTTGTCGAATCTCTCGGAGGCTATCAAGTGAGTGTCACTTTGGCTAAAGATTTGACTAACAATTTGCATAATATGGTAACTTTTTGAAAGGGAATCAATCTAGTCTTATTGAAGAAGGATCACGAGTGTAAACACTCTTACATCACAAAGTAAAAAGTTATGAGAAAATCATAGCCGAAACTACAATGTTACAAGTCATAAATGCTTACATAAAAATCAAAATTCAAAACATATCAAAAATAAAAAAAATCAATAATTAATTTGGTCCTCTCTCAATTTTGGGAATAGTGAAAATAGATAAATAAAGACTCCGAGTATAAGTGCATTGGAAAAATTGGTCGCTAAAATAGAAAAAATGTGTTTTTTAACAAAATTTTAGCTTTGACATTTGTTAAGCCAAATGTGAATGCTTACCGTTCATTAAACTTCCTCTTGGGGTTGACAATAGAGCTTACTTGTCCGAACAAGATTACTACTTGGGAGCGGGAAATCGTAACTGACCAATTGCTTGGATAAATGGCATTTCTAATGCATACATGAGTTCTAATTATTGAAAGGTATTAACGGGTAGGGTTGAATTTGGCAGGGGTGGAGCTGATGTGAGGGCATACTACGTGTGGTCATTTCTTGATGACTTCGAGTGGGATTACGGTTATACTCTTCGGTATGGCCTCACTTACATAGATTACAGAAATGATCTGAGAAGATACCTCAAACGATCTGCTTTATGGTTCAAAAGTTTCCTCCAAAAGGAAAATGTCACCACAAGCCCCCCTTTGTTATATCCTGCTTAGTTCGTTGTATGCAGAACTATATTAAGAAGAATTTCAGCAAGCATTTATTCTGAAAATTAAATCCTTAATTTCTACCAAAAACATGTCATTTTAAGCTATATGAGCAGCATCTAGCAGTCTATGATGCCAAACATGTTATGATTTTGTTGGTATAATCAACCACTGCACAAATTATATATATATATATATATATGCACCTAACATTCTTGCTACACCTAATATGCTATGCTTCAGCTACTCAACTAACAATCACATATAACTTGCTAAATATAGAAATATATACTTAACTCTGCTATTGCAGAGACAAAAATTCACTTACAACCTAGCTGCAAAAAACAAGAAAAGTACACAAACACTTCCAAATGTTAGAATATATGTTGATGTCTCCGATCTTTTAGGTAATTTACATCAAATCTAATTTGATATTGTCTCCAACTACGATAGGTTTTTTTTTTTTTTTTTTAATAAATAAAGACCATTTGTGTTGTAATATATTGTTGGGAAGAAAATCAATTAGTCAATTTTCTGTAAAACAATTCACTGGAGACTCACGAATCAGGGCCGGCCCAATGGCTAGGCCACTTAGGCCGTTGCCTAGGGCCCCCAACAAATAAGGCCCAAAATGTCTTATAATAAAGCTCCAAAAAAAAATTTAATAAGGCCTATTTTTTTTTTAACTTAAGGCTCATTTTTTTAAATAAGGCCCAAAAAATTTTCTCATAAAAACTTAAGGCTTCTAAAATAGGGCCCCAATATAATAAACCCATTATAAAATAAGACCAATTAACCAAAAAATATATATATATATATATATATATATATATACCACATCATTTTTTTTTTTGGTTTTTTTAATCCCTCTATCTCTCTCTCTCCTCTATCAACAAAGAAGAGAGAACACAATTCATTTTTCTCAGAAAATGAGGAATACTAGCATCTCACCTCGGTCGCTTTTTGTTTCTCTCTCTCTCTCCCCTTCCTTCCTTCCTCTTCTTCCTTTTCTTCTCTTCTTTTCTTCCTCTCGTCCACCGTGATACATCCCATCAATTTTCAAACAGGTTTTATTGTTCTATTTTTGTCATTTATTTTATTATAATCCAAATATATATATTAACAAAATATTGAGAATAATTTAGGTGAAAAACTCATAAATGAATAATAAATTCATCAAAAAGAATTATTTTATTAGAAGATAATTAAAATATTATTAGTACTTCTAACTCTATTATTACAAGTATTTATAACTTTAATAGAATGCAACTAGCTAATAAAGAAATTTAAAAGTCATGAAACAATAATAAACATACTACTAACCTGAATGAAAATAATATTATTATTATTATTAAAATAAATATTATTTAATTAATATTTTAACATTAAAAAAAAAAAAAGCCCAACTCTAAAATGTCGCCAAAGGCCCTCAAATACATTAGATCGGCCCTGTCACGAATCTCGAACCAGAAGCAAGCCCGTTTGAAGTCCCTCATTAAAGTGCAAACAGTTTGAGACGAACCACATTGAACAGTGAAGGTTCATCATTTTCGAACCACGAGCAAGCCAAGCCCCGCAAGCCGAACCATTTCACTGCACCCAACGAACAGTACAAAAGAGCCATGCAAGAGGCCATACCTTACCCAATCACTGACTCCGGTGAAAGTAGGTGTCCGATGAGGAAAAGCGCCTGTCTATTCTCTGGGAAATGTCCCCCCATGGTACGACTGGTGGGCCCGCACCTGCAAAGGCCATGCTGGGGTCAATCCCTATGGCCCACGTGTCATCAACATCCCAATGACCAATGACGGCCCAAATCCCAAGTACGATGAACGGTGGAAAAGGGAGCATAATGGTGGACCGTAGGAAAACATGACTTTGGCAGCATTTGACCATTTCTTGTATGCACATATAAAAGGGGGCTTCATGTTAAAAAAAAAAACACTAGAGAAAGAATATTCAATAAAAGATGGATGAAATTCAATTTCATTCTGGGTTCCATAGTCATCCTCTAATCAGCATTTACCATCTGTTTAGCTTGTGAGTTAGTGTAAAACTTTGGTGACTGGAAACTGTGTGAACATATATCATCAAGAAATAAAAGCAAGAACCATTTGGGCTCTTTCCTAATGATTTACATAGGTGTCTAACCACCTATAAATCTTTGTCTTCAATTTTTCTCTTTATTCCGTTTTGTATGTAATTTTCCATTGCATTATGAATTTTTTCACCAAAGTCATATGTTTGTGGTCTTGGCTACAAAATGCAAGGTTTATTACCATAAAAGTACACAACAAACAATATATTGAATGACGGTTACAGCAACACTTTCAAAGTCATAACAATTGCAAAGACAAAAGTTCAGACAGCCCTAGCTGCGAACAGAACAAGAAACACCAGCACTTCCATAGTGTACAAGGTAGCGTCCCAACAAACGGTCCACATAAATGCTGGCACATTAATTTATTAACCACGTGACCAAAGAAAACTTTAATTTAACACACGTGATATGCTCATACCTTATTTAAGTGTTTTTTGAAGCTTCTAATTAATTTGGTCCATTACTTATCACAACTAAACGAATTAAGGAGTTGGAGATCAGAGTGCTACGCAGCAAAAAGTCAGCATGGACATTTCTCACCATCTGCACGTCTATCTTCTGGTCCTGGCCTATTGTTTTGCCTGCGCTGAAGGCCTTAACCGGAGAGATTTTCCGGCCAGTTTTGTTTTTGGAGCAGGGTCAAGTGCTTATCAGGTATGGCAGTGCTAGTGCTCTAACATTAGTTACAAATATTAACTCATTCCAGTCAGGTAAACTCCAGCTACACGATCCCGCTCACAAAAACCGTATATCGGTTGATCAGTGAGGACTCAAATAGTTGATCTCGTAGTATTAACCAAACGAGTCGACCATTCGATATATATATATATATATATATACGTTTCTCTTTCATGATCTTTGGTGTTTTCTTTGTTTTCTTTTCGTTTGAAGTATGAAGGGGCGGCATACCAGCATGGAAAAGGGTCCAGCATATGGGATACTTTCACTAGGATGCATCCAGGTCTCTCAGCATTATTTTCTTTCCATGGAGTCCCGTGTTTGTTTTCACTGTCATGCTACTCCCAATGTAGCAAAAAATAGTTTGTCAAAGTGCTTAAAGGACTGAGGATAACAAATGCAAGTTAACACTGATTTCCTCTTTCTTTTCTAAGAAGATAGGGTGAGAGAATTGGCGAGGGAGTGCGTGTGAGCGGTTTCTGAAATTTTTCAGCTGACGTGTTCTACTAAAATGGCTTCTGTCTTTAGAGCACGTGATGCTCAAAGGACAGATATTATATTACATGCTTTATTAATCCTATTAAATTTGTATATAAGAACCACATGATCTAATGATCTACAAGTCATAGGAATTCTGAGAATTCCTTTTAACAAAGTTTTTTCTTTTTTTAGTATCTTATATATTGAGCAGAGAGACAGAGAGAAGAATAAAATGAAAAATTAATATCATTTGAATCATTTAAATAAAACTAGAACAACTAGATTTTGTACTTCAATGTATCACTAAGGTTTGATGTAATTAATGAACTTTAATTCTACCCTATATCTCTTCTGATGCTTTCTGAGAAATTTTATGGTGTCCCGGCAGAAAAAATTTTGGGCAATGCTACAGGGGACGTAGCCGAAGATTTTTATTATCGTTTTAAGGTATTATTTTTTTAAAATTTTTTATTTTTATTTTTTTGTGAATCTGATAAAAAGTGAGATATGTATATATTTTAATTTCAGGAAGATATAGCTCTGATGAAAGAAATTGGTTTAGATTCCTTCAGATTTTCCATCTCATGGTCCAGAGTTCTACCTGGTAAAGATCATTCTTGATTCTTTCTTTACCATTTTATGTAAGATGGAGGAAAGAGTATGGTTTGTCTCTAGTGAAAAAATAACTGAAAATCTTCTGTGCAAAAATTCAATTTATAGAGTCACTGCAAGTGATATAAATGAAGTCTATTTTTGTTCTTAGAGGGAAAACTTAGTGGAGGAGTGAACCAAGAAGGTGTTGAATTCTACAATGAACTCATTAATGAGCTCCTACATAATGGTAAAACTTCATCCGATCCTCCCTCTTATCCCACCCATAATTTGCTTTGGCACATTTCCTTCCTCTTGTAACTTAGTTTTTCACAATGATGGGCAGGAATTCAACCTTTTGTAACTTTATTCCATTGGGATGTTCCACAAGCACTAGAAGATGAGTATGGTGGATTCTTGAGCACAAACATCGTGTAAGTTTGACATACCATCAACTAGGAATGATTATCAATTATCTAAATATTGGAAATGAGATCACCTCGAATGGTTAATTCTTGTGGTTAATACCACAACATCGGTTATTCGAGTTCTCACTCAACCAATACATGATTCTTGCGGGCAGAGTAGTCATCACAGGTTTGTCTTCCCTGCCTAGCTAATTGGTAATTTTTCATGCTCCAATCATTAGGGATGATTATGGAGACTATGCCAACTTCTGCTTCAGAGAATTTGGCGACAGAGTGAAGAAGTGGGTGACTTTTAACGAGCCAAATACATTCAGTAGTGAAGGTTATGCAACCGGGAACGTGGCGCCTGGTCGATGTTCTAACTATGAAGGGACCTGCACGGCTGGAAACTCAGCAACAGAACCCTATGTGGTAGCCCATCACATTATACTTTCTCATGCAACTGCTGTAAATTTGTACAAGAACAAGTATCAGGTTTGTGTTCATTACTACAGCTTTTGAAAAAAAAAAAATTACTAAGTGTTCATAGTCTACTTGCTGCTCATAATTAATGTGGACTATTTGTGTTAGCACTTTGTATATTTTTGCTTGTTCATATTCTGAGAAATGAAGACTTTTATGATGATGCATACGATCGTCGGATTTAACCTTCTTCAGGCTTCACAAATGGGAGAAATTGGGATTACAGTATCAACTTTTTGGATGGTGCCCAAGTACCAAACCGTTGCTAGCAGCATGGCTGCATCCAGAGCTCTTGATTTTGCATTTGGATGGTGAGTATTATGAATGAAAATTTTCAGCTAGTGCTCTTTCATGTGAAGAAACAAGTTTTAGAAATTCTACATCTTTTAGAAATTCTCTAATAATTATGTGTTATTCAACATGATATGAGTTAATACCGACAGCCCTGCTCATGATTTTGCTCAGAATTTCAACTGCAAAGATGATAGTTATAGATCAAATTGGAGAAAATATGTGAGGATAGAAGATATCAAGATTAGATGCTTGAGAAAAACTAAGCTCAGATAAGCACTGAAGATGAAATTTATAGAGTTCAATTGATATTTTGAAACAACCATAGTTGTTATAGGCATACACAAGAAGTAGACGCTAATAATGTATCACTACGTTAATGATGGGAGATAATGCAGAAGAATATGTTCTGTTCCACTGCCCTTTGGTCCTTATCATCTTCTTGGAATTATTTATTATTGTTATTTTCATGAACTTCATCATCATTATCATCACTATAATTACTGTCCAGGTTTGTTAATCCAATTACATATGGTGACTACCCCAAGTCCATGAGAGTTTTGGTGGGGAATCGACTGCCTAACTTCACTGAAGCACAATCCAATATGGTAAAGGGGTCACTTGATTTCCTTGGGCTAAATTACTACACTGCAAGATATGCGGATGACTCTACATCCTCCAGCAGCTTCAACTTAAGTTACACAACAGATAGCCACGTAGATACCAGCAGTAAGTCTAAAAGCCATACCCCTATAAATGATGAGAAAAGCCAAAAGAAATGCTTGCAACTTTTACTGCAATCTCTTTACAAATTCACATGACAGTCTACGTTATAGTGTCCAACAGTCTGAAATAATTTCAGTTATACTAACATTGTCGTGCCATATGTTGCGGCAGCGGAGAAAGATGGCATTCCTATTGGTGAACCAGTAATCTCTCTCTCTGTCTCTCACCAACTCCCTCATATTGACATATTCATAAACATGATCATACTCATATTTTACTAAGCAAAGAATGTCACAAATGATATTTTAGACACCTTCTGGCTGGCTTTACATTTATCCAAGGGGGATTCGAGACTTTGTGCTGTATGTTAAGAGAAATTTCAACAATCCACCTATTGTCATTACTGAAAACGGTAAAACATTCTTTTATGAGTAACATTATTTAGTAGACTACTATATGATTATCATACAATTGAGATGACCTAGCAATAAAAACCATCCATTGAATTTTTCTTTTTACAAGTCATTGATTCAATGGTTGATCATCATTGTCACGTCATTCCAATTGTATGGCAGTCGTATAACCATCTATTAAATACTATTTCTTTTGCTTTATTCCTTTATAAGTAGTTCACTTAAAATTCTTATCATGTATATCAAACTTATGCATTTAGATTTTTTCAGGACTCAGTGATGTAAATAACAACTCGATGCCAATTGAAGATTTTCTCAATGATAGCTTGAGGTTAAAATACCTCCACCTCCATCTATCAACTCTCTTAAAAGTTATCAAGTGAGTATGGATGAATACCGATAGAATATTAATTAAATAATTAAATTTAATCTTTCCTATAAGTTTGAACCGTAACTTGACAATTACTTCCCGTATATGACAGGGATGACAGGGTTGATGTTAGGGGATACTATGTGTGGTCATTTCTTGATGACTTCGAATGGGAATTTGGTTATACATATCGGCTTGGCATCAACTTCATAGATTACAAAAATGGGTTGAGAAGATATATGAAACACTCTGCTTTATGGTTCCAAGATTTCCTTCAAAATGAAAGCCTGACCACAAGGCAGCCATTGTTGTACTCTCAGTAATGGAAATGAAAGAGAATGATTTGTTGTGTGCTAAAATAATGGCTGTAATTTGTTCTATGCTTAAAAAACTCCGTATTTATTATTTTGAACAGCGTTATTTCTACCTTCTCAAACAAATACAATCTTTGTATTCTTTTCTCAAGATAAATGCATTAATAAATAACTCAAAATACAAGACTCTTCGAAATCCTAAAAACAATATTCACATTGTTCATCATGTCAATGCACTTTTTTCAAATAAAAACAAAAACCAATCATCTAAACATGTTAACAAACATACTCATACCTTGTGCATATAACTTTGTACATATAAAATTTTCTTTCAAATTGGATTAGAGAAACTTCTTTCAACTCAGTTTATAAAAATGACATATACCTATTTCTTAATAATAGCTTATTCCAAATTTGTCCTTGCTATTAAAAAAAAATGTGCATTTCTCATGTTCAAAGGACATGTCATTTTTATATATTGAATTAGAGAAAATCCTTCCAACTCAATTTGGAGGAAAATTCTGTTATTATTATTTTTTTTTCTAAGCAAAAGGGCGGGAAGGGGTAACCAATGTAATTTCTCCCAGTGGGCGTAACCATCGAGGTTCTCACCCGCTGTAGAATGTTTGGTTTGAACCATAACTATTGACTGGGAAGATAAGTCCGTCACCACAGCCCCACCAAAGTGTAACGTAATCGGGTTTGTGGCATCTAGTTTGTGGACTACTAATGTAATCGGGTTCGAACCCATAACCACTAAGAAGAAAGAAGGAAAGAATTGAATATTATCTCCTACTGCTTTACCAACTCAATTATCATCTTGGTGATAGGAAAACTCTGTCCTTGTTAGGCATAGTATGAGTTGTTGGAGGAAGGAGGAACTTCTTCCAATTCAATCTATAAAAATGATAAGTGTCTTTTTTTTTTTAATATATGAGATGCACATGATTTTTTAATAAAGTTTATTACAACTTTGTTTCTACTATTAAAAAAACATGTGTTTTTCACATGTTCAAGGGACACGTCATTTTTATAGATTAAGTTAGAAAGTTCATCCAACCTAGTTTGGACATTTTTAACCCAATTTAGACAGTTTTCCTCTGAACTAGGTTAAAGGAAAATTTCCCAATTTAGTCAGTTGAATTGACATCTATCTTTAGAGTATGTAGTTCTTCCATGCATTCACGTCGGTGGTAGTTCTTTGTTAGGCACCCGACATGGGAGGTGGCATAGTGATATCAGCATTGTCACAATTTGTGATGGTAATAATCAACATTTTGATGAATTGGGGGCGATTTGCAATTTGTAGGGGGAAAATTGATGGGAATCCCAATCCCACTTCCTCACGAGGCTTAACTTCATTACAGGCGCAATCGGCATGGCCTTATTGGCATACAAAAATGTACACCAAACATGAGTTGCTGAAGGTTTATATGTATAAATAGCATATACATTAATCTGTTTTGAGGATTTATAAAGAAAGGATTAAAAGGTCATGAAGATCAGTTAATATTGTTATAAAATAAAGCAATGTTAAGCATCATCTATATTTTCTTAGTGAAGAAGAAAATTGTCATCTATGTTTGGTGTAGAAACATAAAATAGAATATATTAAGAGAAAGAGAGAGGGCAGATAATGTAGTTCTTTGCCAAAAGTGAAACATTAATGAGGAGCTTCTGATCTAAGGGTCTGGTTGTGTTCTGCAGGTTTGGTTGGTGTAGTCTTGCTGTGTTTTTTTTTCTGGGTGTAGTTGTTTGTATTTGCATTGGTTCTGCTGCAGTTTGCTACTCTAGTTGTTCCTTTTGTCTTGTTGGGTGATGGCTGCTTGTAGCCTCCCCTGTTTTTGTTCAAGCTGTTTCTTGCTGGGTTTGGTGTTCTTTCTTTCTGTTGGTTTAATGAGAGCTCAATTATCCACAGAGAGAGAGAGAGAGAGAGAGAGAGAGAGAGCAGATGAAAACTCTTAAGGCTGCATATTGACTATTGATGTATAATAACTGTATTACAATGATCTCTATTTATAGAGAACTTAAAGTGTAATGAATAAAAAAATCTAGACTAAATAAGGAAGAAAATAGACCTACAAGGCCTAATATAGAGAATATAAAATCTTCTAACATTTGGTAAAACGTATCTCTACAAAGATGCTCTATTGTCCTCCTCTTTCTATTTTAGGTCAATGCCAGTATGTGATCCTGTGTATGTCTTCAGCAATCAACTTCTCAAAATATGAGAAAGTGGACCAGGTTCGACAAATATGAATTACCGTTTTCTTTGCTGCAGTGGTTTCTGATATGGATCAACCCAGCAATAATCCTCCTTTACTGCTTTTTTCCATCTATTCTTGAAGATCTCCAGTTCAATATAGGATCGAGTTCTCACCTGCACAGGAACAATGATCAAGTATCCTTAAATGGGTGAGGATCATATAAAGATGTCATACTAAAGTGAAGCTCTACACTATCAGAATATTAATTAAATAATTAAATTAATCATTTCCTATCAGCTTAAGTGTTTGTGATAAGAAGTAATTTAACACCATGGTCAAGGTATAAACCCCTTTGGATGCATAAAGCATCAAAATATATGATTATTAACAAAAAGGTGCTAAGAACAGCTAATAATGCAAAGTGCACACATTGATTTGAGTGTATGAAAAAAAAACAAAAATTCCTGCACCCTTTGTACTGGCTTTGGGAAGATTAAGCGAGGAGCTTATGTGAATAGAAGATTTATTCAAAGGCTTACCCCAGTTCTACCATCAGATTGATGTGACCCTGACGCTGCCTGCAAATCCAAAGCTGCTTATGAATAGAAGTCCAGACAATAAAAGAATGTGATGAGTTGCATATTGGACTTTGATTAATTACCTGTGGTCCTGCACTCGAGCTTGTATCTTGGGCAGATTGATTAGGTGTTTCCACAACTTTCTGCATTGATCACGGTCTTTACTAGTTAGTAACAGAGAAATTACACATGTTGGTGTGCTTGTGAAAGAGACAGTTTTTTTTTTTTTTTCAAACATTTCTATAATCCTTTCAAAATCAAACTTCACATTTTTTTCTAAAAGAAATAATGTTTTAATAGAGAAAACAAAAGGCATTTGGACTGTTTGGTTATCATGAATTATAATAGGGAGCATTACATCTATGGGAAGAGCATGTGATTGAAATGTAGACTTGATGAAATGTTAGACCCATGTAAGCATGTAGCATACTCTGAGCTTTGACAGAGGCAATACAAACTGAAGTAGCTAACAGTATGAAAGCTTCAAGCAAAGTGATCTAATTTATAAGATGTTTCATAGTATGATTTAAAATAAAGTTACTGCCATGGAAACACCAGAGCACAAGAGTGAGTTGATTCAAGCTGGATTGAAAGGGAATAAAGGAAGACAAAAATGATACAGGTGGAAGTTGTGAGGAACATCATGATCATGAAAGCCTGGAAACATTCTTGCAGCCAATCCCAACTAGTGGGATTAGGGCTTAGTCAAATTTAATAATAAAAAATTTCTAACCTTGTTTGTCACTGACGCCCCCAGTGTAGGAAGACCATAATGGACAACATATTCGGAATCAACAATTCCAATATTTTTAGTCCGATCACCCTGTTAAAGAATGCTTTGCACATAAGACATATCTTCATGGATATCCAAAAATTGAAAAATGGGTATATAGTTATAGGATGTGGAACTTGCCTGTACACAGTAGCCGAGCTGAAAATCCAAGCCCCATGCATGAACTAAGTCATTCTGTCAAAACATTAGGGGGGAAAAAGAAGAGTGGAAAGGGGTAAATTAGTGGCAAAGCTTTAAGAAGCCCTAATAAGAAATTGGATTATTGATGGCTGGAATTCAGACTACATTGGCCAGCCAAACTAATAAGAAAGGAATACTTAATCTTCTAACCAACCGTTCAAGCTCTGAAGAGCGGATAAACTAGTTTTTTTTTTTTTTGGCATCCCAATGTCTAATTATCCAAATCCACCACACTTTTAGCTTTATAATTGTGTCTGAAGATTTTATGTAAAGATGCCCTACCTGAATCATATGCCATGCACAACGCCAGGATGCACTTGAGAAAACAGGAGCCATCATTTCCACCCACCTGTCATACATATTAATAAATAAAGTTGCACTTTCAATACGAACAATTGAGAGCAAAATACATATATATGTACTAAATATATCTATGTTTGTATGCATTTTTATGTATATGGATACATATTTTTGTGTGTGTAAACTATGAAACTGAAAAGGATCTGCATGCAAATTTTCTACCCTGTGCATGGAGGCTCTGTGCTGTTTTCGTTGCACCTCCTTCTACCAATCATCTTGTAAGTCCTCCTGTTAGCCAATGCAATAGCAACCACAACATAGCCCTTAAAATTAGAAAGACATTGTACTGCAAAATTTAATTAAATCAAAGCCTGATACTTCATGACATGCTACTGAGGTAACAAATGAAAAAACATATCACAACAGCTACATATAAGAATTCATAAGGATATTGCCATCAGAATCCATATAAATTTTAAATGTATAGATGATGATTGCACTCTCATTCGGCTCAAACTATAGATTTTCTCATTCTTAAACATTATTTTCTAAGGAAATGATAGAGAACCTGTGTACTTTTGATCTTCTGTCTCTTGCAGTGAGATGATGATGAACCTCAGATTTATTAGCATCAAGTGCTGGCTGTGATATCTCAAGCCCTTCTTCTTTAATAATTGTAAGATATCTGCATGTAAGAAGTTAAAGCACAGAAACTCAATCTTCAAATGTTTACTGGAAAAGTTAATAGTATTACACCAATCCATAACTTCTTTTGCAACCCTTTTTTTGCAAGTGTAACCATCAAGTTATGTGCGTCTTGTATCCAGCCATGCATACTAAATACCACAGTAAAAAAATTACAATTGCAATTGAACTAACCATTACCAAGCACCCTCTTCCTGCTCCCCCCAACCAAAAGAAAGGACAGCCAGAAAAATAATATGCTGTACATTTTTGGGATGCCTATATTTGGCCTATCCATCTATCAGGTTACATGTCTCATAATAGATCCACGTTTAGCATATCCAACAGTCAAGTTATATGCCTCCTACATTTATCATGCATGAGAAATATCATACTGGCTGGATTCCAATAGTTACCAAATCTATAAAACCTAAATTGGAAGAAAAAAAAAAGGTTTGAGAACTACATGGATTGGAATGCATGATGTAAATTGCAGGGATGCACACTTTTCCCCTCTCTCCAACACACACGTCTATATTCACACAAATAGTAATGAAAAAGGAGAAGGCATAAGTTATGACCACCCAATAAATCTACCGCTTCCAGCATGGATGTGCTTATGTACACATGGATATGTTCAGACACAAACACATCATAGTCATATAAAACCCACATATGTATACTCATAATTTACCTTCCAACATCAAAATTTTCAACTCCAAGATCTTCATCCCAGAGGAAGATGTAGGCATACTCAGCCACAATATCAGGATGTAAAAAACGCTTGGCGAACCACCTTAATCATGAAAACAATTATGCTATACCAGTTAGTGAGAATGGACCAGAAATATCTGGACAATATAATTTATTTTCTTTTTTTGAATTTTAGCTAATAGCCATTACCACTTAGTTTGATTAATAGCAGAAACATGTATGGCACGGTCGCTCCAGTCTAAATCTCTCCAATCATCCACAATGCCATCATAATGAAAAAGCATCACCACAAAATCACTCGACAGAAACTGTAATTTGTAAGTAAAAAGAGAGATTAAATCCAACGAAATCAAAGACAATGTATGGAAAGGAGGGCATGAAATTTAGCTTTTCACCTTCTTAACAATTTTATTCACACTTTCTTTTTGCTTTATGCCAGCTGCAATGGCCAATAAGTTTGTGAATGACTTCAAATTCTGGACAGAAGCAGAGCATTAGAATATAAATTTAAAGAAAGGTAATCAGTGGGCAAAGAGATATGGCATTTTCCATTGTGATATTCAACTTATCCATTATTCAACCTACTCCGTTGGATGACGTTACATATAAATATTAAACAAACCGGGCTGAATCATGTTTGTATCAGCTGAAGACCGAAATGATTGACCATGGTTCTTGTGTGAAGTATCAAATCAAAAGAGAAATAGTTTTGTTTATGAAGCTTAGGCAATACAGGACTCCAAGAACAGTATATATTCACAGTACAATCAGCTCGGCAGCATAACATGAATAATAAGTACCCATCAACTCTAACCCAAACCATGTCCAGAAAATTTTGAATGCTCTTAAGAATTCAAGCCTAGTGATACGACTATCAGAAAATGGAAAACTAAACATATATGCATGAATTATCTCAATAGTAGTCATGCTTGATAGAGGGTACAAAGAAACCAATAGTTGCTGTAAATCAGAAGTGGCTGAACAAGCAAGGTAAAGAACTGCATGGTCCTCTAGTAAAATGACTTACAGTACCTAGAATGCCAAACTACCACTGAAATTTTCACCTATAAAGTTCA
Organism: Carpinus viminea; assembly: GCA_013348765.1. NCBI lineage: Eukaryota > Viridiplantae > Streptophyta > Magnoliopsida > Fagales > Betulaceae > Carpinus > Carpinus viminea. The sequence goes on from CP054668.1 coordinate 27,666,562, forward strand.
CATACCTTTTTTTCCATGGGGCCCCATAATGGTCGCATTTTCAAGTCAGAATTTTTTGAGACAATTCCCCTAGGTAGTGATTCACTTCCTTGGGGCATGCATTGACTCTAAATACAAACAGAAGTGTTAATAAGAGTATATAAGCTAATCATTACATACTAGAGCAGGGAACAAATTGTGCATCTATATGGCCTTTGAGTGGTAGCAACATACCTCACACATCTTAGATCTTGTATTCTGCATATTATCAGCTGATCCGCAAGACAAATACCTCTGTGCCAAGATAACCTAATTATTACTTTAGATTTGCCATATTATTTATTTGGGTCTAAAAAATTTTATGCACAAGATAAATGCATTCATATAGAGCCTGTGCATTCAATTTTCCTAAAATTGTATTACTATAGCATTTTCAAAGAAGAAGAAAAATGAACATAAGTCAAGTTTATTTGTAAGCAGGTAAGAAAATAATGCCCTCCAGAAAGCAAACTAAATAAACCACACTAGAGAAAGTTAAATTGTCTCTGTAGTAATGATGGAGCTGAAAGTATATTTTACCTCTTTATAATCTGTGATTATAAATGCACTCCCTATGAAGAAAACTGCAGAAAGCAAAAGGATAGAAGAAAGGAAGCATCTAAATGATATCTGCCTCCTAGGCTCCGCCATTAGAGGTATCTGGAAGCAAAGATGAAATAAATAATATTAGCCTACAGGGGACATAACATGAAACACATGATTTTCTTCTATAAAGATTTGATTCATAAACCAACAATAGAAATAATACACTCAGGTTGGTTCTTTTAAAATAATACCTTTAGAGCAGTAACAACTACTGTCACATTTACTTTGAATTTTCCTGTATCTCAGAGAATTTTCAGGGTTCAATAAATGGTCATTCTAAAAATTGTGGGCATGCAATGGCAGTCAATACCAATGCATTCAAGTGTAACTAAGAATTTTGGAGGATGTTAATCCAAATAGAAATTCAAAAAAAAAAAAAGTGGGTTCCTGAAAGAGAGATACAGTGAAAAGTGGTAGGTGAGGTGTTATTAATGTAATTGTATTCATAGCATTGAAATACACTGTTTGTCTCAGAAATTAATCTTAGGCTTGATTTGGTCCCAATATTTAAAATCTTCCAATTTTCTCAAGTACTGAAATTCAGGAAGTTTAATTCGTTCTCTAAATAATTTATAAGATAGATCTTATCAGATTAAAAACTTCTAGAATTCCTAGAGTATCCTACCATGTAAATTTCCTCAAATTCCAATAATTTCTTTTCTTCAAATTAAATTGTTACCATATTAACATTTATGACTTTAAAAGTACATTAGGGCACAGAAAAGACTGAAGTAGTAAAACTGATAAATACTGATATGGTAAAATCCTAACCATTTTGATTTGAAAACAATTATTAAATTTTAAGAAAATCTATATGGTAAAATACTGGAATTCTAAAAATCCTAACCATGCATGTATGAAAAATCGACATGACACATCAAAAGCCGAAGTGGCTGGAGGCATGTCAACATACACATCCGGATCGTTAACAATTTGAACAGCAAATGTGAGGAAGTTTTTATGGAGTAATTCTAAAAATTATTTATGTGTCACTCCAAAAATAGGTAACTTTTAAAATTATTATTTGATTAAAATCTAATAACGATTGATCACTAACCCAATAATAATTTTAAAAGTTACATCATCTTTGAAGAGACATAAGACTGTGGTAAGAGGGGCCACAGCATTACTCGTTTTTAATGGAGCTGACTCCCTGAGCTAGTGGCAGACTGCCTGAATATATTTTGCTCTGATTATTATATCAAGCTTTCTCAATCCACTGCACCAAACCCACTACAAAATAAGATGCAGGGGACCTAACCCACCATCTGACTTTTCATCTTATCTCCCTAGAAAGTCATCAGATTGGGAAAAGCAAGAAACTTTCAAAGCCCAAAAGGAACCATGGAAAAAAGGCACAGAGCTTTCAAACCAAGACACAACTACGACCACACGAAGCCGAAGCCACCACCCATACTCACAAACGCTGATGAAAAAAAAAAAAAAAAAGGATAACTTAATTTCATGCTAAAATAACGGCTTCAATAGAACCCTTTTTGTTTCTACCCAACTTGAACTTGCATACATTTCATGTATATTCTCTGTCAGATCAACGAACTCCGACTGATCACTTGAAGAACCTTATGGTTTTGATATTAATTCAAGTACATATTTATTTTGGTGAAGAAAGAATGAAAATTTTAAAGAATTTGAAACAGAGAAACAGAGATAAAGAGAGACTTACACAAGTTGACGTCTTCATCTTCTTCTATAAACTCTGGTATTGAAGAAGAAGAAGCAAGCTAAGCTGCAGAGAAAGAGGAAGAGGTATATATATATATATATATAAGAGCTGTAAAGATATTAGTTTCTTATTAAAACTAAAACAGCTCTTAAAAAGTATTTATAGTTTCTTTAGAAGTACAAAAAGTTTTAGAAACGGTAGTATCACGTGTTCTAAACAAGTCACGATTCCTCATAAATTACGAGACAACAGATCCAATGAAAGAGACGTGCCGGCGTTTACTACCTAATAATACTAAACGAACTAGGATTTTTTTTTTTATATATATATTTAGTTGTGCTATGCACATAATCAAAGATAATAAAGACTTTTTGTTATATATATATATTAGAAAAACTTAAATTATTATTATGTTTTTATTATTTATTATGCATTTTAAAGGCATTCATGGGTAATAAATGCATGTTCGGTTTTGAGTAACGCTATATATATATATATTAAATGAATTATTTTCTTTATTCTTTTAGGAAAAAAAAATAGATTATTTTTTAAATTTTAGTTCAAACTATAAAAATGATATATACCATTTAAACATATAAAATGTACATATTTTTTAATAGTAGAAATAAAATTGAAATAAATAATATTAAAAATTTATGTGTATTTCACATATTATTAAAACAATGAATACATATCATTTTTATAAATTAGGTTAAACAAAGTTCTTTAATCTAATTTAGATTAAAACTATGTCTGGAAAAAAAAAAAAAAAAAAAGAATTAGTCTTTGGATTTTCTTGCAATTTATTAGGTTATACTCATTTTTCAAATCAATATATACTCCAGTCAACCCATCGCATTAATTGACCGCCCATCTGCCCGAATAGACTATTTACCAATCACCACGTCAACTCCACCAATATAAAACTAAGAGGTTTTTTTCCAAATAAAAAAAAAGTAGATCAATATGCAACTAAAAAAAGGAAAATCAAGAGTCAGTATGGTAATCCGATTGATGATTCTAAAATGGAAAAAACAATCATAGAGTCGGTGCGTAGGGTAATCTAATTGATGATTCGAAGATGGTATTAAATAGTCTCCCTTCATGGCATGCGCAGTACATCAAAAGAAACTAATACCGCAGCTTCGGAGCAAATATGGATGGATGAATTTCCTGATGTTGTAATCTCACCTAGTATTTTTGTTTGAAGAAGTTTAATGAAATCATGAAATTTTCATTAAAAAAAAAAACTAAGTTCCATGGAATGGATACAACCCTCTCGGCCACGAAAAAATGCTCCCTCAAATTCCAATAAACAAGTAGTTTACATGCAAATCTTGTGCAACAAAACAAGGGATCTGGATTTCCTCAATTTCCTGAGAGAATTCGAGGGCGTAGAATTCTTAATCTTGGCCATTGATTTTCATCCGATAGTCTCAATTAGAAATAATTATTAAAAGTTATTTATATTTAAAAAATAAATCATAACCAAAAAAATAAATAATTAATAAAAAAAATTAAAAAGATTTTTACATATTTTGGTGGTGGCAAGCCACCACTGTTAGAAGCCATGGCCCTTGAGGGTGGCTCAACGACCCCCAAAGGCTAAAAAAAATTAAAAATTTAGGTGGTCCTTGGCCATTGTAGGTAGCCGAACCACCCCCAAGGGCTAAGGGGTAGTTGAAGCCACCCCTATCCTCTAGTAGTGGTGGTCAGTCACCACCAAAAAATGTAAAAAAAATAAATAAATTAAATTAGATTAATTTTTTTTTATTATTTTGATTTTGATTTTTTTTAATATAAATAATTTTTTAATAATTATTTATTAGTTGAATTATTTGGACCATGGAATGAAAAGCAATGGCCCAAATTAAGAATTTGAGGGGATTCGGATCCCAAAACAAGGACCATGGTTTTAATTAGGCCTTGTTTGGAAAACACTCGCACACTCTCCGACCCCCCTTGACACTGTTCATTGAACAGTATTTACTGAATTTTGCAAAGCCTTACGTGCATCAGAATAATGTCCAACAAAATGACCATAATACCCTCTACCTTTTTTTTTTTTCTTGCTTGCTACTTTCTTACCGTAATGAATGTTGTGGGTAAAAGGGCAAAAATGAAAAAGAAGTTTCAAACCTGCCGAGAATATGCTTTTTTGACTTACGAAAGGGAATGTTCCTGCCATGAACAATCCTTGTTTTCAAACTTGGGAGAGTGTGTGGGCATTTAACAAACACCTCGTAAGCTTTTACAAAACCCATATTGTTCACCATTTCCAAGACATCTTTGACCTATAATGAGATTGAAGTGTGAAACTGATTCACAAGGACGGAACCAGAGTTTGAAATAAGGGGATCAGCCTTCTTCTTTTTCTATTGGGGGGGACCAATATAGATTTTTTTTTCTTCAGCTAATTTTTTTTTTCAGGATTGGGGGGGACCATGGCTCCCCCCTGGGTCCGTCATTGAAACTGAAGAATATGCATGTACCCTTTTGGCTTATATAATCCATTTATTTTAAAAGTTTAAATTTTTTTTAAAAAAAAAAAAAAATCTTGAATTTAGTTATTTAATTTTTTTTTTGAAAAGAAATAATTTATAACTTCATAACTTGGTTTGTTCCACTTACAATTTCCTGCAGACGGAGAAAATTATCAAACCAAGTACACATTCCACCCCAGGTATTAAAGATAACCTAGCTAGACAATGAGCAGATGTTTACATAACCTTCCATGTGTTGAAGAGTTTTTATATCATTCCGCTCCCCAAATAGTGGCTTGATTCCTTGGACCACCTCCTTTGCATCTCCTTCCACTTCCAAATAGATTACTCCCAATTGGACACCTAGGATTAGTGTTTCCGGGTTGTAAATGTGTTTGCATATTGAGCCATGCATAGCCTCATGGTCCCTTGCAATAGCGCCAAGGCCCACATTAGACATCCCGGTTTAGTTTGTGAGCTTCTTCCATCTAACTTGAGACCGGTTGTAGGTATTTCCCATGTTAAGATCCTCCTTTTCCTTCGGATCTGTTGCTTGGTCATATTGCTCCATTTGAAGTTGGGCAACTTGGACGAGTTTCTCTGGTGGCCTGAATTCACCATTGAAGGAACCATATCATCTTGCCACAAAAACCGAAGCGTAATTCATCCTCAAATCTCTCTGGAAAGTCATCATCGTCACTTGGGCTTTTCTGCATCTTCGGAGTGCATTCCATCCACACATCTTTTTTGTCATCTTAATATCCCGTTTGAGAGGTTTCCTTTTGTCGGAGTATGTTATTACAAGCCTTAAGTGTATCACTCTTGGGCATTTTATCTTCCATTGCCACATCCTCTCCTTTTGTAAAAAACCAAGTTTACTTTTTAATCATAATCTTCTGTACCACTCCCTCCTTATCATATGAACTCGAAACGACTGAGAATGACATGTAAGAATTCTATATATAATTAAATGCTAATTGACAATAAAATTAGCAGCGAAATAATCAATTATATAAATACTTCTAATTATTATTTCCTTAAGCGAAATGAAGAAAACTCCTTAGCAACAAAGAATCTAGAAATCTTAAAAAACAAAATATAAAAAATGTCTTCTAACCTATGCCTACCGGTGCAATACCGTGTGTAAATGATTGAATACATAAGACTTATTATTTTTTTGGAAAATACAGTCTGCTACATTCAGAAGAACAAGGCTGTCCACATAGGTACCCAGATAAATATCATATAGGTCACAAATGGGAAGTTCCAAATATCCTCGGCTACTAGGTCCAAAAGAAAACAACCTTGTAGCCTTGTTAACTAGAACTTCACCACTCTTTGTAAAGCCTATCACACTGCGAAATCTCTCAATGTCAATATCAAACAACTTTGTCCAAGATTTTGCTACTCCATACTCTTTCATCACCCATGTGGCTTAAGACGCCTTGCTGCCATAGTCGTTCCAAGGGACAAGCGCAAGCAACCCATCAACTACCACCACAGCAACGTTCAAGTCGGTGTCACCTTGGAAACCCTCAGGCATGGCCAATTCACCAAAGGTCTCATCCTTCATATTAAAGGACACGATCGCATTGTGAAAGATGCCCTGGCCCCGTGGAGTGTGTGCGGGCCAGTGGACTGCTCCACTCACGAAAATCGACGACGTTGACATCTGCATGATGTAGGGAGGACCAGGGGCTGTAATAGAGTGCCATATGCCGGTTCGAAGCGTATAAATCTCAGCTAGAGGTGGAGCATTGTTGAAATCAATATGATCAGTGCCTCGGAGATACACAAGCCTCACCAATTTGTAATCATCGGTCATGGGCTCATACCCAAAGCCAACAAAATGGTATAACGAATGGTGAAATCCAATATTAGGATCCGAAACGGATATGCCTTTTCGAATAGAAGGGTTCCAGAGAACACATAACTCATTTTCGCTATTGTAAACCTTATTGGCAATACAAAGTAGGCCGTTAGATGAACCAACTAAATGCAAGAAATACTTGGTTCTCGGCTGCATACCACGCAATTCTATGCGATCTGATGGATATGCAAAGAAATCCCCTTTCTGCTCTGTTTCTTGATTGAGATATAGCAGGAGGGTGTGTCTGATGCCCAAAGAGTTGGGTTTTTCGTAGAAATGGCTGAGGAAAAGGGAGGGTGGATGTTGGGAGTTGGAAAGAGAGCGATTAAGGTGGGTAAAGATGAAGTGGGGGGTGGAGATTAGAGAGCGCCATGCCTTTGAAACGCACCTCAATCTCATAAGGGACTTCACCGGCAGTCGTGAGAGGATGTCGGTGATAAGCTCACGTGGGAGATAGTCTGACATTGTAAGGCGATGGAAGAGAGCGGCACTCGCAGAGCTCAAGAGAGGGAAATAAAGCCTAGGCAAACTATAGCGAGTGACCTCCTAGCTAATCCACCTCTTCGTCCTCTGTCCCTCTCTCTCTGCATGCAATGGACGAAGGCTGTGTGTCTACAGGAAAGTCGAGACCCTCTATCAAAATTATTATCTTATTTAATCCTCCTATCAAGGAATAATCAATAATCAATTTAGATTATTTGATTTCACAAAAATAAAATCAATAATAAATTCAAATATTTATTTTCACAAGAATCAAATCAATAATTTAAGGGTTAAATACCTAATTATCTTTTAGGATTTCACTACTTTATTTATTTATTTTTTTCTTTAAAGGTTTGATTTTTATCATATGAGGTTCTTATAGTTTTGATAAATGATCAAATTGGTCTTTCCATCCGTTGACCGTTAGTTAACTTAACGGAATGACACGTAAATCAATTAAATCTTGTTACGTGTCATATAATTTATTTTAAAAATATATATATATTTAAAAAAAAAAAGAAAGAAAGAAAGATTGGGGGTGGCCGAAACCACCCCAAGACTCACCGGGAGCAATTCAAGTAACTTTCTGTCTTTGATAACATTCGCATGTCACTGGATGGATCTAGCGGCGCAGAGCCTCCTCAGTTGTAATGGAGGTTTTAAATGGGTTAGAGTTTGCAGTTTGGCTCCAGATCTTACTTGCCATGCATTCCGATCCTGAGCTTCTCAAGATTATAAGGAAAGAACAAATCCAGAGAAGCACCAATGTCTAGATTGCCTATGGCCGCCAGGGTAGCCAAAATTATCCGCTAATTTTATTATTTAATTTTTTTTAATATATATTATTTTTTAAAAAAAATAAATTACATGATACGTAACAAGATTTAATTGGTCCATGTGTCATTCCATTAAGTCAACTAACGGTTAATAGACGGAAGGACCAATTTGGTCATTTATCAAAACCCTAAGGACCTCATGTGATAAAAATTAAACCCTAGGAGAGAAAAAAATAAAAAAGTAAAATCCTATAAGGTAATTAGGTATTTAACCCATAATTTAATTCAAAATATTTGATTTCATAGAATAACCTTTAATTGGAATAAATCACTAAACACTGTAATTTTTTTTTTTTTTTTGAAAATCAACATAGTCTCATTCATTAAAGATCAAGAGCAAAGCTCTTACAATACAGGGCAAGAAGTATCCGTAGGTAACCATACAAATATACCAACATCATACAAGACGTATTACAATCCAGACTCTCAAAACATATCCAATCCTAGTTGAGGATGATGATATTATATGAAGTTTAAATTAGAAGCTCGGTGCATTTACATTTATGAGGAAACTCTGATAAAAAAAAAAAGGAGCTACAGACGTGTAGTAAGGATTTTGATAATCTCACTTATGGCTTGTTTAAAAAGCCAGGGCGTTACACTCAGTCTAATATATAAGTAGCTCATATTCTTAACTTTTATTTTCTTTATCATGGGAGTAAAACCCTCACACCAAAACTAATCATTCTCAACCCAAAGGCCAAAATTAAAATCTCCACCCCAAAGATTGCTCATGAAAGTAGATTTAAAGAGAAGTCAAACCCTTATTCAAAAAATAAATAAATAAAAAAGCCAGCAAACAACTACAACAACCAGGGTGAGGGAGGCAAAGCGCACTGGCCACGCATGGTGGACGAGATAGAGTTGTTTTGCACCAATGGGCCTGGGAGTCGAAGAGCAACGCAAGATGGACAGAGGCAGCGCAACGTAAGCAAAGGGATGGTTAGAGCAACTGAATTGGTTGGAAAAGCTAAAAAAATAAACTAAAAAAAAAAAAAGGAAAGAAGAAGAAGAAGAAGAAGAAGAAAAGAAAAGGAGTGTGAGGAAAGAAGAGGGGAGTAGGGAAGAGGTAAAAGGAGGAGAGAGCTCAGGTTTTTTCTCTCCCAACATAGGGTCGGCTCCTTCTAAATTTTTCTTCGTGGGTCACCAACCCTCATGTTGGCCAATTCTTAATATGAGGGTATTAAATTACCACTTGTCTTAAAAATTTAAGCTCATCCCTTAATAGATGAGACAACACATACAATATTTAATTGAAATGAAAAGTTAATGACAAAAACAATTTTAACACTCCCCTTCGCGTAAAATTGAATGATAGAGACAATAAAAAAGTTAACATGTGTGTGCCTTGAAGCCATCAAGTCGATGTGAGCCACTATTTGCTATTCCTAATGGGTTTTGGAGAGTATTTCTCTCCAAGTTTGATTTTTTTTGGAGTAGGTCAACCGACTTAATCACACTTTAAAAAGAGTCCCTTGTTAATTTTTTTTTTTCTTTTCTAATTAGTTAAATGATGTGATGCAAGCCGCACAAGTGACGAACATAGTGCAACTGCCAATCCAATTCTTCAATAGTGAGAAAGATAGCAAGCAGGATCACAAGAAGAATTTCTCTTCTTGGAGGCACCACATGACAGAGCATTAGAGAGCACCAGACTTGTTTTCTTCTTGGTTTTGGAAGAGCCAAAACAATGAAAGAAAAAATAAATGGTGCTACAGTGATAGAGAAAAAGTTTTCCCTTGAAAAAAATCTCATTTGATAGTGAAATTTAGGTGTATTAGAGCTTTGGGTTCTAAGTGATTTTCTCTAGCTCTATTATTTTTGTACTCCATTTTTTATTATAAATTTATTCGTGATTGCCTCCGCCAATAAACATACCTTATATTGAGGAAACCACCTAAATCTTGATATTATTTGTCTAATTGTCTTGCCTTATTTACCATAATTGTGGTCTTTTGCACAATAGGTAGTATCACAACTAAGGCTTGAGATTCAATTAATAATGACAAATATGGCATATACCAAGTATGAAATGGAGAAGTTCAATGAAAAAAATAAAAAAAAATAAAAAATCTCTATTTGGTAGAAAATGATGAAGGATCTTTCGATCAACAAGGAATCTATCAAACATTATTGGAAAAGCGAAGCAACCCGAGAATATAGATAATGATGACCGAGAAGAGATGGACGTGAATGCTTCCAATGCGATCCATTTTAATTCGTTAGATGATTCGATGAAGTACTTTACAATGTGATTAATGAGGAAAAAGTACAGTCAATTTGTCAATTTGACAGATATTAGAGAGTCTATATATGGTAAAGAATTTGACAAGTAAGTTGTATGTGAAGAAGCAACCATATAATTTGTAGATGGAGGAAAATATAAATTTGCTAGAGCACCTCAACAAATAAAAAAGAAGAAGAAAAAGAAGAATTAGTATGCCTTATCATGGATATGGTTCATATTTCCTACTTGTACATCATTACTGATGTACAAGTAATTTGTGTAAATTAATGCAAAGATGTTTTACATGTGTGCTACCAGTCTACAAATGGTGTCTTCTTTATCTTTGAATATTCCATCAATTGCTGATGGTCGATGGATGTTGTGTACCTGAGTAGTACTGCTTGTGCTCCATTGGTGAGGGAATTGCCTTAATTCATATTTTGGTTTGGTCACTTATTTAAATTTTCTTTGTCAAAGTAGTAATTTCGCACAATTTTGTTTATCAAAGAACTAAGGGAAAATTATACTTTACCTTCCAAAGATTTGGACGATTTTCAATTTGACCTCCAATGTTTTAATTTTTGCAATGCACCCCTCAAACTTCAAAATTTTTGCAATTCAACCAATTTTATCCCAAAATTCCCATATTCCTCATAATTTTTTCTCAAAGAACTTTTAATTGAAGTTTGCAATGACGTTGATGTTAAAGTATTAATTAAATTAATAAAATTACAATTTTAATCTGCTTATATTCTATTAAATATTTCTTCGGTCAATCTCGCTGAAAACCCTTTTTTTTTTAATTTTTTTAAAAATTAAAATTAAATCTAAACCGTTAAAAATACTATATATAAGTTTTTTATAGCTTCTCAAAAACTGAATTTTGTAGAGACCCATGTTGTTGATTCCATAACCATGAAGTTGCCTTAGCTGGAACAAACTTCCACAGGCACAACACCCGTGCAACACAGTCACTGCAATGGATTAAAACCCCACCCTCATTTCCGAGAGCAAATCAAAACCTCCTCCAACGTCTCCTTCATCAACATACCCTAAAATAACTGACGTCCAAGAAACCAAATCTCTATGCGACACCTGATCAAACAAGTTACGGGCATAACTTAAATACCAGCATTTCACGTAAATTTCAGTCATCGTACTGCAAAAATATACATCAAATCCAAAACTCATTCTTATTGAAACAGAATGCACCATCAATCCAAATATTTCATCCCTCTGGAGCGCTGAAGAAAGAAGAAGAAGAAGAAGAAGAAGATGGGACCGTAGATGCTGGTACGCAGAGGTGTTTCCTTGAACGTTTGCCTCCAAAGTTTGGAAAAGGGAAGGATGCTTTCCGCGCATTTAGGAGGATAAATTTATTCAAAAAATTTGCCTCCCAAGAAAAAGACATTATTATCCTCTAAATGCACTAAATGTATAATATCCGTTTCCCCAAAGTTTTGCCTCGTCTTCACGACGTTGTCCACATTAAACAAACTGCTGTTAAATTGGACTGTTAATTTTTTTTGTTTTTCAATTTTTTTTTTTTTTTTTTAACATGTCCGCACAAGAGAGGGAGTGGAGATTCGAACTAGTGACCATTCTTAAAGATGGACGGTAAGTGAAGTTTTCCATTCTTCTTTCTTTAATGAAAATGTTCTTTCTTTAGAGTAATGCTATAAAGACTATTATATCCTTTGTTCACAAAGGATCCTAAATATGAGGATACACAAAGACTACCGTCTTCCTTCTAGCATTACTCTTTTTGATTATTCAGTTTAACTTGTTATATCCTTTGTTCATTGTCCAAAAATCCGGTACAAAATAATACCATAGAATATGGCGAGCCCACACATAGGGTTGTCAATATTTGACACAACCTATGAACCCAACAAGAATCTAACACAAAATTAACATAATAAAGTTTTATATAATCAAGTTCGAGTCAATTCAAGTTATCTGAAACACCTGAAAAAAGATTTGAACCTATACGAGAAGGGGCGTTAGAATATTAATTAAATTGTTCAAACAATCACTTTTTATTAGGTGTCAACTTGGTCCCGGTTCCCAGTTATTGGTCAAAACCGGAGTATCCTTCTTTTTTTTTTTTTTGAAAACTAGAACCGGTTACCAAGTTATACAATAATCGGCCCGTTCCAGTTGGTACCCGGTTATCCAAACCGGGTAACTGATTAAAAAAAAAACATTTTGGTCTTCTTTTAAGTATTGGGCCTTTTCCCCTTTCTCCCCTCTACAACTTTGAATTAAAAATAAAAAAATAAAAAAAAATAAAAAACCTTTAAAAATTTAAAAAGAAAAAGAAAAAAGAGTATTGGGCCTAATTTTTTCAGCTTATTTGAGGTATTGGGTCAAATTTTTATGTTTAATTTAACAATTTTTGCCCATTTTTTAAAAAATAATTAGCATTTTTGTCCTAATAAGTTGGGCTTTGTTGTGATAGTCAAACAAAAAATCACAAAGAATCCTTAAAAGAATCACTGTTTTTGGCTTTCTGGGCCTAAAAAATATAAAAATCCAATGTTTAAAAAAGTCCTAAAACTTTATTGTTTAAAAATGCCCTTAAAATCCAATGTTTACAAATGCCATAAAAATTCAATGTTTAAAAATGCCTTGAAAAAAATTATTTTATACATATACCCTATCATCTGGTTATAATCGGATGCCAAAAACCAGAATCGGATACCCAGATTACCATTTTTTCCAACTGGTTTTCCGATTAATACCCGGTTTTCTGGCTGGTACCCAATTTTTTTTACGCCCTTACTTTTCCCATTTGTGAGAAAGTGTTAGAAGAATAATTAACTAATTAAATTAATCATTTCCTATCAACTTAAGTTTTTTAAGATAAGTCGTGATTAAATTAAATTTATAAAAATAAAAAATAAAAAATCAGCAACCAAAATAATATACCTAAAAACCCAAAAAGCCAGACAGATAGTAATTCAAAAGTAACATTAGATTTCCAATAAACTAAAGGTCAAACAAGCATTGAATATCATGGAGTTGTTCCCACAGACATTAATTTAAGACTTCGGATTTTGATAATGCAGACTCTAGGTATTCAACAACTTGAATGCAAAAAAGAATTCCTATAAAAATCCTAGCCACCAGAACCATTATAGAAGAAGAACTATTCTAGGAGGAGGAGCCTCCTCCTCTCACCCTCCCTAATCTCCCCCTCCCCTTCTACTTTTTTTTTCCTTGTTTTCTTTGTGTTTTTTTAGATGTTTTTGGGCCATATACAGCAACTATGTTCTCCAGCAAAGAAGATTTCTTTAGTTTACTAAAAGACTTAAGAATACTACATACACCATCAAATTCACTTTCCAACCCTCCTTATCACCTAACACCTAACAAAACCATACGCAGAACTATACAAATTGGATTTGCTAAACTAAGACTACTTTACGTACAGAGCATGCAGCTGCTACTATGCATCTTTACATTTGAAAGCCAAAGTTTTGATAACCAAATGAGGCCGATTGATCGGGCACATTCCTCGGCATGGTCATCTGTGGCAAAGCAGGTGGTGCAGGCTGCTGAAGTACCGCACCACCCGATGGAGGAATCCAGTTCTGATCAACAGGTAGAGCCGCCGTGTTGTTGTTATCCACTGAGGTGATGTCGTGGATGCTCGATCTCTTCCTCTCTTTCTTTACCGAGGTCTGGCGAAGAAAGTACTTCTGGGCATGGCTAGCCACTTGAGTCGGTGTCCTTGTCACAACAACATTCCTTGAAATGCTCCTCCAATCACCCTTGCCAAATCTCTCCAGCCCTACCAGAAATAACCTGTTACCATACCAAAAAAGAAAATCAGCTGCCAGAGCTATACATCTGATAACACAATATAATCTAAGCACTTGTAGGCCGCAACTAGCATTTCATATCAAAGGTAACATGATCACAACATTTAATTTTCTAGTTAGAGACCAACACCTTGGGACTAACATGAAATCCGCTCAATGACCTACTGGTTTAGGTTAATTTCTTATGTGTTTCCCGGCCAGAGAGGCAATTTTTGGAGGAGAAACTATGTGCTTTTCGAAAATTGTTTTATATATACACACCAAGTTTTGGTTTCAATGATAATGATGGTAAATTGATGGAACCTACTTGATTCACTTGGGGCAATCATAATCTGCAATCCAAATTACAAAAGGATTCTCTGGGTTTAGACACAAACAACAATGTTATATCCACATGGGTGTAGCATCAGGAATGGTCTTGAAACTCTGAATGATCATATACTATTTTATCATTTGGCAGATAAAAAACCAAAGAATTCCACTCATAAGCTTAGTTGGGGTTGAATTTTACAATCACACCAGCAAAATCTACAGAAAACACAAGACCCAATTTTCAACTCTCTTTTCTCCCTTCCATTTTCCCAGCAAAAGGAATCATTTTAAAGTACCAAAGAATTCTTTTACGATCACACCAGCAAAATCTACAGAAAACACAAGACCCAATTTTCAACTCTCTTTTCTCCCTTCCATCCCAGCAAAAGGAATCATTTTAAAGTACCAAAGAATTCAAAGAAAAAAAGGGATTGAAAATTAAAGTCACAAGGGAGACATTTAAAGAGAACAGGAGGAACAAAAAAACGCAAATTCTGTGTTTTTCTTTCATGTTCTTCCATTTTCTGTCCACAGTTTAATTCAATTCTCACCTGTAGAAACAAAACCCAAGAATTCTCTTTCCTTCCTTCCATTTATCAGCTACCCAAAGGATTACAAAAAATAAAAAAAAGTCTTTCTCCCTGTTTCCCCTAGACCTGTAGTCTGTAGATACAAAACGCAAGAATTCTATGTTCTTTCATTTTCCTCTATTTTCTAAACCAGAAAGAAGTTCTTTGTCAAAAATAATAATAATAATTCTTCCTGAGTTCAATTATCATCTGAAGAACCCAGAATTTCTCTTTTCTTTCACTTTCCTTTATTTTTCAGCCATCCAAAAAAAAAGTCTTTAAAGAAGCAAAACAAAATCTTCTCAAAAACCTGCTCTGAATATAGTTTAGTTCAATTCTCATCGGACCAAGCAAAAATTAAAAATTAAAAATAAGGAGAGAGAGAGAGAGAGAGAGAGAGGGAGTACTTGTGCTCTTCTTCAGTCCAAGGAGTCCCCTTCTTTCTCTCAGCCTCCCTAGTCTTCGACCCAAACGAGATCTGACTCGGCGAATCCCACCCATCAGAATCGTCGGCATAAGTCGGCAGCTCGATCCTGCCCGAGTCGATGTCGAGCACGTCCCGCACCAGATCCTCGTAGTGTTCCCTCACCTCCCTCGGTGACTTCCCCGGCACACACTCGGCCACCCTCAGCCACCTATCCGGATACTCCTCCGGCAC
Source organism: Carpinus viminea (assembly GCA_013348765.1). Lineage (NCBI taxonomy): Eukaryota > Viridiplantae > Streptophyta > Magnoliopsida > Fagales > Betulaceae > Carpinus > Carpinus viminea. The sequence continues at coordinate 27,682,135 of CP054668.1, forward strand.
CATCACCAGAGCCCTCTCGAACAGCTTATCATCCAACCTTGACCACTGAGTCGCCGCCATACTCGTCATCATCATATCCCTTCTGGGTTTTTAGCTCTTTCTTGTTTTTCTTCTTCTTGTTTTTTTCTCAAAGCATTCAAAGACTCTCACTTTCTTGGGTATTTCGCAAATTGGATTTGGTGGGAGATTCGGAAAAACCTCCCTCTATATATATATATATATAAACAGAGAGAGAGAGAGAGAGTCAATAGTCGAATATGAATTGGATATGTGTTGGGATTTTGGGGGGTGTTGGGACCAACTCAGAGTATCCAAAACCAACACGTTTTTGCTTTTATTGGATGTTTTTTCGTTAAACTTAAAATTTCTTTTGATTTGTCGTTGAAAACCGTAGGAGGTCACCTGAGATGAGACGGCAATTGCTGACCTGTTTTTTACTATTTTTTTTTATTTCTTTTTTTGAAAAGCTATTTTCTTATTTCCATTATTGCTCTACGTCTCCTGCTTTGTGGCATGATTTTCTCGTCTTTTATAACTGCTGGGAGACACAGGAAAGGTCAATAACCATAAGTTTATTTAACTTCTAAAAATTTAATAACAGGAAAAAAAAAATCTAAATTTACATATTAATTTGTAATGAAAACAGAACGAAAAACAAATTTGCTTCCAAACAAAATTATTATTTTGAGTTTGATATTTTCGTGTATGAGACAAAATTCAAACTAATTTAACTTGAACAAACCCGACTGACACATAAAAAAAAAAAAAAAAATCAAATTTTTATTTTGAGGGTTTTTTTTTATTTGAAAAATGTTACGTACTATACTAATATTTTACGATGATGATATGTGTTACAGGTCTTTTCATATTAGGCTAGCCGTATTAGATTTATATTATGTTAACATAAGTTGGTTAACCCTAGTGTATTAGAGTTATGATATTATTTCAATAAGAGTCTCATGATGACTCAACTCTAGTTTATATTTTAATAAGAGTTATTAACTCAACCTAATTGTCTTATGTAATATGTAATAAATTCTTTATTTAAAGGGGTTATCCTATGATTAAAGGACTGAAAAATAATTAATTGCAAATCTTGTATTTAAAAGGTTTAGAGTTTCTTTAGAACCTAATTTATAGGTTTGTAACAATATGGTAGTCAATTCAATTTTTTTGTTGTTTATGTTTTTATTTTGAAATTAAAAAAAAAAAAGACATTAATGTAATGTATAGGGACGAATTCCTTAAGATATGGGTGTTTGTTAGATTTTAAAACTTTAAGCAAGATGGAAAAAAGATAATCATATAAGGAATGTTTTGACATTTATATATATAAATATCAAAACATTCCTTATATATATATATATATATATATATAAGGCATCGGATGGAATATACTTAATTACTTATAGTATTGGAATGGATCCCAATCTCTTGAAATTTTAGAAAAATTTAGGTAGAAAATGAAACATTAAGTGTGAGATTCGGAATGCTTAGAATTTTTGGGTAGTTCAAAGTGCAAGGCTTATCTGTCCAAAACACCTTAGAGCAAAGTTTATTTGAATTTGAATATTAGAACTTTAAATGTTATCACTTTAAGCCTTATCTACTTGTATTTCTATTTAAAAACTATTTGGTTATTAATGAGAATCAGATAATAATTTAGTTAAATTGTGGTTTTCTCTTACCCTAAGTAGAGTATTGTGGTATTATTTCACCCTAAGTACATAGTTTTCTTTTAAATTAGAATAAAGAAATTTCTTCCAACTCAATTTATAAAATAATGTGTTTTTTTATATGTGAAACGCACGTATCTTTTAAATAACATGTATCTTACATGCTTTTTTAGCAAAATTTCTTCCAAATTTGTCATTGCAACTAAAAATAAAAAACGTGTTTTTCATATGCAAATAAACATGTGTCATTTTATAAACCATACTAAAAGAAAGCCCTCCAACTCAATTTGAAAAAAAATCAATCTCCCACAAGTATCCAATGTATAACAAATAGTAAAAAGCACTCTAGGGTACACCTGTACAAGCCTCATCATAGCATATGTAGAAACTTGTAACCTAAATGACCTCCTTCACTTGGTAATGAGATCATTAATGCTATTATTAAATTTACATTTGTTTTCAAAGTACGTAATTTTTGTAATTTATATATTTTAAGTACATATGTCACATACTTTGTTAATAGTATTGAAAATACAAATAAAATCAAATATTTTAAGAATAAATACCAATTTATTAGACTAAATTGAAAGAACTTTTGTTGGGAAAGAAGAATTGTGTTAGATTAGGATTTTAGTTTATCATTATTGATGTGGCATTTTTGCAAGCAAAAATATCAATAATAAAAATAATTACTCATAATAAAATGAATCATTGTAGGATAAAGTTATATTAGGGTTGTCAAACCTAAAGACTGCAAAGACGTCGTTATTAACTTTGTCAATATCAAAAGGAACTCAATTGAAAGAAGATCTGTTTGTTTTTGTTTTTAAAACTAAATGCATAAAAGTAAAAGTACAGACAAAAAATAATGAGAGAAAGAATATGGGGTTGATTTCACCGTTAATCGCATAACAATGATTAATCATAAATTAACAAGGAAAATTCATTTTATGCATAATATGTCATTAAACCTTTTTTTTTTTTTGTGATCATAAGATTTTATGTTTGTCTTTATGACGTTGTAAGCTCATAACTTTGAGCATTTGGCTATAATTTATCGTAGTTTTATGCTCTTAATCTTTTTTTAATGAATGAATATAAAAGATTCTCCAAAAATAAAAAATACTAGCAAATAAAAATTCAAATATTTAATTTAAAAAAAAAAAAATTTTAATGTTTTAAAATAAATAAAAAGTTGCTTTTTATTTTTTATTTGGCAACCCCTGGTTTATTTTTTAATTTTGCATTGTAGATTTTTTTTTTAATTCTTAGTATTTTTTATTTTATTATTAGGATCTGGGAGAGCATTGATAATTTTTGTTAGATTGGGGAGACATTGTCCTAATTAAAAGGAGATAACATTATCAATTAGATAGTAATTTGAGGAGATAGTATAATTTTCCCTTTAAACTATGATCAATTAATAAAGAGTATGTAGAAAATTATCTTCAAATTTTGAGTTTGTCAAAATGTTTAAGCTTTTTATACAAATTTAAATGTATAGGTTCCTTAAAAGTTAAAACCTAACAAATTTATCCCGTTATGTATTACAAAATTATTCAAAAAACAATTTTCTTCAATCTAAATCCAAAAAAGAAAAATAAAAAATTGTCTCTAGACTCTAATGAAAGAAAAGACAAAAGAAACTTAATATCAACTGGGTCCTTATCAACCTTGAAAAACAAATTTCGGAAAAAAATGTTGGTTTCTAATTGAAGTGAGGACCTAAAAAAAATTGGGATTTTTAATTTTTAATTCTTGGGTCTCTAATCGGAGAAAGGACAGAAAAAGAAACTTAATTGTCATTATCAACTTTTGAAAACACATCATGACGTGGCACAATAAAGAAGTGTATGATTTGTAGTGAAACCGTGTATACGTGGCATACCATCTATAAACCCTACATAAATTTTGGGCATGTGTTTTGACTCTTTTGACCGACACTAAATAAATTGACTAAAAAAGCCTTCAAATTTTATGGCTTTAAGAACTATTCTTGTTGTTGCTCTATATATTAACTTATCTATGTTACTTACAAAAAACAAACACTTATCTAGGTTGAAATCTCCAAACCCACCAATAGGATTCGATTTAAGCTACAGATTGTCAAACCGACCAAATCAATAAAGCCTGTCATGCAACAAATGGTTATCTAAGTGGTCCATAGAATCTAATGCCAAAAGTTAATGATAATCAACCTAACCTTAATCCGAAGAAAATTTTAAATTTAAGGCCAACTTTATTAAAATATTACATAATCGCAGCTAGAAAGAACAATATTCTAACCGACAAACTAGTTGATCGTATGTCAAATCCTCAACCAAGAGTACCTCTTAATGACCCAATTTTTTCGAGTATATTTTTGGTTAGGAGAGAGGTTTATGGGGTAATAGATTTGATTATGTGACCTCCACTTTCTTTGTCACACGCTCTTAAGTTCCCGAGAATAATGGAAAGTCTCGTGCGCCCAATAAGGTTGGGTTCAATTATTTTATAGGGTTTTATTGAAAATGAGTCTATAGGGACCGATTAACTAATTGGGTTCTTTTGGTTCGTAAGAGTTTATTGAAAGATCTTGAGAACTTATTTTATGGTACACCAATAATTACTAGGTCAAATTTATACTAAGTTCAGTAACAACATTGAATTACTTGATCCTTCAACAAAAAGAAAGTTATTTATTTCTTTGTTTTTTTTTGTTATGATTTGAGATTGTCACCCTATTGGATTAAGCTTAAATTTAGGTTCGTTTGAATCCAAATTCAGACAAGTGAAATATAACTAAAACTAAACTCAAGCCAAACCCTATCGTGTAGATGCAATTGTAATGGCCATACACCCTCCATCCCATTTGTTTCTAAAATTAAACATGTTTAATTTTAGGACCAGTTTGAGATTGTGTACTTTCAGTACCTAAAAAGTTGTGGTATACAAAAATTGGATTGTTTGGTATAAAATTTCAAAAGTATTTAAACGCATTTTTGACAAAAGGTTAAAAATAAAGCTTTTGTCAAAAAAACACTTTTGACTTAAAATCCCTATTTCTCAACACTCTTAACACTAGGAATATGATTAAGAGTGTGTTTGGATTGCGTTGGAGAAATAAAACTTTTAAGTTAAAAAAAAAGTTTTATGATCATTTTTAAGCTTTTTTGACCATTAAAAATACTTTTAATTTTTTTTACCAAATAAATATTTTTTTTCTTCAAATAAACTTTTTAAGTTTTAAAAATACTTTTAGACTCTTTAAATGCAATTAAAAACGGACCCTAAATTAAAATGTGATAAGTTCCAAAGTAAATGTTTGAAAATCTATAAAAATTCAAGCACTAAACTGCAAAATGATTAGTTCTTTGGTTATAAAACTAAATCTTCCAGAATCTGCAAGTAAATGGGGAGTGATATGATATGAAAGATTGTTTCTTGTTCAAAAGAGTCAAAAAGCTTCGTGATGCTGACTTGGCATTATCCATCATTCCATCTCTCTCTCCCTCTTTTTCCTAGATACACGTCCGAAATATCTATCTCGGCGTGAAGTGGAAGTGTGGAACTGGAACTGGAACTACCGACACATTTTACGCAACTTTTTATGAGAAAATTAAATCAATCAGTTCAATATTGCGTACACAATAAAACAAAATAGTCCAATATTCAGAGCTTTAAATTAACATAATTTTGGTTTTCAGAGTTTTAAATTAAGAGAATTTTGGTTTTCACTGTATAAGAGAGTGACAAATTTATTATTAAATCCGCAAGAATATGACGTAAGCAAAAGACCAAAATAATTAACTAAAGAGTAGCATTTTGATTATGCAAGGAGAAGCAAAAAGTGTCTTTACCTTACAGTATTTGAGAGAAAATTTTTGATTCAATAATAATTCAATAAATGAGTTTTATATAATAAGATAGCCTGTTTATAATCACAATGGTGGTAATTTTATGATATCAAGAGAATTCTTATAAGATTGGACACGCACTAAGGTCTAAATTCGACTCCACAATGGGAACCCTTAGCCAATTAGTGTTCGCTATCTTAAGTCTCATCGATACCCTGGTGGAGAGGGTGTTAAGCTATAGTTTGATTGGTTTTGACTAACTCTTAAGGAAGCACATGCGATTCTCACTATCTAAGCCCTTCCTGAGCAACGTCATGTGGGTTAATACTACTATAGTCACGTCCTAGTAGGATAGCTATAAGTGTCCCTCCCCAAACCTTTAAATTAAAAAAAAAAAAAAAAAAGTGTGTTTATAAAAGAGAACTACTTGTAGAGAAAGTAAACCTAATCCTAATAAGAAGAGGAAAATAATTAAAGCAAATCTAACTTTATTAAGAAAATGAAATAAATTCCTAATAAAATGGGATAAACGCAAAATTGGGTTTATGTGATTGGTCTAATTTACAAATCATTCTATATGGTTTAGAAAATAATTGTCTCCAAGGGATAGTTCAATCGGCTATGAATCACGCTATAAGCGGAAGTGAATTAAAATCTCTCTAATAATAATAATAATTTATATGTCATAGGACAAAATATCATTTTACTCCTTAAAACCATTTTCTGTTAAATGACTTAACAAAAACCGTTTCATTGCCATGTTACACCCAATAAAAATGTGACACGTGTTTTTTTAAAAATTATTTTTAATTTTAAAAAATGGCATGTAACGTTTTTCATGTCATCTTGAGGCAGCAGCACACAATCTCCACGTCAATTCTGGTTTTTTATGTTTTTGTTCTATGGCAAGTGCCAAGTGCTTTCTGGTTTGTCTTAAATAGATGTTGGAAGATGCTTCAATTCCCAAAAACAAATCCAAATTTCCATAGAAAGATTGCCCAAAAGCGCACTACTCTAAAAACGCAGATGCCCAAAAATCTCAAAGTAACTCACAGATTGAAGATGCCCAAAATTTGTAAACTGGAGTAAAAAAGCTTCAAAGTAAGGCAGCTTACCGTCGTGACGTTTTTGAGATTCTCTAGCAGCGATTTCAGTCGTGCTATGAAAGCCAACAGCTCGTTTGGAGATGGACTATGAATCAGTGAGGAAGATGAAGACGACGGCAACACAAGTACTGGAGATATAGAGGGATTATGTTTATTTAATTTGACATGGAGTGCGTGCTAGAGCCTCAAAATGACGTGGAAAAACTTACTTGTCATTTTTTTTTAAGCAGAAAAAAAAAAAAAACATGTGTCTTATTTTTATTGGATGTGAGGTGTCAATGAAACGGTTTCTATTAAGTTATTTAATGGAAAATGAGTTTAGGAAGCAAAATATTATTTAGGCATACCTTGTGACTTATAAATTATTTTTTATACCACACGAAGTAATTTGTAAATTAAGTCAACCACAAGAACCAATTTTATTAGTGAATTTGAAAAAAAAAAAAAAAACACCAAAAGATATATAAGAAAATAATACCAAACACATCGCTTTCATCTATTTATTCTTTCATTTTTCCTATGTTCAATAAAGGGTGAAGAATATCCTAAGAATAAACGTGAGTGGAAGGACACTTTTTTTTTTTTCCTGAGTGGAAGAACATTATTCTTCACTACTTCGTGTAAATGATCAAAATCTTATTTTGTTACATTTAATTTAAACATAATTTTATATGATAAATAAATTGATATATTACTTCAAATTTTTAAATAACATGGCATAAGTAATATATGGATTTATTCATAATAACTTTTCTCTACCAAATCCTAAAGGTCTTGGAAAATGAAGAAACCATTCATATTTATGCTCCAAATGTCATACCTAGCTCCTTGAGAGAGTGAGAGTATTGACTGTGAGGGGTTATCATCGTTGCTTGCCATAAACCTGATTATCATCCCAATTTCTAACATCAAAATTGGACAACGAAGACATCATTTTACTAGCGCGTGTTTCATTTAGAGTCTATTTAAGTCTTTTATTTAATGAATTATGCAGGTCAGTTTTATCCACAATACTTCCTCAATTTACCATGTTAAAGTTGGTTTCTATTTTATTCACTTTGTTTTACCTCTCTCAATCTCATAATTACATAGAAAAAAAATAAACTATTGCTTATACGTCTATCATCCCAAGTTTTAACATTTGTTATTATAGCTAAGTTCAGTCAAACTAAGAAACAATAGTGCTCAATACATTGACTCTCCTCCAAGCTAAGAAATAGGACCACTCACACACTTTATGCATTATTATTATTATTATTATTATTATTATCAAGTGGATACTGATCCCAAGTGGATAAAAGTAGAACTATTTTGAATCTCAAATTGGCAATTGGCAATTGGCAAAGTGACCTCGAAGCTAACTATTGATAGGTAAAATATACTTCACTCTTTTCTGTTTATGATATTTTGGCATTTTCTATGATGTTTCACTACAAGTGGGTACGTGAAAAAGGTTAATGTTGAATATATATTAAAAAAATGTGCTAAAATAGCATCACCCCGATCACCATATCTCTATATACTTCTATATCCAAGGTTCACTTGCAAGCTAGGCAACCCTGGTCTGATATTTATGTTACACCAAACTACATATCATTACTAAGAATTAAATTTAATTAGACATATTCTACAAAGATAGGATGCAATAAGCTACTTGTAACACATGCAATATTGGTAGTTCATGAGATAAATCTCTCTCTCACCGACGCCAACAAGATAAATGTCGCTAGAGTTTTTAAAACACTGATAAATAAAAAAATTATATGCAAGCAATTGTCAAATTTTCTTGACGATAAGGTTATGTGTCATCATTTGTTTTCTCAACACCTCGATTGCTGGTATTTGTATCTATCCATGGATAAAAAGTAGCCGGATTTTTAATTAAACTTTATAAAACTTATTTGTTCAAATAGGTGTGGTCTTACTATTGATACTGCCGACTGTCAAGTACCTATTCAACTATGTGAATCCCATCATTTTTTTTTTCTCATAAACCGTTTGTATTATGAATTAGAATCATCTTCTGCTTCATTTGAACAAGAGAATATCCGGTTAGTCATATTAAAAAAAATATTTTTGTCTTATCAAAATAATAAAAAAACAAAAATACTCATCAAATATAACTAACTAAAAAGATCATGTTATTTGTATTATATGCGATGCGTGCAAATCATTGCACCCTATCTAAGTCCCAAATGGTACATAGTTTGGGGATCTTCATCAACCATTATGCCATCCTTCCAAGTCCAAGGATAATCCTAGCAAGAGTTTTAAGGAGTGAGCATGTTTCACTTAGAAATCAATGTAATGATTAGGATATAAGTAAAGGTTGTTGTCGTCATTTGTAATGTGATGGTTCTACTGGTTCATATGGTCCCAAATTTAGAGGCTTTTTTTTTTTTTCCTTGTCTTTTGTGTAGTTTCGTATGATAAAGTTGATGCCGACTTTGTTGAAGTGACCCTTGCAAGCCTACAAAAGTCGCTTGTGTAATTGAGACTTGTATTTTGCCTTTTCGGATCCACTTGCTATGCCACGTCGTCCTTGGTTTTTGTGTTTTTTAAAGAGGAAGGATGGATATTATCATATTATATTTTTATTTTATAATTATTTTATAATATTAATGTGTAGTTCGTGTTGATTTTTTTTTATTAGTTTTTGTTAAAAAAATAAAATGTTAGTTTAAATTGTCACTTTAATGCTGAATAATAGTTAAAGGTTAATATTACTCTTTTTGAAATAATATATTGATCAGGATTTTGTAAAAGATGAATGATATAAACTACATTTTTATCTCACTATTAGAGTCTCTTTAGCATTATAATTTTATAGACAAAAAGTACGATTTAAAATCAAGTCACGGAAAATAAATCGTTTAAGATTATGTTTTTAAAATTTTGTAATTTGAAATCGTAGAAAATGTATTATTTCAAATCGCATACAATGAGGTGTTTTTATGAAAATACATAATTTTAAATGTTAGACTATAATTTTAAATGCTAAATAACCATTTTGCTAAATGGACAATGAGTTGTTATAACATGATATAATTTCACATAGCTTAGAAGTTGTTAATATGATGGTCTACTAGAATCATGCTTTGACGTTCTCAAGAGGTAGATCAATCGGTTGTGAACCACGCCTAATAAAGCGGAGGTCATTAGTTCGAATCTCTCTCTTCCCTTTCCTTGTGTGGATATGTCAAAAAAAAAAAAGAATCATGCTTTGACGGGAAGTGGAGTTACAATTGAATAAAGAAAAGAGGTTTGCTAGGGGTTCTCCTCAGTAGTGTTCTCCTGTTTCTCCTTTGTTGTAGAACATGATTTAATAAAAATAAAAACTGTAGATTTTTTTGTTAATGATTAATTTTATAAGTTAATAGTTAGGTTCTAATGCTTTAAAACTTGTTTTTGGATTCAAAATTAAACCTAAGGGTGGAAGGTTAACCCTTTAGGGATGATATCACCCAAAATGGATTTGATCATCCTAAATTTGATGCTAATGCCTCAATTTTGTTGCTAATGCCTCAATTTTGTTGCTAATGCCTCACAAATTTGTTGCTAATGCCTCAAATTTGATGCTAATGCCTAAAAAAACGGATAGTTGAGGCAACTACAATTTTATTTTTTCTTAAATCATGTTTTATGTAAAACTGGGAGAACACCAGGAGAACCTACGGGGAGAACCCCTAGCATTTTCCTAAAGAAAATGATTCTCTCTCTACTCTACCCTATAAATGTACATAATTTTCATCAATTTTTTGTTTGTTTGTTTGTTTGTTTTTAAATTTTTTATAAGAGCAAATCTATTATTATAATCATCTTAAGCACAATGCTTTACATAAATAATTTCAAAAATATAATGGAAAACTTCCTCAATAAAATCATTGTCCTCACTAAGAGATTGCCATTCCTTCGCGAAACAATGGGCTACGCCATTTAGAGCATATCTAGCAATGATAGGTATTTTAGTTACTCAAAATTCATTTTTTGTATTTTAGTTACTAATCTTTTAATACAAACTCCAACTGACTATCCATTCAATTCTCTACTTTCTTCAAATATTATTTTTATTGTTTTTAAACCATTATTGTGTGGATGGGGGAGAGAGAGAGATAGGGCAAAGGGAGAGGGAGAGAGAAAAAACATTAATAAACAAATTTTTCTAGTGCCTACATTCAATGTAGCAAAATGGTTGGAAAAAAAAGTTAGAAAGCCTAACATGCTAGAGATGAAAAATGGCTCATAAATCATAATAGTCAAATTTGACTATTATGAGCCATTTGACTATCTTTTTGGAGATGCTCGCTTCCCATGATTAACCTTCCATTGACACAAACTATTCAATATGCCTTGAGCTTCTTCAATGAGATGTCTATACTAGCTCCAATTTTAATCAATTCTAGGTATCTATTATAAGCACTTAGCCATGTATAGTTAGCCTAAAACCTAATTATAAGATTTATTTATTTTTTTAAAGCTCAACACGACCACTAACTTTTGTTTAGCCATAGTGGAGTGTCTCATGGCTATAATGGCATCATAGATCCAAAATTGTACTCATGCTTGTTGCATATAACTTTGGAAGCATATATGTTATATTTTATTTTTCCAATATTTATGTCTAATATTGAATAATGTTCATTAAAGCAACCAATTTGTGATCATGGTCTCATTACTTTTATGATTTTTCACATTAAAGTCATAAGCAAAAATCATAGTCTTCTTTGCCACATTGAACAAATTATGAAAGAAGGACAATTACAGATATTTATCAGCACTTACTTTTCCTATTATTACTCATATCTTATAGGACGGATTTGGAATAAAATATGAAATATGAGAAATTTCCAGAAGTGGGAAAAAAAATAGTGACAATGGATTTTGGGGTGGTTAGTTAGACGCTTACGTCCACCGCTAGAAATTGTATAATAGGTAAAAGAGAATACAAAAAATGATAATTAAATCTCAAATATTTAATTACAATCAAACGTCAATGATATTTTTAAATTAAATGGTTGAGATTTTATATATCACATTTAGTATTTATTGTATTTTAAAAACAATAAATATTGTTATAGAAAAATCTCAACCATCCATTTGAAATATATATATAGACTCCATTTATTAAAAAATTTGTTTTCTTTTTCAACTTCTGTTTTTCTTCTAAAAAAATAATATTAACGAATAACTCAAATACAAAATACTCTTAAAAATATGAGGAATGCTAGGGTTCCTCCTAGTGTTCTTCTAGACCTATGTGAATATTATTTTCTAAAAAAATAAAAACAAAAACTTATGTCCCTCATTTAAAAAAAAAATTAATAATATCAATGTAAGGTCAAGAGAATACTGTAGAGAATAAAATTGCACTACAAACCCATCAGATTTTGGGCCTTAGGGCAAATGACAAGCCCACAAAGCTATTAATTAGTAGCATGAGATATAATCCAAGTGGAGTTCTAGTTAAAGAATCTGAATAAAGAAGTCCTATTCAAAGTCTTAATTGGAATAAGAGCTCACGTCAAATTCTAGCTCTCATTAGAACTCCCAAATCAACACAAACAAAAAATTTAGTCCAAGTCTATCTCATCTCTCCATCTATAAATAGGCTTATACACACAGTACAAAAACATTTTCTCTTTGATATTCTCAGACTCTTTGATTATCATAGTAGAGAATACGAAATATAGCTCAATTAGTCCATATTAAGCAGATTGAATTATTGTACATTAAAGCATAATCTTTCTCCGAGCATCGGCGTTTTCCCTCATTGACGTCGGATGATGAATCTAGGCATCGGGGTTTTCCCCCATAGATTTCGGATAATGTATTGCAAATTTAAAAGGCCCTGAAAAACACGTTCACACATAGTGGAAAAACTGTTTTAACAAATACTAATATATATATGTATATACATATAGTCATAATGATTAAGATTTAAAGATCTCGGTCACTTTTTTAATTTTTGCATGATTTTCATTTCTTTTTAGCGGCTACCGGCAACTATAAAAGCAGTGAGTAATAAAATATGATGAGAAATAGTCACATTATTCAGGTGACGAATACTCGTAGTCGTAAGCCATTAATAAATAAATAAATAAATAATGGTGACTGTAAATAGTAGCGCTTGCACGCCATGTGGTGTCGGCAACCGCCTATCAGCAGTTGACGTGTTGGTAAAGCTTTAGTTACACAGCTGTCACTTCAAAAAGCCGCATCAGCCAATCGTTTCCTCTAGAAACTGCTGAGAATCCCTCGGAAGTATCCTCTTCAACTATGATATTTATCTACGTGGCCTGCTAATTAAATTACACGTGTACACCACTTGGAACCGTCCTAGAAAAGTTTTGGATAAGATTAAAATTGTCACGTCATTAGATGTTTTTTACAAAACCGGAAAGGAGAAAAAGACAAAATAGAATGGATGACTTTTTTTTTAGATATTTTTTTGGCCTTTTTTTATTATTATTTTTCATTTGGGGAAAAAAAAAGAAAAAAAAAATTCAAGGTTTGACAAAGTGACCGCTAGACAATCATATATATATATTTTTAATTCATATTTAAAAATTTATATTTTGTTAATGGTCACATTTTTTTTCAATTTAAATAATCTTATGCTTTTGTTATAAATTTTTTTTTTGAGCTTTCGTTATAAATAAGGTTGGAATTAGAACAAAATAGAAGGAAAAAAAATGCAATAAAAAACGTCTCAGGACTTTGTTTGAGATTGCGTTTAAAGAATTTAAAAATGTTTTTAATACATAAAAGTCCACTTGAAGAACAAAAAATATTTGTTTGGTAAAAAAATAAGAGCGCTTTTAATTGTCCAACAAGCTTAAAAATGACGAATTTTTTTTTTACTTAAAATCTATATTTTTCAAACGCAATATCAAATAGACTATTTTGTAATTTTTTTTTCTCCTTTTGAATGCATTATATATATTTATATATGTAAAACCTCATTATAGGTTTAATGTCGAAGCATATTTTTCGGCAATCAAACTGGGTGACATGGGGTTTGGCAAAAAACTGAAAAAGGATACTAGAAAATCGTTGATCCTTAGAGTATTAGAGACCCTCCGATACTTAAATCAATAAAAGCGTTATTTTGAGAAGAAAAATGAAAATGGATAGACAATTATGGAGAAGAAGGGTGTGTGTAGAAGAATGCGTATGGAAAAGGGAGAATATGTGTGGTATTTGAATTTTGGAGGGATATGCCCTTTTAATCTAAGAGACTCCTTGGTATGATCTCTAGATGCTTGTCACGTGGCGGACTTGTAGCACTCTAATTATTCCAGTATAATGGGATTTGATTGAATGGGCTATTAGTAATTTATATCCACCCAATTTAGAATTTATTGAATATAATTTTTATTGAATATTGAAAAAAATTGTATTTATTGAATATATACTCCTTGGTATAGTATATTTTCAAACATATTTTCTTGGGTTTTTTCAATTAAGAAAAAATTGGCTTTACATTATTTAGTGGACGGTAAGGTACAATATAGGAAGACCCTTATTATCTCTTTCAATGTTGTTTAAGAGTCTAATTAATTTTCAAGAGATAGTAAATCGACTAAGACTATACTTAATAAAGTAAAGGTCACTAGTTCAATTTTCCTTCCTCCCTCTTGTATGGACACAAAAAAAAGAAGATATTAGTGCGTTTTTAAAAATTGTAATTTGAAAACATTGTATTTTCTTATGGTAGACAAAAAAACAAATAGCAAGCAAGGGGCCCATTTTTAAAAATGCACAATTTCAAATACTAGACTTCAATTTTAGAGGCCAAATCATCATTTTAACTTTAACAATGTTTTTAAAAATTGCATTTTAGAATTGTAAATTCAAACAAACCCTAACACGGCCGCTATATATATACTAGTTGCTTACGTTAGGGTTTTTTTGTTTAAACATTGTTGTGTAAAAAAAAGTAATTTATTAAAATATTAATTAAATGATTAAATACAAATCTGATTGTTTTGTTGCCATCGATAAATCCATAGATATCGTGGCCTTGAGGAATGGTTCAAGAAGACCACGCCAGACCAAGAAGCTGATTCTAGTGAGCTTTGGAACTAATTGGGCAAAGTGAGAAAGGGATGCCGCAGGGATATTTTGAGGTGGGGTAGTTGGGTTGGGGATGACAGGGGTGATAGGGATGTTGTTATTGGCATTTTCGGTGGAGTTTATGGTCGAGGGTGAAGAAGCCATTTGAGGTGCGGCTAGGGTGTTTGATAAAAGGGTTCAAAGAGACAGCAAAAGCAAGGAAGACGTGAGCCTTTTCCTTACTGCAATGATATTATATCAAATTACCAATTATTTTAAAAGTATAAGTTTTTAAAAGAAGTAATGATTTAACATAATATCAGAACTAAACACCATAGAATTAAATCTTGACTCCGTCAAATCATTCAATTTAAGTTAAATATTTTACGTATTGGGTTTCACTTATTAAAAGGAATGTGAGTTCACACTTGACGTGAAAGAAAATGTTAAAGTGTTAATTAAGTGATTAGATTTACATATTCATATCAACTTAAACTTTTAAGAAAACTGAAAATTTAACAGTATTTTGGAGAGAATATTTTTTAACCTTGGAGGATTAGTTGATGTGATAATTATTTGTACTGCCAAAACCATGACCTCATAGACTTTTGTCCCAAAGCAGTGGCCTCATTGCATCCAGACTGGAATGGTCTCCAAGAATTGGTGGGGGAATACACGGATTCAACGAAGAAGACTTGTAAAGGTAGGAAAGAAAAAAGAAAAAAGAAAAAAGTAGGGCAAATTGCTCTTCTGGAATGGACGAGTTTACTTTGTCCAGTAATGTTTTAAAAAAGATGACTTATAATCTCTTAAAGTAGCCAAAGAGGTAGCCGCCAGCGGGCCCTAACTGTCGTAGTTGGTATTGTCACTGCGGCAGTCATCGATAGCCAGCCGCCCTTAACTAGCGCTGATAATCCTAGATGGGGGGAGGGTGTACTGGTATAGGTAAGAAAAAAAAAAAAGGGTTAACTGGCGCTACCACCCAATTAATAATTTTCAAACTTTTAATTACGATAATATCTCTCAAAACTACCAAAAATTATTAATATCTCATAATGACAAAATATCTTTAATAATTTAATTTAAAAAAAAACTAGAATTAAAACTAAAAAAAAAAAGTGAAAAAAGGGAGTGGTTTAAAATAATTAAAAAAAAAATCATTTTTGTTGAAGTAAAGAATTAATATGGGTATTTTTATCTTATTAACAAAAATAGAGGGTTATCTTAGCCTTTTTGTTGAACTTTGGGGACATTGTTCTAATTAAAAGTTTGAGAAGAGACACTATAAATTTAGTGATAGTTTGAGGGATATGTAGACTTTTAAAAAAAAAAAATAAAAAAAATCAACCAACCAGCCCTTAACAACAAATTTTTTTACAATTGACCCCTATCCATAATAGTTTATGGCTTCATCCTAGTTGGTAGTAGTGATCCACTGGTATTGCCACAGCAGAGGTGAAGATGACAAGTTTTGGAAAAAGGGAGTTTTTTTTAAAAAAAAAATTAATTGTTGTGACAGAACAAAGCAATCAAAGGAATAGTCGGCCACCCCTAATGGTGGTAGTCAGGGACTGAACTACATGCTGACAGAGGTGGGCTATGGCCACCCCCAATTTTGATTTTTTTTTTTTAAAAAAAAAAATTTTTAAATATGCTTTAAAATGTAAATTTGAGCCAAAAGTTATTAGTTCCATCCTGAACCCAATAAAAAAAAGGCAGTCCAAAGTTTGGTCTTGGACCACAAAAAATAGCCTAAATTCTTTAAGTTTTAATACATTTTACATTTGTGTTGCGTGATTTTGTATGATGTTTATCACTGATAAGTTTTAATACACTTTACACTCAGATATTAAATTTAAAAAATGTTTATTTTTTATTTTTTATATTTTCTTAACATTTAATAAATACCAATTTTATTTTTTAATATATTGATTTAGTCTTTAATTTTAATATATTTTTCATCAATTATTTGATCCCCTTTTTAAATATATGTTTGATTCAAACTTTAACCCATATCGATAAAAATTTCTGACTCCGTCCCACTGATAGTAATGAGAAACTAGTAGCATCATTGCGGCAGTGATAAGAGTGGTGGCGGCTTCTAGAAAGAGAGTTTTAAACAATAAAACTTCCAAATTAAAATTAGTGGAAATTACCTTTTACCCCTTGAAGTATCCACCCATTTTCACTTTTACCTCCAAAGTTTAAAAGTGACATAACCCCAAACTTTCAATTGTAATTTAACCCATTTGGCTTTTTATTTCCAAAATGCCCTCATCACATTTTTTTTTTAAAAAATCAAGCAGGTGGCCACCACCTATGGGGTGGTTTGGCCACCCCAATATATATTTATATATTTTTTTTGGCTTTTTCTTATTTTTTAGGATTTTTTTTTTTTAAAGAAAAAATGTGATGGGGGCATTTTGAGAATAATAAGACCAAATGGGTTAAATTGCCACAATTTGAAACTTTGGGGGTTATGTCACTTTTAAACTTTGAGGCAAAAAAATCGTGGATACTTGAGGTAAAATGTAATTTCCCCTTAAAATTATTGCACAACATTGAGATCTCCATCCTACTGCATTGAGAGACGACTGAGCTAGTCTTCAAGATTTTTATTTTGTCTAGGTATGAATATAAGGGAGTTTTTTAAATTTTAATTTTTTTTAAAATTTTTTTATGAATATAAGGCAGTTGTTAAAGCTAATATGGACAAAGATATTAATTAGCCCTAGGACATGTATATTAATTTATATCTAATGATATTGAAGCTATAAAGTAAGCCCAAAATCACCAAATGACGAAAATTTTCAAGAGAAGATCTTCTAAGTTAGGCCCATTAGTTTGACTGCATGAATTCAGGAATATTTCAAAGAACAACGAAAACAAACATATATTTAAAAAAATGGGAAAAATATAAAAAAGTTCCTTAAACTATCAACCGTTTGCAATATAGCTCCCCAATGTTTAAAAGGTAATAAAGTAGCCCCCAAACTACCAAAATGTATTAAAAAGACTATTTATTTTTTTTATATTCTTATAATACCCTTATTCTTTCAACAAATAAAATAATAAAATAATTGTAAAAAAACCAATTTTTTTTTTGTATTTATTATTCCATTGGTTTTTTTTTTTTGTATTTTTAAAAAATTTTAGTTTTTTTTATAATTATTTTATTATTTTATTTGTTCAAAGAATAAGGGTATTAGAGGAATATAAAAAAATAAGTGTCATTTTTTTTTTTAAATATATTTTGGTAGTTTGAAGGGCTACTTTATTACATTTTGAAAATTGGGGGGCTAAATATATTTTTCCCTAAAAAAATAAAATGAAACAAGACATTTTATTATAATATTATTCAAATAATTAAATTTAACATTTTATATTAAATTTAAGTTTTTAGAATAAATAATTATTTAAAATAATATAGATTTTAAGTTTAACCTTATCTTAATTAAATATTCCATGTGTATGTTGAACTTGTTTTCTTCATTATAAGCCTTCATTCATTGAAAATTGCTAAGGGGCCTAGACAACAAAGAACTATAGACGCTCTCTCAAGACCAATTGAATCATAACTTAACTCAAATTTATTAAGGAGTCGGTGCTTAAGGTGGCTAATAATTGCTCCCTAATACGTGCCCACATGAAAATTATCTTGAGACCACTTAACCATTATCTTTTTGGTGTCTATTGTTCTTGATTTTAATATATGATGAAATTTGAAGCTACGACCAAATTGAAATTATAGAGTTCAACGACAGAGGGCAACCTTATGGGCCACAAATGCATCCAATGAAGAAAAGAAGAACTGGAGCCCATTATCTTTGGGCCCTTTTCTGAACACCCATTGCCGTTGTTGTGTAATGGGCTAAATACTCCATTGTCTCTGCACATTAAAGCTTTTTTTACTACTTGCATAGAATCCTCTCAATTTTAAGCTATTTTAAGATCATGATTTAGTTTTGTTATATCTAATACGTCATTCAAAAAAATTTAAATGATGTCGCATTATTTACACAGTTAGTTGTTACAGCATAAAATCTTAACTGTGAAATGATTCATCTATATTTCAAATGAAATAGAGATTATCCTTGTTCAAGCTAAACATGTTTGTGCTCAGTTGGGCCAAATTGACCTCGCCAGTCTACTAGGTTTACAAAAGGATAATTTTCTTTTAAATTGAGTTGGAGGAATTATTTATTAAATTGGAATTTGTTCCTAGAATATGTTTGAGATTATATTTGAGAAATATAGCTTTTTAAGTAAAAAAATTATAAATTTTTTTTAAAAAAATTGGCAAAATCTTTCTTGAAATTGGCTGTTAAATTAGTCAAAAAATTATTTTTGAAATTTTTTACCAAACATGTGAACTTTTGTTTGTCACAACTTTTTAGGTACTTAACGTACTTTTTAAGTTCTCTAACACAATCCCAAATAAACTCTTAAAGCATGTGATTCTCACATACATTTTTTTAATAAGATTAATAGAATATGTGGCATCTAATTCTCACATGCATGCTCTAAAGATAAATGTCAATTTAATAGACTTAGAAGTATTAAAGGAAAACACAAAATTGAGAATAGCTGAGCTTCAACCTGAGCCAACAAAAGGAAATGAACTTCATCTCAGACCAAAATAAGAGGATGAGCTTCAAAAATGTTGAGTTCATACTTCTGATCCTGCTCCATTATTTCCCATAAATATTTTTTTGTTCTCTACAATTAATTTGAAGTCCTTTTGAAAAACCCAAAAGTTGACTACTTTCCAATCAAATTACCCCATAATGATTTTGGGTAAACCTGGTCTGTTCAAGTATCACTTTATCATTTTGATCATGACAACACATCCCTAAACAAGAATGACACATAAAGTTGCAGGGAAGATTAATTAAGGCCTTCTTATTACCTAAAAGAATAGTTTATTTAAGCTAGACCAGAAAGATAAAGTAAATAAATCAATAAACAAAGTGGCTAAACTTTTAGATTAGACCAAAGTCAAGGTGCCAAACCTCCCCGTCGATGCGAGTAAACGATGATAATCTAACCTAACCCTAAAAGGCTTTACCTTTCATTTTCAGAGAATTTGCTAGAAAACTCCAGTTGTTTGTGTAGTTTGACCAGGGGACTATGATGTTATAGTGAGGATTAATTAAATTGGCCTTGTGATTTAATGTGGTGGAGTTTTTGCTTGAAAAGATAAAGGTGTAGGAATCAAAATAGGCTGGTGTTGATAGGTTTTGGACTCCATCCACATTGTTGATTGAGAGATCAAATAAATAATAAAGGAAGAATGGTCAAAAGGATTGTAAAAAATCTTAGAATTTTTGGGTTAGATTTCATTGTCTAGGTTGGCAGTCAATGTAATGCTGGAGACCATGTTGCATGCAATGGTGGATGAGCAAATGAAATGACATCTCTCTCTCTCTCTCTCTCTCTCTCTCTCTTTGAGTTGTCAATGCCACAACACAAAGACCTCAATTTTTAAAAGATAATGTTTGAGTTTTTACATGTTAATCATGTAATTAATATCATTTCTTGACACAACATATCAAATCTCACATAGAACAAAAGAAACACAAAAATCCCAACATTAAAAATAGATTCACATAAAAGAGACTTTTCAAGATATCAAATCTTCCATTCTTACCATCCAAGACCTAACACCTCTAATTTGAAAGCATATATATGATGGGAAACTCTAAGTAGGAAAATCTCTTATGTAGATTGATATTTTGGAGAGCTTTTTTAACGAGTCCATAATATAGCACGTTGAAATATCGCTCAACCTAAAAACTTAAGTCTATAAATATGGGTCATATTGAATGGTTTTTCCATTACATGAGGAAAATATTTCTCAAAATTGAATTCCTCCTCGAAGAAATAAGCATAGACGCAACTATAGCATATTAATCACTCACCTAAGGTGGATAGTATGAACCAGAGTGCTCCTCAATCATTGTAAGACTAAGGTGGAAGTATTTCTTTTTATCTTTTTATTTTTTTTCTTCTGTCATGATGAGGTGAAAGTAAACAAATGCATAAATCCTTTTCAATCATAGTTGGAGCCAGACTGAGCACTGAGCCTTCCTCAGAAGTAAAAACAAATAAATAAATAAATAAAAAAACAATTAAGGATGATCTGACCACAGTAAACTCCACCCCAGAAAAAAAGGGTTTTTGGATTCCAATTTCCAGCAAAAGAGGAATGCAGCATTGGGGGCCTCAAAGGAACACCCCCCACACCCCACCATTATGATCATCCTGTGGAACCCATTATGGCATGGGAATATTTTGATTGGTCATATACAGATAAGATTTTGCCCATACTATAGCCATAGCCCCATAGCCATAGCCGTAGCCATAGCCTTGCTGCAGGAATAAGATTGCACAGAACTTTGCAGGCCATTTTATCCATTTAGGATAGAACTGAGAGAGAGAGAGAGAGAGAGAGAGGAGAGAAGTAAACAGAGCAGAGGTAACCAATAGAAAGGGGGCTTGAACAGAGGAGCAAAGAGAAATGAACCAATTGGTGGCAGTCAATGTCATTGCAAAGAACACTTTGGTGCTGTGGTTTATCTTCACCTCTGGATCAGAAAGACAACAAGGTTAGACCACTATTCACCTATGGATCCAATGCAATGTTGTGTGTTTTTTTTGTTTCTTTTTTGTCAGGAAGAAATAATTTGTCTAATTATTATTTTTTTATTACAGAAATATATTATATCGTCTACTAAATAGATATAGTCGAAAAATGCAAAAGACCTTGTTTTAATTAGTATATACTCACTAAAAACGACATTGTTTCAAGCATAAAAAATTATTATTCGAAAGTCTATCTATGTCAGAAAAATAAAATTCCTATTGGATTTTTGGGGATTTAAATAAATACCTCTAGTTACAAGACTTGAAAATTAAATATTTCTATGTTGAATGATAACTAAGTTTTATACACTTTACTACTTGAAACTACCAGCTCATTTACACTTATTATCTCTAAGCTACGATTCACTGCAACTCAAATTACTGTTGCTTAAACTACAATATACATATTATTTTAATAACAGTATGTAAGGTGGATCCTTTATACTAATAATTTCTTAAAATGTTTTAACTCACACCTTGATTTAGATTTGGTCATTTGTTTTGGATGAAAAATGTTAAACTTTTGAGTCTTATGTGCATCACATCCATTTTATGCTGCCCAAATTAACCCCATTTTGGAAGTACCAATTAGAACTTTACCATGATATGACATGCTTCAAATGAAAAAAATAAATAAATAAAGAAGACGAAGGAAACAAAAGGGCCATGCCATCCTTATGTTAAGTAATTCTATTTATCGCCCTTCATCTTTCTAATGCCTATGTGGCGTGATTCTCCGAATCAAAAAAATTTATTTTCATGTACCAAATGTTATGGGGAATCACGATTTATATATTTTAGGGATAAGAAGGAGATATGAGGAGGTGATGTATAGAAAGGTGGTTGAGTGGCCATCCTCATCTAAACAAAAGTATGGATGCAAGGCCGCCCATCTATTCAAACGGGCCATAGATAAGGATGGTCGTGCAACTACTCCCCACCCAAATAGATGGTTTGATTGAGGGGTAACTTGAAATATTGTGATAATTTATAAGTTTGGCTCGCAATGAGTGATGGTTTAAATGAATAAGTACAAATACATTGGTACTTTGGTCCCTACAATTTTTGTTTGAAATTGTAGATTCTAGAATTATGGGAATTCAGTCTGTTTCTTACATTGAATGACTTCAAAAATAATACCTATTTAAAATGTGGCATGTTACAAATGAAAATTGAGTATAATTTCATTGGGTTCTTACACTTTATGTTGTAGAAAATTTTTGGGCCAAAAGTTGTCTTTTAGTTTTTTAAAGACGAAAATTCTCTTCAAAAGTTAAGAAGAAACCTTTTGGACGGAAATTGTTTTTTGGTTGCCTCGATTACATATTACCCTTTTTTTTAGTAGGTAGCATTTTTCTAGCCGTTCAACATATATAATGACCCAAATTCACATAATTTTCTAGGTGATCATGATCTCACCTGACACATACCTTATTTATCATTTTATTTAAGAGCATTATTAGTGGCATCACCAAAAACCACTTTTATGGTTATTTTGGTGAAAATGCTTAAAAACTTTCTTTTTTGGCCTCACCACTTTCACTACTAATAATGAGTACTGTTCACTCACCAATTAAATAAAAAAAGTTAAATCTATGTTACTCTAGGGTTTTTTAGCTTTAGCCAAGCCGCTACCCCCCTTCTCAGAACGCCGTAACTACAGGGGAGGAGGGATGGCCTCCACCATCCCTCCTCCTCACGTCCCTTTCACACTGGACTCTAGTAGTTTACTTGATGTCCCTAGACCCGGTGCTCCCGTCCCTTTTCCTCATCCCTGCCTCCTCCATCCCGGTTTTTGTTTTGGTGTTTTGCTGTATTACTTTTCTGTCTGTTTCTATGTTTTTGAGTCTTTTTGCAGTTTTTGCCGATCTTCTCTGCGTTGGTTTCGCTGCCCTCCGTCCATTGCTGAACTTCTTTCGCGTCCCCACCGTGACGAGCTTCCACTATGCTCTTCTTTGTACGGGGTCAACGTACATGCGATCGGTTTCTTTCCTTATATTTATTTTTGCTTGTATTCAGTTATGTTGCGTTTCTTTTCCTTGTATTTCATTTGTTATTTGCTTGTAATAATACTCTAGCCTCGATGATTCGATTGGATCCCCTTTGATCCTGACCTGTGTGTCGTGGATGTGTATGTTACCCTGGCTTTTGGGTCGAGGAGGAAAAATGGTCGAAACTTCTATGTCATGGATGAATGTCTATCATAGCTTAATTGTCGAGGAGGATGAGTAGTGGCATAAGAGGGTTTACCTCTTAGGGTCATGAAATAAATGCTTCCTGTGCAGCTGATGGCGTTTGCTTTGTTTAGTAGTCTTTGAGCCTGTCAAGCAGATTTGAATGTTTATCCTATTGTTTTAGTCATGGGGTAACGGATGTGTTTTCGAATTTTGTTGATTTGTATGAGATTCAACCTGTGACTTTGTAGCTTAGACTACGGTTATTTCAGGGTTTGCCCTATAATTGTAATAGCTTTCGCTCTTTAATTTAATGGAATGAGAATGAATTATTTTTTTTAAAAAAAATAAAAATAAAAAATAGTTTCTCTCTCCCACCTTTTTTCTCTCTCTCATTCTTTAATAGTAAGAGAAAGAATAAACATATATTTAAATAGAATAGTAAGAGTAAATTGTTAAAATAGTGAGACTGTGGAGGTGCTCTAGAAAAGTGAGTAATTAAAATATAACAAAAAAATACTTATATTTATTTTGGTGAGTAATTGGTGATGCTGCTAATAATGCTATAATGTACAATAGTTAGGTGTGCCAGCAGCGAGCTAAAGCAAAGTTATGAAATACATCAGAAAAGACCAGTCATAACCAGACGTGCAAGTTTTCCGACATGTGACTACTCCGTGATAACTTCTTCGATTTGCATGACCTAACGGTTAAGTTTTGGAAGATAGTAATACTATAAAGGGAGACTTTTGCCTCTCTTTTAGAATAGGTAATGCGGCTTTTAAAATTATCATTGAATTAAAATTTAATAGTGATCAATTCCAATCAAAATATAAGTTTAAAAGGCACATTACATTTGAAGAGACAAAAGTCAAAATTATATTGAATGCATGATCACATTTATATCGATTAACTGAATCGATGTCGATATAAAAGTTCTTAACGAATTCGACCAACTGTTATCTGTAGACAGTTAATATCGATTAGATCACACTTGATAGATGCTTAATCTACTCACCCGTAAACATTACTAGCAAAACTTGTATAAAAATGATGGCTCAAAAGATGAGTCGCAAAAGGTAATTTATTCTGATTTGTGACCCCTAAAAAAAAAAAAAAAGGAAGAAGAGTAAAGTAAGGTTCCTCGTCTTTTGTCCATGAATAGAGAGAGAGAATCATATTAAATGGGGAGCAGTTACAAAAAAATGAAAGAAGAAGAGAGAGAGAGAAAGAGGCGTTACTTTGTGGATGGGTGTGACTTGTGAGTGTGAGTCACATAGACGTAGACATAGAGGTTCACGCCAACAAAAACAAAAAAGCCCCGCGCGACATTTTCCGGGCGACGTGTCCTGCGCTTCCTGCCCGCCCTGCACTAAAATCCGTGCTTATCTACAAATGGGGCGCTTTTTCTCCCACGTGTCATCATGAGATACACCTGTACAATTCAATCTGCAATTATTTTGTCACAGTTTAACTTATAAATTGAATTGTGAAGATTTATTATAATAAATAATTGAAGTAATTGAAAGATTTAAATTTATCATAATAAATATTAATAAATAAAAAAAATAATGAATAAGAGAGAAAAGTAATATTTATTATGATTGATTTGAACCTTTCAATTATTTTAACTAAATCTTCACCATTCAATTTTTTAACAGCATACATGCTGTTATTGAAATCTTACGTATAAGCCAGATCCGAAGGTGAAATCTATGCTATAATTTTTTTTTTTTTTTTTTTGAAAGTTGTGGGGTCTACTATTGCCTTATGAAGAGTTCACATAAGTTCGGTTGATTTATAAGATGAGATGAGCCAAATATGGATAAAATATTTACTTATGACATTTCTCTTTTTTTTTTTTTTTAATGCTATAAGTCAATAAGTTTATCATATTTGATTAATATTTTCTTACAAATTCAATAAATCAATGATGAAATTTGTAGAGTCAATCATTAACTTATATGGGTTCACATATGTTTACAAATATAATAATTGATTTATAAGATGAAGTGAGTCAAAATATAAAATATACATATTGACCCCTATCATTTTTTTTTTTCCTTCAAACGGTCACATTTTTCTAATGGCCAATTTTTCAAACGAGCATTTGCTCAAACGGTTGTTTCTTTTTTCAATTTTTTTTTTTTTTATCCTTTTTCAAATGATTATTTTTTTTGTTCATATAAGGTAACTTAATTAATTGTGAACTTGTTAGGGAGATTAAAGCGAATATGAAGTTTATACTAAGAGTACATTAATACACATAGTAAACATAACTCTAGCTCAAAAGTCTAAGCTAATGGGCTAAGGTCCACTTAAGTATATTAAGCACTTTTTCCTTTTATATTTTCTCAATGTGGGATACAACACTCACAAATGTACTCACAACAATCTCCCCCTCACTTGTGAGTCTCTTCACATTGACTAAACTTCCTCTCACTTGTGAGTCTTTTTACGTTCTAAGAGTATCTCACGTCAAGAGCTGTGGGGATGAGGACACAACTCTAAACTCGAGTTGCGGGTAGAGGCATAACTCTAAACCCGACGCGTCAAGAGCTGTGGGGATGTGGACACAACTCTAAACTCGAGTTGCGGGTAGAGGCATAACTCTAAACCCGACGCGTCCAAATACTCGTCCTAGGAAAGTAATCATAGCTCTGATATCATTTGTTAGGGAGATTAAAGCGAATATAGAGTTTATACCAATAGCACATTAATATACATAATTTAACACAACTCTAACTCAAAAGTCTAAGTTAATGGGTTAAGGTCCACTTAGGCATATTAAACACTATTTTCTTTTATATTTTTTCAATGTGGGACACAACACTCACAAATATACTTACAACAAAACTCAAGTCTCATGAAGTAAATGTCATTAGTTTGAATTTCCTTCTCTCTTTTCCTTACGTGGATGTATGTGTAAAAAAATAAAAAAGTTATTTTTCTAACAATCATAATTTTCAAATAGTCATTTTTTCTAACTCTCGTATGTGGAGAAAAAGGAAAAAAATGAGAGAAATCACATGCTTTGAAAGAGGATTTTGTCGTTTCTTTTCCTTTCATAATGGTGATTAAATAAGTGAAATCTGTTGGCATCCGAACTTTTTTCTACACATTAATTCACAAACATCATTTTCATTACAAGAAGACAAGTCAGTTATTATCATAACATAGACATTAAAAGTTAGAGCATTAAAGTAGTAGTATGCAAAATAATTGTGGATGCAATGACTCAAAAAATGAAGAGAGAATTCACATTTAATTACGATTTATCTCGTCCTTAAGGGTTATTTCAGTTGGCGGCTATGGATTATATCTTATGAAGCAGTGATCATTAGTTTGAATCTTCTCTTTTCTTTGTGTGAACACGCCAAAAAAAAAAAAAAAAACCTAAACTATCATTTATCTCTTTAAAGCAATAATTTAAGCTTTTTATCTCTTTATATATATAGTTTATTTTTTATAAACAAAAACCAAATATATGATAAATGCCTTATGTGGTCCTTAGAAGATATGTGAAATTGATGAGCCAACAAGACCTCGCAATCAACAGCATGACATACTGTGAGATTAATAATGACAATAATGACCCAACTTGCCCTTTTTTTTTTTTTTTGGGACATGTTCACACAAGGATAGGGAAGGGGGGTTTCGAACTTGTGACCTCCACTTCATAAGACGTAGTTCACAGCCGATTGAGTTACCTCTACCCAACTTGCCTTTCCAATCAACATCATATTGTATAATTAATTAGTGTTGTTGTTGTTGTTTTTTTTTTTTTAATATAATATTTTCAATGTTTCAAAAATTAATAAAAATCTTAACAAAATGTGTGTGTGTGTTTTTTTTAATCAATTAAGGAAAAAGTATTATGGTGGAAGATCTTTTCTGCTCTTGATCTAAAAGAAAGAGAATAAGGAATCCTATAAAAAAGAAAATGGGTGGGCAACACATACAATAGCCTCCAACCAACCAAAAAACGAAAAGCAAACCAGAGAACTGTTTGGAATGGATCAAATGAATAATTTTGCCCTTTAAGAGAACATGGACGATCACAAAAGGCTGTTAACGAAGGCAAAACAAGAATCATTGAAAGAAAACCTTCCGGTACTTTTATAAAGAGAACTACCATAGAACTAACACTGAGAAAGATTAGGTCAACAGTGCTAGTAAGCACTCAAACCCTAACAAACAAAATCGGTGAACAAACACCGAAAGACAAAAATACAACCAGAAAATAAAACAACAAACAAAAATACAAAGAAGAATGGAAAAAACACATAAATACTTTACCACCCTAAAGAGACAAAAGAAGAAGACGATAATATTGGGAAGATGATATGGAGAATTAAAAAACTCTCAACCTATTTATAAAAAATAATTGAAGGAAAAAAAAAATATATGTACACTTATCCATCGGCTGGATATGATACTCTCATTATACTTTAAAAAACAACAACAATTTATTAAACACTTTCAATTATATATATAAATAAAAATTCAAGCTATAATTATATTTTCACACATATGATAGGAGCTAGGTATAATCAACAGTTTCAATTACAGGGTATATTTAACCGAAAGTAGTAGATAGTTTCAAGGTTAGATTCTTACTTTTTAAAGTATAATGGTTGAATATAATTTGGCAAAAAAGTTGAAGGAGTAACTTTATTTGTTAAGGCTTTTTTATTTTATTTTATTTTTCTATTTTCAAAATAAGAAATATTAACGAATACCTTACTCACAAAACACTCAAAAATTATTTCTATAATAGTTGAATATAAATTGAAGAGAAATGTTACGATTTGGAGAAATGTTACGATTTAAAAACTTACTCCATTGGTTCTTTATATTAGTTTGTTTAAAAACATTAACGTAATATCAAGAGAACACCAAAAGAAATAATGTACTAACTTTATTTGTTAATTTTTTTTAAAAAATTCCTTTTGCTTTCTACTTTTAAAATACATTAATAAACAGTTTTAAACACAAATACTCATAAACTAAACAAATTTAAAACAAGTGAAACCCATAATAGAATATAAACGTTTCAACTAAAATCACCACCCCATCTTCCACCGTCCATCAGAAACACAGCGGCTTTATAAATCGCACGCCCACCTTCCCTCTCCACACCATCTCTTGATTCTTTTGCGAGCAACTCAGTTAGTGGGTGAGTGAGAGAGAGCGGCAAAAAGCCACCCGAATGGAGAGCCACCACTCGTCCTTCTCGAGCGGCCGAGCTTACCTCCGAGCTCTGGCTCAGACCCCGGCCCGCCTGGCCCGCCGAGCCGGCTCAGTGTCCACGACCTTCGCGGAAGTGAGCCGGGTCAAGGCCCTGTCCGGCCCCGACATGCGGAGAACGCTTCGCTGGTACGACCTCGTCGGGCTCGGCATCGGCGGCATGGTCGGTGCCGGGGTATTCGTCACCACCGGCCGCGCCGCCAGCCACTTTGCCGGCCCCGCTGTCGTTATTTCCTACGCCATTGCAGGACTCTGCGCCCTTCTCTCCGCCTTCTGCTACACAGAGTTCGCCGTCGACCTGCCAGTCGCCGGTGGAGCCTTCAGCTATATCCGCGTCACGTTCGGTGAGTTTGCGGCGTTCCTGACCGGCACGAACCTCGTGATGGACTATGTGATGTCGAACGCCGCCGTGGCTAGAAGCTTCACCGCCTATCTGGGTACAGCCTTCGGAATCTCCACCGCCAAATGGCGTCTCACCGTCCATTCAATCCCCGATGGGTTCAACCAAATCGACATCATCGCCGTCGTCGTCGTTCTGTTAATCACCCTCATCATCTGCTACAGGTCGACCAACACCCACCACCACATTCTCATAAAATTATCAATCACCCAAAAGCCTAAACTTATAGAAATGGAAAATGTAAATTAAAATCACTCAAATATTCTTTTCTTTGTCTTCTTTATTTGTGCAGTACGAGAGAAAGCTCGGTGGTGAACATGGTGTTGACAGTGCTACACATTCTGTTCATATCGTTTATTATAGTGGTGGGGTTTTGGCAAGGGGAGTGGAGTAATTTCATCGAGCCGGGTGACCCGAAACACCACCCATCCGGGTTCTTCGCCTACGGGGCATCCGGCGTGTTCAATGGGGCAGCCATGGTTTACATCAGCTACATCGGATACGACGCCGTCTCAACCATGGCAGAGGAAGTCCGTGACCCCGTCAAGGACATCCCTATCGGCGTCTCGGGTTCCGTTATCATCGTCACCTTTCTCTACTGCCTCATGGCGGCTTCAATGTCCATGCTCCTCCCTTACGACATGGTATTGAATAAATGCGTAATTATTAAATATTTATATTTTTAATTAATGTTAGTAATTATTTAAAAAAAATATTGGAGGGTTGGTTTTTTTTTGGTGACTGTCAAGACTCAAAAGTGTGATACAGTGAGTGATTGTGAATAATGCGATCCAATTGCGGTGGAGTGTGAAAAGACATGAATGTCGTTGTCGTTTGGTTGAATTTACTGCTGATCGTCTGTGTGCGTGACCACGCAGATCGATGCGGATGCGCCGTTTTCGGCGGCGTTCAGGGGGAATACGAACGGGTTGGGATGGGTATCGAACGTGATCGGCGCGGGAGCCAGCTTCGGGATCCTGACGTCGCTGTTGGTGGCGATGCTGGGCCAGGCTCGGTACATGTGTGTGATCGGACGGTCCAGCGTGGCCCCCGCCTGGTTCGCCAGGGTCCACCCTAAGACATCTACGCCTGTCAACGCCTCCACTTTTCTTGGTACGTTACTCTTAACGTTGTTGACAAATATCATAAAATGGACCACGTTAATTATGTGACCTCCTTAGCTACAACGTTGGTCCGCTTGAATTTATTATAATTATTATAATTATAACTAAAATCTAAAGAAGTAGAACAACATTCGACTCCCTCACTTGATAATTAGCGTTTCTGTTCATATTTTATATTCATATTTGAAATTTTTGACTGATTTATTTATGAAGTATTCCCGTTGAATTCAAAAAGGAAGAAAATTTCATGACTTGCTTTATCGGATAATATTTTATATTATTTAGACTATCAAAATAATATATAAATTCAACAGAATAAATGGTAGTCCAACTTTAAATTCGAAGTATTTTGTGAGATTATATCCTTAGGAACAAGATTCTCTTTGATTTTTTTTTTTGGATTGTTGGGCTCAATGCGGCTCACGTGTGAGGGGGTTGGCGTTGGAGCCTTGTGATGCGTGCTGTGTGCACAGGTGGAGGAGCTTGGGAGCAAACAATCTGGACTGTTGTTGGTTGGTTGTTTCGTGCTGATTCTTGAAGTTTGGGTCGTTGGGAATGGGTGGGAGGGGGACCCAGTTACGAACCGTTTTGGTTTGGAGGTCGAGTGATGTTGTTTTCGTATTTATCACATTCATTTCGTATTGACCGACGTAACTTGTTTTATATGGCTAATTATGTTTTGGTTACCGATCGATTAGCCACTCAAAATATAAATCACCAATCGATGTGAAATGAATGTAATAAATGAATTTGAAGAGTAGCATTATTCCAAGGCATGATGGATTGAGTTGTTTTGGTTACTATTTTAGTATATGCCTTTTGATTTTTGGTTTGGAAATGAGTCAATGAGCTAGTATATGTATATTAAGTAATGTTCGGTTTCCATCTTTTGTTTGTCTCCCTACGTGAGATGGGCAAATCCACCGATGAATCTGTGGTACCATATGTAGGTCTCATGGATTCAAAGGTGGGTTTGCAAAAAGATGGACAAGAGTTGGGTAGGATAATTTTAAAACCGGGTGGCATGGGCTCTTCTGAGCCTCTGGTTTCGTGATGCGTCATTGAGAGTTTGGGAGTGATTATAATTGTATTTGTTTTTGCCTTTTGATACTTGATACTTAATGATACATTGTTTTAGTTTGCTCTAGGTACTTTTGGGGTCCAACTGAATTAAAAAGTCATACTATGTTCGACAATAGAGACAATTTAGATAAGCACTAGAAAATGGCATGGGGAATTAAATTCTTGTAAAGATGCATGGGTGGGTTGGTACAAAGAGGTTAGGCATGTGAAAGAAAAGCGGTAAGATTGTTCACGGATTAAGGGCATGGGCTGCTCGTTTTAAGAGTAGTCTATGTCACTCCCTTCACATGTGGCTTTAGAATCCTCAATGAATGATGTATATTGGTCCAACCATGCTTTGTTCTACAAGAAAATCCCCCATCGACAGAAAAATAATGGTGCTCACAAGGTCCCCAGTGAGTCCCCCTTAAAATAATGGCAAAAGTAGCAAAAAACAGATCTTATTGGTCCAAGGGCAATCTTTCTAGTATCACTTGGGGCATTTATTCCTACTTGGGCCTTCTGACCTTTCGCCACCCTAGTTGTTATTTCACGTGTGCTAAATTATAAAATGTTAATATTTTAACACTCTCCCTCAATTGTATATCGAATGAGACAACATTTAAATTATGTTACTTAAAATTTGAGATAAACCGTCATTGTTTGACTTCAAAATTTGCGTTGTGTTACAAATAGCTTAAACTTTAGAATTTGTGCTAGATCATAGTTTCTCACATGTATATGATTTCTTTTTCAGGAATCTTCACGGCAGTGATTGCCCTCTTCACTGACCTAAATGTCCTCCTCAACCTTATATCGATCGGCACCCTCTTTGTCTTCTACATGGTGGCGAACGCCGTGGTCTATAGACGCTACGTTGTGCTGGGGACGACGAATCCGCGCCCGACCTTGTCATTCTTATGCTCATTAACTCTCACCTCCATCATATTCACCCTTCTTTGGCATTTTGCACCACACGGCAAGCCTAAGGCCTTCATGCTAGGTGCCTGTGGTGTAGTTGCACTTGCAATATTACAGATTTTTCATTGGATGGTCCCCCAAGCTAGGAAGCCAGAGTTCTGGGGTGTCCCATGGATGCCATGGATACCTTCCCTATCAATCTTCTTGAACGTATTTTTGCTGGGGTCTCTGGATGGGCCATCCTATGTGCGGTTCGGATTGTTTTCGGCTATTGTGGTGATTGTATATGTGTTTTACAGTGTTCATGCTAGCTTTGATGCTGAAGAAGATGGGTTTCTTGGTCAAAAGAATGGTGGAATTCGTATGGAATCAAGAGAAAGTGAAGACCTTTGCCTTAAAGTGTAAAAATTGCCTTGCTTTCTTTCTTCTCAGAACTCAACTTTTTGTGGGTTTATGGGTACTTGAAAAGGGTGCTTATAGCAAAAGAGAAGAATATAATAGAGTATAATAGCTTGCCTGCAATTTTGCACAAATGGGAAATTGTATAGTCGGAAGTATGCTTACTTTACTCTTTGTAAATTTAGATCATCTAATCCACCAACTTTAGAAGAGTTGGATGTTTGACCTTGAAAGTTAATGCAAGAAAATGATTTAAAACAGAAAGCCATAAACTCAATGTAATGTGGCTATTTGTCTCTTCTGGTGATTTTAAAAATTCTGATTTTTTTTTGGTTGATCTCTATGATCAAGAGTGATACTATATATCTAAAAATGACTTGCAAGAAGCATGTGTATTTTTTAATGGCACATGCTTTTAACATAATTTTTTAATAGCACATGCTTTTAACATAATTTTTTAATAGCACATGCTTTTAACATAATTTTTTAATAGCTTAAAGGATATATGTCGTTTTTAGAGATGGGTGTGTGAGAGTTTCTTACAAGAGAGCTCCTATTATCAGGTCCATCTTGATAACACAACTTTTGCAGCCTTCAATTATTCTTGGACACCTCATTTAAAAACAAAAAAAATACACAAAATTATACCAAGAGTAAAACACCTGATTACATCCCCAATATTCACAATTACATCTCAAAACCCATTTTTAATGCCTCAAAACCTGTTTTTAATGTCCCAAAATCCGTTTCCAATGTCTTAAAACTCGTTTTTGGATTCAAAATTAAAACATAGAAGTAGAAAGTTAATTCTTTAGAAATTTTATCACCCTACAATCTAGTGTATTTTGGTCCAAGTTATTTTTGTACACTTTTTATGTTTTTGCTTATGTGTCGATTATTAATTAGGAGCTATAAAATGGATATTAGTAGGATAGTCCTGATAAAAGGTTTTCTCTTTTACAAACCAGTTTGTGAAAAGTGTATGTTGGCATGTATCGGCATGCAATTGGAGTGTTATTTTTTTTTTTATTTGTTGACATGATTCAAAATCACTTGCTGACATGACGTGTGTTAGAAAGTTGTAAGTCTAAGAATAGTGTTAAAATATTAATTAAAATGACTAAATTTATCATATCCTATTGGGATAAGTGACGTTCTAATATAATATTAGAGAAAAACCTTCTAATCTTGTCTTTGTTATTCATATTTCATTTTAACTAAATATTTCACACGTGGGAGAAATGTTAGAATATTAATTAGAATGGTTAAATACTTAATTCCCCCCTGGGGTTTGATAACTTTTTTTTTTTTTTCCCTTTAGGGTTTGATTTTATCATAGGGAGTCCATGTGGTTTTGATAAAGGACCAAATTAATCCATCCGTTAGTTGATCGTTAGTTGACTTAATGAAAATCTAGTCATTGACACGTGACTTAATTAGAAGTTGACACATGGCATAACTTGACACGTAATCAGTGCTGACTGTATATTAAGCTACCACCATTTTTTTAAAACAGATTAAAAATTAAAATAAAATTGGATTTTATTTTGTTAATTAGGGTTTAAAACAAACAAATTACAAATTAGAGGTTTTGGGTTTTATTTTGTTAATTAAAACAAACAAACAAATATATTAAACATAAAAATCTCAATCAAATCTAAGAAAGAGGATTGAAAGTAGCACTGCCGCAAAATTTCTTAAAAAAAAAAAAAAAGAGAAAGAGTTTTCAAGTTGCAGAGCTCTTGGGAGGGCGTCTTTAAGATCATTAGGAAGAACAATTGCTCTCAGGATCGTAACCCGAGTAATCAAGGAGCAGCAGGATTAGTCATTCTCAACATAAGAGATTCCTCAATATATGAGATCTTTTGCCTTCTGTAGTGTTGTTCAATCCTCTTCCTTTTTCGTTGTTCAATCCTCTTTCTTTCTTTCTTTTTTTTTGAAGAAATTTTGCGGCACCGCTACTTTCAATCCTCTTTCTTAGATTTGATTGAGATTTTTATGTTTAATATATTTGTTTGTTTGTTTTAATTAACAAAATAAAACCCAAAACCTCTAATTTGTAATTTGTTTGTTTTAAACCCTAATTAACAAAATAAAATCCAATTTTATTTTAATTTTTAATCTATTTAAAAAAAAATGGTGGCAGCTTAATATATGGTCAACATTGATTACGTGTCAAGTTACGCCATGTGTCAACTTCTAATTAAGCTACGTGTCAATGATTAGATTTCTATTAAGTCAACTAACGGTCAACTAACGGATGGATTAATTTGGTCATTTATCAAAATCACATGGACCCCTTATGATAAAAATCAAACCCTAAGGGGGAAAAAAAAAGTTATCAAACCCCATGGGGGAATTAAGTATTTAACCCTAATTAGAATGATTAAATTTATTATTTCTTATCCGTTTAAACTTTTGAGACAAATAATAATTTAAAAAATAATAAGACAAATTTTGAGGATGAATTGAGCATTGAGGAAAGTGATGAATGCAAAAAAAAAAGGAAAGGAAATTAAATTGATTGTATAACTAGTAAAATGAATTGGGGAATTAAAGATAATTATGGATAATGATATCAACATGCCATCTTTTCCTATCCCTTTCCTACACTTAGTGGACAGCATTCATGACATGAACCCAACATTTTTAAAACATTGTAATTTTGGATTTTTTGTTTGGCTTTTAGATAGTGGGAAAAAAAATTACATTTATTTTCATCTGTCATCCACATTTGTTGTTAATTTATTGATATCTCTCATTTTCCCTAAAATTTAAAGAAGAATTAAAAAAAAAAACTTTTCCCTCAGCATAGCTAACTGGAAATTTGGAATCAAGACTTGCTCATTGGAACTCTCCAAAGGGTCATGACCCTAATGGGGCTTTCTTTATTAAAACTTTTGCTTTATATCTTTTGTTTTATTTTCTCAAAATAAAAACTCATCTCAACTTTTACCCGTTTTGAAAGTATTTTCAAATTTTAAAAACTCTCAATTAAATATATCAAACTTTCAATTTCTTTAAATTACCTTGTTTCGTTAAAATATTGTGATCTTGTCAAAATTTTCAATATATCCATTTTTTATTATATAAAATACAATAAAAATTATAAAGATTCATGTGTTTATTTTAATTTTTTTATAAAAAAATATTTGCAATTTCTTTTATAAAAAAATGGGTATTTTGACAAAAACAAAAAAACAAAAAAAAAAAAAGACAAAAAACAAAAAATCTGACAGAATGCAATAATTGAAAGAAATTAAAAATTTTCAAACTTTAGGGTTATATTAAAAAAAGGTAAAGGTTCAAAAAGTCTTATGAAGTTTTTACAAAATACTAAAAATGAATATTAATACAAAACACCCTTAAAAACATAAAACTATTTTTCATCTTTATGTCACATCATATTTTTTTCAAATCAATGTTGAATGTCACATACCAGTCCTATTCAAAATGGTCCTTAGATTCTAAATTATGGGAATTATTATGAAAGGGAGGGATTCATAATTATTGAGATTTCTTGCAAAAATCTACCAGGCATATTTGGGGAATATCTTTGAACCATGTGAGAAAAACTCCCACCAATTTTATTCATCAATAATTGCTAATAGGCCAGGTTCTTATCTTTTCTTCTTCTTTTTTTCCTAAATCTTTCTTTCAAATTATATTGATTTTTTTTTAATCAAACCCAATTTATTAAATTGATATATTTTTTAGAGCACGCGATTCTCAATCTCACATGCATTTTAAAAATATAAATAAAAATCAAGTCTATAATCTTAATTTTTCATTTCCCATTGTAACGATCTCGCAACTATTGATATAAGAGAAATATTAAGAGTACTAAATCTTTTATCAATAAATAAATACAAAAATAATATAGAGCTTATTCATTGAAGATGACGAAAACAATCAGGGGCGGAACCACAATAGGCCTTGGGGGGACCCTAGACCTCTCAAGGCCTAAGGTGGTCCCCCCATTTTTTTTTTTAATAAAATTATGCCCCTCCAAACACAAACGTATAGTTCTACCACATAAAACAATTAATCAAAAGAAATGTTACGGATACCAATAAATAAGCGTCATATAATTTTGATATCTATCTTTTGATAAAAAACTTGATGCCCACAACATTTGTCGTCGTACAAATCTTTCTCTTTTGTCGATGTAGTCGGCATAACAATAAAGAAAAGTAGCATACAAAGTACCAAAGGAGCAAGTTGTGCAAGATAAGGCTATTGTTTAATAATTGAAGATCCACATATAAAAAAAAAAAAGGAACAAAAAATCAGAAAGAACATACAAAAAATCAATGCCACCGTGTAGTATCAATCTTTTCTAGTTCAAAGATAGTGATATCCCCTTTCTTGACAAAACAAATATAGAGACAAAAAACCATGGGCCATCTTGTTGGTTCCATGTTTGCAAATTGAATCCTTTTTGTCTACTTCATGGTCAATTTTGGGTATCTTGGCCCTATTAATTTTGTAAGGTCTCAACCAATAGTTCGTCCTATTCATATTTTGTTCAATGGGTGGGAGGGGGGGCCCTTTGTTGTAATAGTACGTAGGAGTTGTCACATCTTCTTTTTCTACAACACTTGTACTCCATGGGATACTAGTGAAGTCATGTTCTATGGTCGAATTTTGGCATAAATGGAAAATTCCCCATCTCTTCCAGTTTGTAAATTTTTCCTCTGTTGGGGGAATCTTGACTTGGGTTTTGAATTTTTGGTTGCATATATGTCCTTCGGCAAAAGGGTCTAAATTGTTGTACTCGAAAAGTTTAGGGTTTATTCGTTTTGATAGATTCTGAGATATATGTTGATGATGATGATAATGATGATAATGAGATATGTTATTTAGCGTTTTTATTTTTTTATTATTGTGTGCTTATGTGACATGTTCATTTAATTCTTAATTTAAAAAGTTAAAGGTGGATTAAACAAGTCACATAAGCAAAAAATACAGGAAAAAGTGCTAAGAGAATACAAAATAGCATCTCTCTATGTTGATACACTTGGATTTTATCCTTCAAGCTTGGGTCAAGCAAGCCTTTTTCGAGTTTTGACTAGCTCAGACCTGGATTGGCCCGTCAATGTCATTTTGACGGTTGCAGAAGGATCACAATAGGCTGCGGAGTACCCAATCTCCTCCCACCTAAAAAGGGTCCAAACCTTGAGATGTTAACATATTTTTTGTAGAGGTTTACTATGGGTTATTTTCATAATGTTCTCTTAACGTTCTTTCAATTATACGTATAACATAATTTTAAAAAAAAAATTTCAGTAGCCTTTACAACTGGTTTTTTTGCCAACTGATTAATTTTTATGAGTTAATATTTATGTTGTAATGCTTTAAAACTTTTTTTTTTTATTCAAACTAAAATCTAGGAGTGAAATGTTAACATTTTAGGGATGGTATCACCCAAAATGGATTTGATCATCCTAAATTTAATGCTAATGCCTCAATTTTGGTGCTAATACCTTAAATTTAGTGTTAATGCCTAAAAAAAGGATGGCGAGGGACACTACAATTTTATTTTTTCTTAAATTATTTTTCACGTAGGACTGGGAGAATGTTAGGAGAATACTATAGGGAGAACCCCTAACATTTCCCCCTTTTTTTTTTAATGGAAAATGTTGTATGCTCTTTTGGTGTTCTCCCAACTGTGTAATTTTAAAAGTCACATTACAGTTGAAAAGACATTATGAGAACACTAAAAGAATACTTAACATTTTTCTTTTTTATAACCTACTACAGAGAAGGCATATGAGTACTACTTCTTCTCCGTCACCGGAGCAATTGGCGTTTAATATCACTTGACCCACGATAGAGGAGAGATTAACGAGAACACTTATTGCGAGAATTAGTGACCTACCCCAATGAATGAGCCATACACAACCTAATTGAAAGGCAACACATGACATGATCATACGAGAAAGGAATGATCTTCAACCGTAGGGAACATTGTTCAAAATTAAAGGTAAATACTGTACTCATTCAATAGAAGCACACACTAATTCCCCAAAACTTCTTCCTATCAAGAAAGGGAAGTTTTCCGAAGTTCGTTATTGACTTAAGCATCAGGGATATTTTCGCCAACTCATCCCCAAACAAGTTATCAAATCACTACCTAAAGTTCACATCATCATCAAATAACTCGTTGTCCTCATTCTATTAAAATTTTAAATGATATTGAGTGACAAAGGGCCATTAGGCTACATCATGTGCAATAAAAAAGATGCGTCCAAACCGTCTAATTATCTAACTTATATCAGACATACATCACGCTGGATTGTCATGTCAATGACACATCAAACTCATATCTTATAAAATTATAAACATTGTCAAGGAAAAAACAAAACCATAATGCATGACTGATTTTGAAATTTCCATTTTCACTTTTCAATTTTGTGAATTGGGAAGTATAAAAAAAATAAAAATTGATGCTTCAAAAGCATCTTTGTGAAAATAAAAATAAAAATGAAGGGTGTAGATTCTCCACAAGTGGAGTTGCAATTGGTTGTTCCACTAGTTGGATTCTATGTCAAAAGGGCAAAAGGCAACATGGAGACGACTGCAGAAAAAACTAGACCCATTCAACGACAAAGTAATGCTTATGTGCTTTCCTTATTTTATGTTTTCCATTTGTTTGAAGTGAGAGCATAGTTTCAGGAGTTATTCGGGAAAAAAAATTCCTTAGGGCTCCAATTTTCTCAATGGATCTTTCATAAAGTAACAAACCTTTTTTTTTTTTTTAAAAAATAAATAAATACATTTTCAGTCCACGTGGTTTGAATCAAAATCAAATAGGCACATGAGTTTTAAAAATGTCACAAATGGTACTTTGATAAGTAAATAAACTTATTTGATACCTCCGGCAAGATTTTGTTGAGTGCAACGTCACTCACACGTGACGTGATACCTGTGGTTTCAAGGCGTCACGTACCGTAATACCTAATTTTTTGAGTGTCACGTCATATTTTTGTATAAAAACTGGGTGGCCGTTTGGCCTGGGGTGGTTCGGATGTCTAAGATGAATGTCATAATGCAAAGAAGTATGTCTCTATTATTATTAGTATTATTGGCCTACTGTAGTATTGACCAAGCTATTACTTTAGAACAGAGACAACCATCTTTACAGCAGTTGGCTACCAATAGCCAAAGAAAATGCTTTATGAAAAGATTGATGAGCTTTGCAACTTTTTAAAAAAAATGCAAGGGCACAGTAGTAACCAATACCTTGTCCATGCAATGATTTACTCACATTTTTTTCTTCTCCCTTTGAATCTTTGAGTACAAATATTTTCCCTGCAATTTCATGAACTATTTCAAAATACTGTAGAAGATGCTGATTATGTTCTCATCAGTTTGTAAAAGATCAATTCCCACCTTTACTTGGATTCCATAGATAAAGAATATATATATTATTGTTTGAGCACTAAAAATAAAAATAAAAATAAAAAAGCATTTTATATATTGTCTTCAACTGGAGAAGGATTTCTGCTATCATTCTATGATGTAGAGGATTCTTTTTAATGCTATTAAAAGTGGAATAGTACCACCTTTGAATATCCTTTACCTAAACATTTTGGACAATATACAATAATCCTATTGGTGAGAACATGTTCACTTAAAAAAAAAAAAAAAAAGAGGGTGGAACTTCAGCACATTGACGGCAACCACTCTGTTTTTTAAATATTATTGTCTTGTATAGATTGGTCATTTAATATAATTTCTTACAAATGGATGCGACAATTCATGTGTCATTACTATGACAAATACAATTAAATTAAATTATTTAATAATTAATGTGGTGGTAAGTGTAATGTAAACTGAAAGCATCTCCAGTAAAGAGTGACTTGAATATATAAAATAAAAGTTTGTATTTAAAAATTAGTGACTAAAATAAAAAAATATGTATTTCAAGTAGTCATCATTATTGGGTATGCTCTTATAAATTGTATGAAACTAATAGTAAAAGTTTAACATCCCTATAAGTACTCAGGCATCAATTGTGTTACTTAACTGTAAAGTTTATTTATTTATTTATTTTGTTAGAAATTATATTTTTATCTTAGAATTAACCCACAATATTGATGTAACAATTATCAAACAGATGGAGCTATAAACTATTATGAATGGGGCCAGGAGTCCACAAAATTTGGTGCTAGAGGCCGATTGGCTTTTTTTTGTTTTTTTGTTTTTTTTACCTTAAATTTTTGTTGTTGTTAGGAATTGGAGGGGGGCCATGGCTAATACCAATCCCTCCTCCCTCCATCCCTGACTGCAAACAACTTTTAGGATAGAATTTTTTTCAAATTCCTCCAACCTAATTTGTAAAAGTGACATATATCCATTTTTTAATAACATATGAGATACATATGAGTTTTTAATATTATTTATTTTAATTTTGTCTCTATTATTAAAAACTCATGTAGTATTTTATATGTTTAAAAAACACATATCACTTTTATAGATTAGGTTGGTAGAGTTTGAAGAAAAACTATGTTCCAACTTTTATTGTTAATAATTTTTTTTAAGATTTAATGACTAATTGAGGCTAACACATCAATAATAATATTATATAATTATAAAATAAAAATATAATTTCTACCCTTTCTCTTTTTAAGTTAATCTGTGTAACACTTATGTCAGTTGGCCTACCAATTCCCAACTGATATTTTTTCCTGTTCTTTTCCCTTTTATGTTATTTTTTTTGGGCGGTCTTTTCCTAGTGGTATAGAGTTACTTTTTAGAGGTTGGATGACAAGTGAAAACAATTAAACAAAGTTTGTCAATTCCAAGTAGGACCAAAGCAAGTGGTCTTATCATCAAACCAACCACAAAAGTCAGTAGATACTTTTACACCACAACTTGCCATCATCCCCATCTGAGTTGACCTCTTGATAATGGCTGTGAAAACTACATCCCCATAAAAAGGAAGACACAAAAAGGGGGGTGATGACTGATGAGATGAGGAGGATATCATGTTCTGGAGGCTGGGTTGGGTATCTCATATTTGGCTCTTTATTCCCACCTTTCAGTTTGGTTAAAGATATGCTTGATCTAATGGAAATGACCTTTTAAAAAATTCAATCCAACTCAATTTTTTTTTGTACCCTATTGAAAAGGAGCATTGTGAGGTCCACACCCATATTTTGGTGCAATTTCTTTTTGCCCCAATTTCTGTCCCTTCCATGTCTCCTTCTCATTTCAATTGGCCCTGCCAATGCCCATCTCACACCTTTGATATGTGTCCATTGAGAGACATTTGGTTCACTATACACAGTGAAATTTGTACTCAAAACAAGACAATAGGAGGGAGGGCCACCCTAAAATTGTAGTTTTATGAGCAGCCAATCTTTTGTCTCCATTCCTGTCCTTTCTCTGCCTTCCCTTATCGAATGGTCGTGTCTGCCTGACATTCTATGTCAATCTCATATATATTTATTTTGCCCATGGAGTTCATTAAATTCACTAGATATCAATTATTTGGATCATCTATTTGCCCATGGTCAGCAATAATGGCAAGCATTTCGTATGGTTCACATACTCATGGGGTTAAGAAAATGCGAAAAACTAGCTAACTTGTCTTGTGTTTTTGTCTTTTTATTACACTTTTATCTAATTGTTATTTTACACTGTTGATGTAATAGTGTCAATCAATCCTTAAAAACAAATGTTGATTAAATAGGGTTTGGTTCTATTTGAAATTGAAATTGTTAAGATTAGAATATATTTCATATAATATAAGGAACACATATTCAAATTTCAACAAATCTAGTTCTAACGGGAAGTAGAATCAAACCGTATTCGAAATAAATATCTTCATCAAATGCAAAAAAAATCCATATCCCAATAATATTTTTTATTTTTTTAAGCAATTGGCTCCACATTGTGTGGTTTTCAGCTCTTAGAGCAAGGAGGTATAACATTCAAAATTAGGGCTATCTGAAAATTGACCCACAGAAAAATTTGAGATATTCATATTCTTTGAATGCCCTACCATTAAGATATTGACCAATTTAGACCTCATAAAGTTACTGTTTTTTTTTTTTCCTGATAAGGGCTATGTCAAATCAGTCAACAAGATCCACATCCTCCTGTTTTTTCCTTTTTTGCATTTTGTTGGATCATAGCAATCTGCTATCTTGATGTGACCCAACTAATATGACGTTGGATATCTATACACACCTAAACCACCCATTTGTTCTTTTGTTTGGGCCTTACGATCCAATGATCCATATTTACTCCAACCCATCTCATCATTATCATGGGCTTCAGTTAAAGGAAATATGATCTACATAATGGTGTTGATTTACCATGAGGGCGAAAGTTAAATGGGAAAAATTGAAAATTAATTCAGGTGGGTAAATACTAGAGGTAATTTTAAAATCACAGCATGTGGGAGTGGGAGTGTGTATGTCATAATCCAGGAAAAATAATTTTTTTAGAATTCATTATAAAATGTAGTTTTGCCTAATAATTAAATAATGTAAGATTTAATACTCATGATTATCCTTGTCCGCCCCTACTTTCCTTTACCCAGCTTCACTAGCAGCATTCCTAAGAGTTTACCTAGCAGCACATCTTATTATACTCAAGTGACTTAGTTGCTTCGGTAGTAGGCTTCACTAGCAGCATTCCTAAGGGTGTACCTATTAGAGGGGAAACATGCGATCAATCCCTTGTGCATTACTGTTTTTATTTTGTTGGATCGAGCTTTTTACCATCTCATCTAAAAATTAATTGGTGCACAGGAAGAGAAACCAAAGCTTTTTATGACATTAAAAAACCCTATAAGATATGTTCTATGAGCCATCCACTTGAGCAGAACGGTACTATTGCACTTCAATAATTCAGCCCTCAATGTGATGTATTTACGACTTGAACTCATGACTCTAGCTCTCATACCATTTGAAAATATAAAACTAAACTACAAACAATGCTTAGAAGGGGCCGGGGGGCTGAGATGTTTATCAAATAATGCGGACTACACACAAATTTATCAAATATAAAGAATATTCAATATAAGTAATCTAGTGATGAAGTGGAAACTCTTTGAATGCCTCAAACAGAAGAAATTTTTTTTTTAAAAAAATTTGCTTTTGTACCCTTAATTTTTATTTTTATTTTATTTTAAATTTTATCCCTCAAACTCGATATTCTAGTTCTGC
Source organism: Carpinus viminea (assembly GCA_013348765.1). NCBI lineage: Eukaryota > Viridiplantae > Streptophyta > Magnoliopsida > Fagales > Betulaceae > Carpinus > Carpinus viminea. The sequence continues at coordinate 27,725,966 of CP054668.1, forward strand.
CCTGCTTATGAAACCTTTGAATTTGACTTTCTCTTGCATAAGAGCCACTTAACTTCTATCGCATAAGCCCTCTAGAACGTCTAGAAATTTTTTTTTATTACGTGATCTCTTTTATTGGAACTCTAATAGTTTTCAGTTGTCAATGAAGAGTTTGCATGGTTTACAAAGAAATTAGAAAAAAAAAAAAATCCTCTAAGAAAGAAGAGTTTATAAATAGTCTCTTTTAGCACACCGAATTCTAGACTTAAAATTATTACAAAATTCGTGCCTAACAAGTCTATAAATAAAGGGAAAAAATCCCTAAACCTTAGAATAAAAAAGGAAAGCATTTTAATGCATGTTTTAAGGCGGTATAGAAACGAGTATATAATGACTGGAAAATTTTATTTGCACATATAATCCAAATTCCAAAGCATCATGTGCAAACATATGCTTCTACGTGTGATCAATGTGCTTAATGGTCCGGATTAGTGCAATCTGTAAAATAATAATAAATATACGGTGCAGTGGTGACTTCATTTTTTTTTTTGTTTTTTGGGTTTTATTTTTAATGTGTTGTGGAGAAGGAAATGAAAAGCCTGAGATATTGGAGACCACATCGTAGATACTTTTCAGTCTTTGCCAATGCCAGATCTCAGAACTCAAACCCAGAACTGGAAGACCTCGTTTATGTAGGTACAACTGCTACTACCCATGTCTCAAATTTGCATGGACTCGTGCAGTTATGTGCAAGAACGAGGAAAAGTGGAAGGGAAGGCTTGCCATGCACAGGTTATTCGTGTTGGGTGGCAAGCAGACACTTTAACGTCAAACATGCTAATTAATATGTATTCCAAATGCGGTTTGGTTGACTGTGCTCGTAAAGTGTTTGATGAAATGCCGGAACGAAGCTTGGTTTCATGGAATACGATGATTGGGTCGCTTTCTCAAAATGGTGAGGAGCAGGAAGCACTTGGTCTTTTTGTTGAGATGCAAAGAGAAGGAACCCAATGTAGTGAATTCACAGTTTCGAGTCTTCTTTGTGCTTGTGCTGCAAAATATGATGTTTGTGAGTGTAAACAGTTACATGCTTTTGCTATTAAGGCTGCAATGGAGTCTAATGTGTTTGTGGGAACTGCATTGCTTGATGTTTACGCTAAGTGCAGTTCGATAAAGGATGCAAGCTGGGTTTTTGAGTGCATGCCAGAGAGGAGTGCCGTTACTTGGAGTTCAATGGTGGCGGGGTATGTGCAAAATGGCCTTCATGAAGAGGCTTTGGTGCTGTTTTTCCGAACTCAAATGATGGGGTTGGAGCAGAACCAGTTTATGATTTCATCTGCTATTTGTGCTTGTGCGGGTCTGGCAGCTCTGATTGAAGGGAAGCAGCTGCATGCTTTGTTATGTAAAACTGGATTTGGTTCAAACTTGTATGTTGTTTCCTCTCTAATAGACATGTATGCCAAATGTGGCTGCATTCGAGAAGCTCAATGTTGTGTTTCAAGGTGTGGAAGAGGGGAGCATTGTTTTATGGAATGCAATGATTTCTGGGTTTGCTAGGCATGCCCACTCCCTAGAGGCAATGATTTTATTTGAGAAAATGCAGCAGATGGGTATGTGTCCAAATGAAGTAACGTATGTTGCCATCTTATCAGCATGTAGTCATATGGGTTTGGTTGAAAAAGGACGGAAATATTTCCATCTTATGATAAGGGAGCACAGAATGTCACCCAATGTCTTTCACTATTCATGCATGGTTGATATTTTTGGTCGGGCAGGGCTGATTTATGAAGCTTATAACTTGATAGAGAAGATGCCGTTTGATGCGACTGCTTCAATGTGGGGTTCACTTTTGGCTTCTTGTAGAGTCCATGGAAATCTTGAATTGGCTGAGGTTGCAGCTAAGCATTTGTTTGAGATGGAACCTAATAATGCAGGAAATCATATTTTGCTTTCAAACATTTATGCAGCAAACAGAAAGTGGGAAGAAGTTGCGAGAGCAAGGAAGCTTCTTAAGGAAAGTGAGGTGAAGAAGGAGAGGGGTATGAGTTGGATTGAAATCAAGGACAAAGTTCATTCATTTATGGTTGGAGAGATAAATCATCCTAAAATTGCTGAGATTTACTTAAAGTTAGATGATTTGGTTAAAAAGTTGGAGAAGCTGGATTACAAGGCTGAGACTGAACATGACTTTCATTATGTGGAAGAGAGCAGAAAACAACAACTTTTGAGACACCACAGTGAGAAGCTTGCTCTTACTTTTGGGCTGATGTGCTTACCTCAGAATGTGCCTATCAGGATTATGAAGAATCTCAGAATCTGTGGGGATTGTCATTCTTTTATGAAGGTTACATCAAATTTTACAGGGAGGGAGATCATTGTTCGAGACACAAATCGTTTTCATCATTTTAAAAGTGGCTATTGTTCTTGTGGAGATTTTTGGTGAAATGCTGATTAACTCAGCATCTTATATCTTACAATCTGTATGACTGTCGGGGGTTTACACATTTCGTCTGCTGCCTTGGGATGGGCCCAAGTTTTTGAAGCGAAGGTTCTGAAGATCAAGTTTAGTGACCGTTAAACCACAATTTTCAGGATGTCACAGATGAACATTTGGTCCACTACAATGGGATATGGTTTCCTTCATCTAAAAAATGCCGTTTTAAGCATGTAAGCCATGACTGACTGCAAGTTTCTGAGTAGCTGCAGTGACCTTTAAGATCTCCAGAATTATGTAGACTATGTATGTAAACGATTCAAAATTGGTTCTCTCTCTCTCTCTCTCTCTCTCTCTGTGTCTCATTTAAACAGTAGGTTTTTTTTTTTTTTTTTTGAGGGGGGTGGCTGCCAAAGATCTGAATAAGAAAAAAGTCTAGTCTTAGAAATCATAGAAAACACTTGCTGCCCCCAATTTTATGGCAAACCAAGACAAAAAGAGACCATTCAATTTATTTGTACATATGGATGGAGAGTTTAAGGGTACTTTAATGGAAATGCAAAAAATAGAAGAAGTCACAATCGTATTCCTTTTGTAATGTGAAGAAATATCCAAAATGATAGAGGGAGGGAGGAAGCTTAGGCATTGTGAGTTTTTTCTGATACAGCCACTTCTCGTTTCTAATGGATGATGATTTTTGTGTTCATTAACTGTGATTTTATTATTAAAAAATAGGTTCTCCACATAACTTAAAGATCAAATTTCATATTGTATGTATATTTTTATTTTTATCTGTCATGACTACTATCTATTGTAGGCTGGAGGCCTTGGTGATGTTTTCACAGTCTATCTCGTGCTGTTTGAGATCTGAACCGCAATGTGGACATTATTCTTCCAAAGTATGGCTGTTTGAAGGTTAGCAACGTAAGCTTCATTGCTGTTTCTTTGGTCTATATATAGCGTCTTAATTCTTTGTGCAAGATGTTTATTCTCTATTTCTCAAGTTTTGGGCTTTTCTCTCTTGACTTGGTAGAAAGAGTATGCTCTCTGTAGCTTTTGCTTGTGGTGGTTTAGCTCTCTGTGTTAGAGGTCCATTTTATGGAAATGATTGAAGTATGAGTTGTTATTTTTGGAAGTTAGTTCAGAAATGCATTATTAGATAATTCTTGTGCTAACCGAATGGGTTTTATTTATAAGTGATATTTCTCTACTTCCATATATTCTTTGGCACCTTATGAATATACATGTGATGTAACACCCCGACCCGAGAGGGCTAGGTTTGTTAACTAAGAAGCCTTGGAGATGCATAGGTCATAAATACGACACACAAAGCACAACTAATGCAATAAATAATAATATCTGAAAAATCTCTTTATTAATAACAAGTGCGGAAACATGAAGGTCTAAAATTTAGAACACATGAGTTCAGAAATCATAAACTCTCTCTTATGTGCTCCAAAGCACTTATTCAAAATGGGTGAAATGAAAACTTGTCATGCTTACTACTCTATCCCCATCTAATATATTCTGCATATCCAGTCTCTTATTGAGCATCGTTATCACCTGAAACATAAAAACAAAATTAATGAGCAAAAACTCAGTAAGTAATACTCATCAACCAATTTGAAAATTGGCTGAGTAAAAACATTTTCTCTTCAAAAGCTTTTCCTCAAAATCATCCTTTAATTTTGAAAAGAATCTTCTTCAAAGATACTTTTCTTGTAAACTTGACATAAGAAAAACTTTCTTTCTTTACTGTAGCCTTCGCATACTATTACACCATGTACGCTAGGGTTGTGTGATCCTTTGATCATGGCAACAATTAGTGGCCTCAGATGTGCCCTAGGCGAGCTGCTTAACTCTCGGTTCACTCAGCTTGGCAACTAGGTGATGGACCACCCTTGAATGGTTGTGCTCCATCCTTGCTCCAGCTCCATTCTTATCTCTTTTTTTAGGTCAAAATGTTCTTATAAAAATTGTTCGTTTTTATGTTGGCTAATTTAGTGTCCAAAAAGTGTAATTTCTTCTCGGTTGAAGCTTCGTTTGCAAGAGTGTTCGTTGGTGTCCAAACAGCAGCACTACATAATAGAGGTAGAGAGCTTTGTTCCTAGGACCATCTGAACAAGTGAAGTCCATAGCGAATCTAGAGAGCTCCATTCGCTGCACATTCGTTGGATCGTCCGAACGGGTGAAACACATAGTAAAACTTGAGAGCTTTGTTCGCTGTACGTTCGCTAGTCTGTTCGAACGGGTGAAGCCGCATACAAACGAAAGTATGTGGTAACCGTATTAGGGCTTTCCTATTTTAGCTTGGATTTCTATAAAACCTTGGTTACGTTCGAACGGTGGTCGTAACCGTCTGAACGCCGCCTCAGATTTTTCACAATAAGGTTTTGTACTTCAACAAGGAAACCTAATTCTCAGTTGCCTATATATTTTTTCTCTACAAAGCATGATTTTTCTAAGCAACTGGTGGGGGAAATTCTATATTGTGCCAAAAGAGAACTATTAGTATTCAGAGCTATTTTTTCTAAGAGTGTTGTTGTGTTTGAGAAGCAGTTTTGTTCATCAATGATAAGAAGCCTATTGAAGGTTCTGGTAAAGGAGAATCACTTCAAGAAGATTGTCGAGCTTGGAGACAAGCGGGAAGCGTGTTGATCATACAGAGCCTAGGATTTGCATAGGGTTGTAAGTTTCCTTGTGTCTGAAATCTTAATTTTCTTATAGTGATTTTCTGGGTTTGGTTGCCCTTGAGAGATTTTATTTTTAGAGAGTTCCCTAAAGAGTTTCCTCTTCATTACCAAATATTTGTATTTGATTGGTTTATTGCTTTTGATTATATTTGGTGAATTTGTTGCCTACACCTATTCAACCCCCTTCTAGTTGTTGTTTGGAGTCTAGTGTGTTTTTAAAAAATAACTGCCTTTTAGTATGACCCTAACTGTTTCCTTTCTTAAAAATCTGAGGGCCACACTAAAGGGGTTTTCTTTCCTTGAACAAACTTTTCTTTCTTTCGTACCACTTGTTCATAAGTGACATCATTTCATTTATGTCAAATAAAACTTTTCATAGAATAAAACATAACACAACATGGGATAACGTAAGCATTAAACATAAGTAAAACATAAAGTAAATGCAGTTATAAAACATAGCTTAAGAGGGGTAAGGAATACTACTTACTGCACCGCTGGATGTAGGCTGACCAACTGCTAAGAACTTGAGTCAAAAGACCCGACAAGTCAGCCCTAACTGTATAACTAGCAAATCTTAATCCCTAATTGGAAGTTGGCCCTAACTGAAGACCTTTCTTGGCTTTCCCCCCTAATAAAATGGACTTAGGGTTTTGTTGTGGTCAAACCTCATTTTTCTTTGGAAACAGTTCTGAAAATAACTCATTTTATTTGAATGAATATTCTTTTTGCTAAATAACTTTTTGTTTAGAATTTTCTATACTTCTGAAACTTTTCTTTTCTAGCAAACAATTTTCTCTATTTTATTTTAGAATTTCTAAAAATTCCAGAAAATTTTGAATTTATTTTTGGGTTTTCTAATTAGGGGAAAATACCAAGATTGGCCCATGAGGACCTTCTTCTAATTATCTATCTAAAATTTAAAGCCCAAAACTCTTAATCAAGCTTAACTAAAACCTTAACTAATTTGGCCCCAATTAGTAGTAAACGCCTTTGAGGCTCATAACCTAAATCAAATGGATCAAACAAGAGTCTCTAATCATTCTAATGAACTTTATGAAATTTAATCAGATCAGTAACATGATGCATTTTCATGAAATTTCAATGTCATGTGCCCCTGAAAATTTCCTGGGATGATCGAAATTTGATTGTGTGGATCAAAAGTCAACTTTTATGGACTTTAGGACTGATTTTTAGGTCCCTGGAGTTTCTGTCCAGAATCAAAAAACCACTCCTAAAATCAGTTTTTAAAAATTCTTTTCATGGATTAAAAAGTGTACACATGTAGTTGATCTAAGGATTGAAAGACATTAAAATAGACTCACATGGGGTTCAGCCCCTACTATGGCCAATCCTAAGTGTGGTTTTTATTTTATTTTCATGCAACCAGTCAACGATTTAATGCAGGCACAAGCTTAGATTATATTTCCAGACAATATGTTATGATTTTCATAAAACAAATCCTAGTTTCTGCATATCTAACATTTAGTGTAATGTAAAACATGTTTGTATGATTTGAATCATGGACCAATCAGTAAAATTTTCACGTTCATATGATGTTTTCATGCAAGAAATCATTGTGAAATCTAGGGTCTATGTAACACCTCATATATCTCAACATAAACTAACATAAACTTATAAAACTAAAGCATTGTTGTATCAAAACTAGAATTTCACAGGAACTGCGAGTAAAGAGTTGAAAGAATGGATAAACTTACAATTAGAAGATGAAAAATTTAAGGAAAACTTGCTCCCTAGTTTCTGCTTTGTCCGTATGGTGAAGAGGATTGAAGAATTAAAGTTTTCTCCAAGAAACAGGGTCTGATTATCTCATAGGGAGGTAGGGGGTTTTTCATTCTCCTGAAACTTGAAAAAATTTGGAAGAATGAGAGGCAATGGGGGCGAATGGCTTATAGGGGGCTTTAAATTGTTTATGGCTGTCCCCTTTTGTCACAAGGATTATGGTTTTGAGATTCCAAAATAAGCTAGGATTGTGATTTTCAAACTTTTGACAACAATTGGACAAAATGCGTTTATATGGTTGGCTTGGGTATAGGGAGCTTTTAATTTCATTTTTCAACTTTATTGTAAAAATAAAATCATGCTAACACCTTGTCAAAATAAAATAAAAATGCATATAATAAGGCTTTCAGGAAAACTATGCACTTATAAGCTTAATTATACAATAATTGTCAATAGCAATTCATTTTCATGCAAGTATACTTTGAAAAATAATTTAGTCATCTTAAACTCGTGATCCATTTAACTAGGTTAGGCTAATCTAAGGAGGGATATTTACATGTGATAATTGTTGTGACTGCTTATGTTTATAATTTATTATATTGTGGCATTACTTTACTTTATTGTTGCATTATAGGTTTCTTTATATCTATTTAACCTCAGTACTACATTATATGCTAAATCTAATTATATGTTCTGCTATAGGTGAGGGACTTTTAGTAACATAGATGCTATTCCTGAGATGGAACTGAATATATGTGTTCTTTATATGTACTAACTCTAGCAGTATTATTCTCTTAGGTGGCCCCTAATTAAAAGTTTCTATCTCTGCCCCTGCGCTTAAGGGTCTCAGTCAACATAACAATCATGAAAGCTCTTTCTCTTTGTGACAAGGATAGGAGGGCCATGCATGAGAGGTTGTTTGATATCGAGACAAATGAATGATTTCCTTGGAGAAAGCTGTACTAACAATACTTTGCTCGAGTAAGCAGTTCTTGCGGAATTTATCTGGTAATCCTTTTTAGTTGCAATACTTTGCACATCATCCAACACTGGAGCCAGAGAAGGCAGGTGTGCTCACCTTTTTATTCTCTAAAGACCCATATAATTGACGGACTCAATGGTCAATTATACATATCCCTTACTTATTTGCTTCATAGTTACCAGCCATTTCACACTTTTTGCACTCAATTGAAGACTGAAAGCCTATTGAAATCCTAAATTTCTACTTAATTGTTGTGATTGAACATTAAAAGAATATATATATATATATATATATATAAGAGAGTGCACTTATTCTTCAAGGCCAAGCTCCCTTGTTAGCAGGCCTATGTCATCAGTAAAAGGGAATGTAGTTATTTATGAAAGTTTATAATGAAGGTGACTCATTGCTTTAGGTTACCTCTATGGTGTTTTTCCTTGAGCTTGCCAATAAAGCAGGTTGGAGGCATAGGACAGAATTGGAAAAGGTTTTTGTCTATTTTGTTGTGTCAAATTGTAGTTCTCATCGTTTTTGTTTATACAACAAATACTCCACTATATTGTCAGTAACTCATTTAGGTAGAAATATGAACCACAATATTGGTAAGGCTACACAGAAACTTTGTTTTGGCAATGAACTTTCGGTTGTGGAATGGTGACTTTCATTAAGTCTCCATAGTGTGTTTGATGATGTCGGCTAAAAACTCAGGAATAGGTAAGAAACATTTAAAAAAAAAATTAAAACATGAAGTTCTGTTCATCCAGTATGCATGAATTCACTGCGGAAGAAATGGATTCTAAATCTCCATATTCTCTTAACTGTGCATGTAAGGGCCCATAAATAACATGTTTCAGTGTTCCTTGGATCAAATGGCATCTCCTCCCTCCATAAATTTGGAGGTTGAGTCACAGACTCAATGCCATATAGGTGAGTGTAGATTTACCTATCAAAAGAAAAGTCCATAACTAATATGCAAATCTGAAATATAAATTTTAAACATATGATTCATCTAATCCTTATTTCTTTTCCATTCTTGTTTTAGGTTATTTAAACTTGGGGGAGGGAATAGGACCTGAGGGCAGTATTGATGCTCACATGGAGAGAGTTATCTGTAGAAGTAAGTAAATTTTTCCAACAAAGATATTTTCTGTTTTGTGTTTATTCGATGAGGTTAGTAGAACCATATTTCTAATTAAGAGAAAAGATTTATTGTATCACATCTTCTTCTGTCACACTGGTATCCATGATGGAGGTTGTAACAATTTCTTATTCTACCATATTCTAATATTCACAATCAAGTAATTTCTTTTGATTATTATTATTTTGATAAGTAATATCAATTCATAAATAAGCGCAAAGGGGTGCAACCTAAGTATATAGTATGTATACAATAGGTCTGGTGCAGGTATAATAATTTTATCTGGTGTGGGGCATTCTTTATTGTTATTAGTTTTGATTAGATGTGCTATTCTCTTTTGTTAACAAAATATCCTGTATTTTATCTGGAGTAAATGTTAGAAAAATCTTGCCAAAGTCTGTGTACCAAATTTTCATTCGTAAAACAATATTAATATATAAAGAATCTCATTGAAATATATATATATATATATATTTTATAGTAGTATTATTTTATAGTCTGCCCTACCAAAAAAAAAAAAAAAAAGATTTAACTAATTATATAGACTTTAATTTGTGTCTTGTGCCCTTGTGCACACAATGCAATGCTATTTGAGGGTTCCACATGTGTCCAATTACTGATGTGATGCCCCAGTTGCATTAGAGAACACGAGACGCAAACCTTACTTGTATATAACTTGATACTTAGAGCAAGCTGTCTAATTACGAGGTTGGCATTTAATTTGGATAGTTGCCCCTTATCATGGGAATGAATTGAGCAACGTTAGAAATTATACTTTTATTCCATTGCGATCTCACTCTCTTAATATGGCAATGCTAATTGACTCTTGAATGTTTTTTAACAAGAGCTAATTAACATCGTCACATCAGAAAGGTGGAATGGAGGAATTTAGGTGTGGTTTTTAGCATTACTCGAATGAATTATCGAACTCTTTTGCTCATGTTCATTTCCTTGAAATGTTAGCACTGTGAATCTAGTTCACCATCAACATATTTCTTGAACAGTTACATTTGCTTGACTTAGTCTTGTCTTGGCACCTCTTTTAGCAATTAATGTTTTGTCATCGCTACTAGTGGCTTTTAGTAACAAACTTTGCTTTTTGGGTTAAATTTATTTTACCTCATGAAGTTTCAGGATTTTTCAATTCGAATCAAAATGTTTAAAAATTAGCAATATACCCTCCTAATGTTTCAAAAAATTTCAATTCAGACCCTCCGTTACTAATTTCCGTCTAATTGGATGGAATTTTCTTTTTTTAAAAGGCATTAAGAGTAATTACATAATTTCATAGATTTCTGTCCAGTTTGACAGAAATTAGTAACCGAAGGTCTTAATTGAAATTTTTTGAAACATTAGGAGGGGTACATTGCCAATTTTTAAACATTGGGGTTTGAATTGAAAAAATCCTTGAAACTTCATGGAGTAAAGTGAATTTAACCCTTATTTTTTCATCGCTCTTAATTAGTTTAGGTTCTTTTGGCAAAAAATTTTAAATGGTACTTTTTATTTTGTTTTTTTATTTTTTTTTTATTTTTTGTGATTTGATATAAAGGTCAAAATATTTTTTAATATTTTATGAGCGTTTTATATTTTGAGGTGTTCTTAATGTTTTCATTTTTCCTAAAAAGCAAAAAGCTACCCCAAGTAACGTTGCCAAATCAGTCGTGTAGCTAAGAAATGCATTTCCTCCCTAAAAATAGTCACTACTACTCAAGTGAGAAGTTTTTCCACCATGAGGGTGTGGCTGGTCTAGTAGCAGCATTTGGGTTGTATCAATGGGCTAGATCTCAAGGTTGAATCTCGCAATGGGAAACACTTGGGGTTATTAGCTTCTCTGTTAACTTGGGTGTTGTTAGAGTCCTTAGTGTTGTCACTATCTGAGCTCCTCTTGAGTGATGCCCAATAGACAGGTGCTATAGTCAATTCTTAATAAAGTAGTCACTTTGGTTGCCCTCTCCTATCTTATTTATTTATTTATTTTAAAAAATTCTTCTAGCGAAGTTAAATTACTAGTGAGAAAGTCTATTAGCTAGCAACTCAAACCCTATAGCTAATTATAAGTTTTTAACTTGTTGGAAACCATGTCTCGGATTTCGAATCTCTCTTTCCTGTCCCCTTTGGAAAAAAATCACTTTGAAAAAAAAAAAACACTTGTGTAGTGGCTAAGAGGTTTTCCTTGTTTATTAGTAGAAAGTGTGTTCAAAATATTATTTACAATCGTTGCTAATAAGTTTATTAGTGATGAGGTTGGGGAATTGGCGCTAGTAAAACTATTTACCAACAACTACAAGATTGAGTGTAATGCCCTTTCCATATATATATATATATTTGGGGAAAATTTATTTTACTTTTTGTATTTTTTTAATTTGAATCTCAATGTTTAAAAATTTGCAATACATCCCCTAATGTTTCAAAAATTTGCACTTAATACCCTATGTTGCAAAGTACATTGAAATTGCCGGCATAGGAGCAGGTGAGAGGCATCTGCTCATTTTCTTTTTCACTCTGACACTCACATGACATCCAAAACTAAAAGGGGTTCAAATGGGGTTGACGAGAAAAAATAAATAAAAACAAGCGTTGGGTTTTAATGAGGGGTAATTATGTCATTTCATTAGTTAGGTTAGGTGCAAAATTAGAAGATGCAGCATAAAAATTCAATGTGAGACCCATGTGATGTTATTTCCATCTAATTAGATGGTAATTAGTAATATAGAGTGTTAATTACAAAGTTTTGAAATATTAGAAGTATATTACAAATTTTTAAACATTGGGGTTCAAATTAAAAAACTTCGCAAATTTTAGGGAGTAAAGTGAATTTTTCCCTATATATTTTGAACTTTTAACTAAACTAAAAATTGTAAAAACAACTAGTAGAACACTAAATTGAAAACCACTTGATTCATCCATAACTTATACAATTTCTACCCTTCATATATAATTTCTTGTTCAACGTATATAATTTCTACCATTCATAAATAATTCTATTGTTGACTGAAAACATTTAAATTCAAAACCAACTTTCCTAGAAACCCAGATAAACCTTCCTTAAAAATAGATGCTTAACTTGGAATACTGAAACTAAAACTTGTTACTAACTTTTTACCAATATGGGCGTTGGTATCGTCGTAAGGGACCATAGAGGCTTGGTAAATGCTTTTCCAGGCCCAGTGAACGCGGAAGCTATGGGAGCATTGGTGGCAGTGGAATTCCGCCGGGACTGGGGCTGCCGGAGCCGGACATTATCCAGGTGGGGGACTCTTTGCAGGTTGTTCAAGCTTTAAGGGATATGAGCCCAAATTGGAGTCTATATGTCCAGATTGTGGATGACACTAGGAGAGTTTTATAAACGAGACGGAATTGGATGGTTAATCATGTCAAAAGGGAAGCTAACTCAGTGGCTCATAATTTAGAGAAAAATGCGCTTTTTAGCTTTGCCAGAGCGGGTCTGAATAGAGGAGAGTCCTAGTTGTATTGTTGACATTGTCACTTTAGAGCAATTTGCTCTTATTGTTTAAAGTTTTTAAGCTCTAGTTTTAAATAAAGGAAATGATGTTGTTTATCATAAAAAAAAAAAATTCAAACCATCAAACCCCATGCATGTACATACTGACACTAACGTTATTCTTTTGGAAATTATTGAGTTAATATCACTTTAAGTTAATATTAAATAATTACTCCTTGAGATTCTAATTTTTGAAATTAATTCTATTCGCTTTAATCCATTATTCAAAATTTCAAACACATCATTCTCTAACAAAATATTCTTCTATTTGTTTTCTTTTAAAAAAGTCTTTATTTTTATTATTTTTTTCTTTCATTTCAGTAATTATTATCCGAATAATTATAAATCATACTTCTAATTCTAAGAATTAGAGGTCAAATTAAAAATATCCTGAAAATAAATTAAGAAAAAAAAATCTTTTGCTGGTTAAAAGACATGGGCGACACCAAACCCAAGCCCAGTTCTAAATATTTCTGGCAAAGCTCAGCCCAGTCCATATTTTACAAAACTTAGAACCTGATTGGATTTTGCGTGTGCGAGACTATGTGGTCACGTCCACACTTAATATAAACTCAGTAAACCCTAATTTTTTCAGTCCCTCCTCGCTTATATCTTTGCCTTCGCTTCCTCATAACTCCCACCTCTCTTTCGCAGCCGCGCAGTGCTCTCTCTCCGAGTCTCCTCAGCTTCTTCGAGTGCGGTAAGTTCTCCTTTACGTTTACAGCTTTCTCGTTGCGTTTGGTTGGCGAGAAAGTTCTTGATGTTTTGCTTTTGGTTAGTGTTTTGTTGCTTACCCATAAAGAAAAAAGGAAAATTGGAAGGTTGTACTCAGCGGGGAGGAGATATTAGGGTTGTTTAGACATACCCAGATCGCAAAACGTTGAAAAGTTTTAGATCCCATGATGTGGGGTTTCGCACTCTTACATTTCCTCAGCAACCAAACATGGGTAGCTGTTGTGCCTTTTGGTTTTAGTGTTGTGTGATCCCTGATTTGTTGGGGGAGGAAACAATGGAAAATGCTTTATTGTGTATTAAATGGTTTTGGTTGTTTTTGTCTTCTCTCATTATTTTTCAATAGCCAAACGGAGCAGAAAGTGATTTGTTTATCTTCTGTAGTTGTTATGTCTTGTGTTGTATTAGTGCTCGATAGTGTATTATTTATATTACGCCTCACAATTATAGGGTTCAGTTGATTTTGGTTGGTGATGGATCTAAGATCCTTGTTTCTTTTTTCATGTAACCTGCAAACAAGCAGAGATTTATATTGTAATTTAAATTGCTTGGTTTAATAAAAATGTGAACTGTGAAAAGAAAGAAGTGAATCGTGTCTAATTAATTGTTCTGTTTGATTACTTAGAACATGTGTGGGTGACGAATTGATGATATGAAAGAGTTTGAATTATGATTGAAGTAAAATAGTTACAACACGCTCATTGATTGTAAATTTCTACTATCTTATATTTTCTGCCCCTAATGGCGTTTAGAAGATTAAAAATTTCCTCTGGCAAGCCAAAATGTTGGGTAAAGATCTGTTATTGGGGTTTTGGCTTTCCTTGTGGATTGTGTATTGGGCAACCTACTGCCTAGTAGTAATTTCGTTTCTTATAATTTTTGGATGGTAATTTTGGTTTTAGTTCCACTAGACTCTTTGCCAATCATTTTATGTAGTGTGATTGAACTATTTGTTTGTTATGACCCTATGAATCAGCATCATGGATGGTTCTGTTCTAATTTCCACTTTTTCTGTTTTTCACCTAGTTTTTTTCTGCCTAAATGGTTCAAAGAGTTGATTGTACCTTCAATCATTGCCTATCTCCTTGCAGGAACTGCTAATACTCTGAAATGGGTCGTGTACGTACCAAGACTGTGAAGAAGTCCTCGCGCCAGGTGATTGAGAGGTACTACTCTCGGATGACCTTGGACTTCCACACCAACAAGAAAATCTTGGAGGAGGTTGCCATTATCCCCTCAAAGCGGCTGCGTAACAAGATTGCTGGATTCTCTACTCACCTCATGAAGCGGATCCAGAAGGGTCCAGTGCGGGGCATCTCATTAAAGCTGCAAGAAGAAGAACGTGAGCGTCGTATGGACTTTGTGCCAGATGAGTCTGCTATTAAGATTGATGAAATTAAGGTTGATAAGGAAACCATTGACATGCTTGCTGCCCTTGGCATGTCTGACATTCCTGGGATTGTTGAAGCTGAACTACAGCCTGTGGTTTCTGCCCAGACATTTGGTCGTGGTCCCGGTGGGGCTGGTGGAAATAGGAGGTACTGAGGTAATTAAGTCTCTGTGGGGCCTTAAGAACCAATATTGTAGCTCTTTTCGAGGCAGTGAATTTTTTTGTTTCAATTTTGTTGTTTCGTACTATGGACAAGGTAAACTGGTATTGTTAGTTCTTATAAATGGGTGCTTAGATGTTTTTGACGTTGGAAGACGCAAACTGGTCTTGTTAGCTTTTCTTATAAATGGGTGCTTAGATGTTTTGGACTTTGGAAGTCTGTTCCGCTGGTTTATTTGCTGGAGATTCTGAGGCATTTCCTATTATGATTCATGGTAATATGTGAATGCAATTGGCTTTTGCTATGAATGAGTTTCATTATTTGGTGCAATTGAATTGGTGTTTTTGTATGAAGTGAGGAATGTATTCATCTTTAACCATTCTTTACTCTCATTTTTTATACAAATTTCAATGGTAAATATCTGCAGATTACAATAAATAATACATTTTTTTCATCGTTTGTGGTGACAGTGAAGTTGGTCCCAGGTAAATTATTAAATATTTATATAACTTTTTCTTGCAGTTTACTTGTGATTAAGGTTGAGTTGAGATGAGTTGAGTTGTTTATTGCAATTATTCATTTGTGGAGCCTTGTCTTGTTTATGAGATTTTAGCTTTCTTGACCCTTTCAATGAAATGAATTTGTGATTGGTATGGGGTGGCTGCATTTCTTGACTCTGTAGCTCTAGCTTGTGTCTTGGGGGTTAGAATTTAGTGTCTTGGTGTAATGTTTTAGGAAGTGGAATGTTGAGCTTTGACATTTTTGTATGTATGAAGTGGTTTTCTATATGGTGCATCCGATTTGGGGTAAATGATGATCATACTTGGGTGCCTCCTTCCTTATAATTTCCCGAGGTGTTTTGAAAGTATTGGGAGCTTATGCCGTATGATGTAATTCTGGGCATTTTTTCAACTAATGTTCCTATGGTTGCTAGAAGAGCAGCATATTTTTTGAAAAATAGGATAGAGTTCTCCAAATTGGGTTGCTTAATCAATAAAAATGATGTGTTTTTATTTATTATTTTTTAACATATGAGATGCAAATAAGTTTTTGATAAGATTAGTTTCAACTTTGTCCATTTTATTAAAAACACGTGCATCTCATATGTTCAAAGGATACATATCATTTTTATAGATTAAGTTGAAAAAAATTTCTCGAACCCAATTTAAATTAGATCTACATTTCTTTTTTTACAACTCTTTTTGCAACTTGTTAACCTATTTCTGCATGTAATTATAATTATATGTGTTAACAAGTTGAAAAAGGTTAAATGTGGTATTTGAAAAAAGTTAATATAGTATCTCTTAACTCTCCAATGGACTAGGTTAACTGTATGCATGCTGAAGAAGTGGAGTCCATTGGAGGGCATACTTTAGACCTCTAAAATCATTTTAATATCATGAAGAGCTAATTGTAAATCAAGTAAAGCACAATGACTAATTTTGTATTTTTTTCCTAAATATAATAATACATATAATCAATCCCTAGTCTAAAAAAGGATTCATTGGACTTCATAATTCAAAAGATATATTTGCATAAAGTTGAAGGACTCAAAATTTGTTACACTAATTAAATCTACTCTCATTTCCATTTGACTAGTTGACTCTAAGTGTTTGATGCTCAACACGGTTGAACTACATGTCATGAATCTAAATTTTCAGCAATTAATTAGCTGGATTGATAGCAATTCGGATAGCTAATAACACATGCTTAGCTGGAGACCTACATGAGCAAGTAGGACTCATAAGAATCCTTTCATACTTGCGGCTTGTATTGCTAACAATCTGAACAGGTAAGTACTCCACACATCATACTCTTATAGACTTATAGTCAAAAACACCCAACTTTGAAATGTATCTCCTTATGTACATATCCCTCACGCAAAGCTCATTGCTACCATAAAATCCTGGCAATGCCAGAATTACATGAGCAAATGTAATGGATTTTTCTTGGATTTATGTATAGTGTTGGTGATTTCTAATGGATATGTAATTGAAAGGGATATTTGGTAAGATAGTGGATGTATAATATGAATGCAATATATTGAAATCATAAGAGCAATTCAAGATGCTCAATCTCCAAAGAATTCAAAACGCAGCAATTACAATTGAAATGCAAGCTTGCAAAGCAATATAAAACAGATAAAAATTTCTCCAAACCAATTTATAGGAAATTTCTTCTAACATACTCTAATAAGTGTTAAATGCCATATCTTACATGTTTTCTTAGAGTAGGTTGAAGAAAATTTCTTCCAAATAAATTTGTGTCCATACAAAACACAATGTAATACAAGATTAAACACAAGTCTAACCTAATAAATTGATTAAAGGCCCACTAGCTAATAGATCCATTAAAGGCTCACTAACCTAATAAACACATTAAAGGCCCACTATATTATCTCTTTCTTCTTCTTTTTTCTTCTTCTTTGGAGATAGCAAGCCCACTATATTATCTCCCTCACATAATGAAAGCAGTTAGTTGCACATCCGCTTCTTTAAACTTTGGAGACTTGATCGAAACAACATCAGTTAACAATTATCTCCAATATAACTCCCCAATCGAAAATATGGAGCAGCTAGTTTGTTTGTTTTTTCTTCTTCTTCTTTTTTTTTTTTTTTTGGTAATAGAATGATGGGAAAAGTGAGAGACGGCTAGTTAATTGTATGCATTCCCCTCCAAAAGAAGTTGGAGACATCATTCATGACCTCGGCATCGAAAACTCTCCAATGGACTCCTCAAGAAGTTGGAGACATCATTCATGACCTTCGTTGCAGTGCTTGAAGACGCTGAAGAAGTGCAAGTTACAAAGCCTGTCGTGAAAAAGTGGCTTGATGAGTTGAAAGATGCGGTCTATGATGCAGAGCACATCTTGGATGAGATTGCTACTCAAGCCTTGCAAAACAAGTTGGATGCTGAATTTCAAACCACTGCAAGCAAGGTACGAAAGTCCTTCTCTGCTTTCCATAATTCTTTTGTAAAGGAGATAGAGCAAAAGATAAAAGAAGTACTTGAAAGACTAGATGATCTGGCACGACAAAAGGATCTTATAGGTCTTAAAGAAGGTTTTGGAGGGAAATCATCTGAAAGATTGCCCACAACGTCTTTTGTTGAAGAATCTGATATTTGTGGTAGGGACATTGACAAGGAGGCAATCATTAAAATGATACTCTCAGATGATGCATGTGGCAATGAGATGGGTGTGATTGCTATAGTCGGCATGGGAGGGATTGGCAAGATCACCCTTTCTCAATTTGTATACAATGACAATAGGGTGAAGGAGCACTTTAATAACCTTGAAGCATGGGTTTGTGTTTCAGAAGAATTTGGCGTGTTCAAGATAACAAAAACAATTCTGGAGGCAGTAACTTTGTCAACTTGTGATATCAAGGATCTAAATCAACTTCAACTTAGACTAAGGGAGTGTTTAACAGGAAAGAAGTTTCTACTTGTTTTAGATGATATTTGGAATGAGAGTTATGTTCAATGGGAGGCATTGTGTAAACCCTTCAAATATGGGGCATAAGGAAGTAAGGTCCTTGTAACAACACGTAGTGATTGTGTTGTATCAATTGCTAGAGCAATGTCTCATCGTCTAACTGAGTTACCAGAAGAAGATTGCTTGTCACTATTTGCAAAACATGCATTCCATGATGGTAACTCTAATGCACATGGTGAGTTGGAAGTTATAGGTAGAAAAATCATTGAAAAGTGTGGAGGCCTTCCATTAGCAGTCAAGACAATTGGTGCTTTATTAGGATCTAAACCAAATGATGAATGGGATAAGATATTGAAGAGTGAATTATGGAATTTGCCAATTGATGAGATGGGTATTCTTCCAGCTCTAAAGTTAAGTTACAAATATCTCTCTTCACCTATGAAGCAATGCTTTGCTTATTGTTCAATATTCCCAAAGTATTATGCTTTCAAAAAAGATCAATTAATCTTGTTATGGATGGCATAAGGTTTCCTACAGCAACCCAAAAACAGAACATTGGAAGAAGTCGGTAATGAGTATTTCCTCACTCTAGAATCAAGATCATTATTCCAAAAATCAAGTGACAAGAAGTCATGTTTTGTAATGCATGATCTTGTGACTGATTTAGCAAAATCTATATCTGGACAATTTATTTCAAGGTTGGAGGATGGTTGTTCTCATGAGATGGTAAACAATACTCGCCACTTGTCCTATTTTTTCAAACAAGATTTTCATAGCTTGAAAAAGTTTGAGACCATTCACAAAGCTAAGAGGTTGCGAACTTTCCTACATTTAGATATGTCAGGTTATAATTGGCCCGACTATTGCTTGAGTAAAAAAGTAGTACATGATTTACTTCCAACACTAAGATGCTTACGGGTGCTTTCTTTATCCCGTTATAAGAACATTACATAATTGCCAGAGTCAATTGGCAAACTTAAACACCTACGTTACTTGGATCTCTCTTTCACTGAAGTTCAAAGACTGCTTGATTCTATATGCGAGTAGTGCAATTTGCAAACATTGAGATTATCACATTGTCGAAAGCTTGTTGTATTGCCGAGAGATATGTGGAAACTCAATAGTTTACGTCATCTTCATATTACCGAAACTGACATAAAAGAGATGCGGATTCATTTGGGTAGATTAGAATGCCTCCAAATGTTGACTAAATTTATCGTCCGCAAAGGTAGTGGGACTTGCATTACAGAGTTACGAAATTTTACAAATCTTTAGGGATCGCTTTCTATATTAGAGCTCCAAAATGTGAATCTCCTACTGATGCTCTGAATGCAAACTTGAGGAATAAAAAGTACCTAGAAGAATTGGTATTGGAATGGAATGCTAATACTAATTTTTCAGAAAGTCAGAGGAATGTACTTGATAGTCTCCAGCCCCATACAAGCTTGAAAAGCCTCACTATTAGATACTACGGTGGTAAAAGTTTTTCAGATTGGGTTCGCCCACCACCCCACACTTATGAGACCAGGAGAGCAGGATAGGTGGAGTGGGGGATGAAAGTGCCCCAAGATCCCAAGGCCATTGGCAGGGCAATAAAATTCTTCAAATTGGATAAATTTATTATGCATTTGAAACAAATTTATATTCTTCTGTCTCACTCTCTTTGAGCTGCAAATGAAGGGTAATTATTCACAGCTAAGCTTTTTGGAATGCTGGAGTATTTAATTTGTTTTGGATTCCTAAAACTTATATGGCTAGGATAAATTGTATACCGTTTTGTGTTCACTACATTAAGCATGTTTATCAATGAGAAAGCAATGCGGTGGTACCTTTCTAAATGAGGTGTTAAAGAAGTTCCCCTCTCTCTTTCCCCCCACCCTCGTATAATTATATTTGGTGAATAGAAATATGGACAAGCTGATGATAAAACTTGAAAGCTAAGAGCGATCCTTTTGGTATCTTCAATCAATAATGAAGATTGAGGCGAAGTGCATTAAGAATGCTATGTGCCTAGAAAATACCTGATACATTGAATGCAAGATTTTATAGGGATTGCCGTTAAGACCCGTTATCCTTCATAGTAGTTAATGTTGGGCTTTTGAGAAGTAACACGTTCATGAACATAAAAGATGAGGAAAAGATGAAAGTGGCCCCGGGAGGAAAAAAGGCCTGGGAAAAAAGGCTAAAACTAAGCAGTCCTCTCTGATATTGTTTAAAATAATCAAGATAAAGAACCCTTAATCACGTTCTCAATTCTTTATATAACAGGCTGGTCATTTTTTCCTTACTAAGGTCAGAGGCATTGGCATCTAAAATGGACAGTTCTTTTGCTGCCAATAGAACCCCATCTTTGTTTGGAACAACTATAGCTCCAAGTCGTCGCTGATCCTGTAATTTATGAATGCCACCCAATAACAAAAAACAATGTAACACCTAAAAAGTAGAAGAACATATATAGGTACAAATCAAGAAAGTAAGGCTGAACGCAGCAAGCCTAATTAAAATGTCTTTAAACTCCACCTGGCCAAAATAACAACTATTTGTTGAACTAGACTACTTCTGAGAGCAGCTTCTTCAAGCACTGCTGGTTCAACATTTTCTCCTATTTTTCTCCAAACAAATTATGTTAATTAATACCAGAAAATGATGACAAGCAGAGTGTTAGAGAGAGAGAGAGACTTTTCTATGTTGTTAGCAAGAAAGATCCACGGCCACAGTGTTAAGACAATGATTAGTGTACCAGTAGATAGAACTATGGTATCCTTTGCACGTCCTTCAAGAACAATCACACCTCCGCAACGACTGACTTCACCCAGTTGAATGGTGAGGAGCAATCCAACCTATATCGCCAGTGCTCAGCCAACCATCCTCATCTATGACTTGCTTTGTAGCCCATGGATTCTTCTAACAGAAAAGTATCACTTAATATGGTTATCAATATGAAACAGCCATCACAACTTGCTAAAAACCAGTTTCTGGGCAAAGACCAAAGGTAGAGGAGTTCAGAAATTAAATACTTGATTTGTTAAGAAAAGACCTGGAAGATTACCTCCAATGTAACTGTGGGTTCTCAAACTGAATAAAATTCCAATCAATTTAAAAATTTGTTCAATGTCTTGTAGGAAAAGAGTTTGACATCAAATAAAAGACAAGATTCCTGATTGCAAGGTTTCCCATATGGTATTTAAATTATGGGCTCTCAAAGTTCCTTGACGATAAACCACCCCCACAAAACAAGGCACTTGAACGAGCAAGGGACAAAACAGGCTTTAGGATTTTTGCTTTAGATATACACACACTATTAACATACCATGATATGCACAAAATTGCAAGTACCTACCTTCTGGGTTTTAAAGTCATAGAAGTTATAATTACACATAGAAAGGCTACTCTGATCAATCTCTATGTTAATTTTATTAATTTATTAGAATTTCTCATCAAAGAAATATCATCCTCATTTTAAGTAAAAGAAAAGAATAACTACCTTGTAGTAACCTTTCATCACTTGTGGCCCCCTAACTTTTACAATGCCCTTTAAACCAGGTGAGAGAACTTCATTGGTTTCAGAATCTACAATTTTGAACTCTGTATGTTGAATCGGATGCCCAACTGAGCCAAGAACCTTCAAAAGACTATTTCTGTGATATCATCATATGATTTACCAATCTATGCGGGAGTAGATGCAATTACAATAAAAAGCAGAGTGATAATGAAACAAGATTCCTGGAAGAGAACTGAAAAGAGAAAAGTTCAAGGGCTTATCTTAGATAAGGCTGGGATTGTGATATTAGAGAAGGATTAGTGTACAGTTTGAGTAAAAGCTCTTTTAACCAGGTAGGATGGATTAAAAGATGTGGAAAATAAACAATATAACATAGGGTGACGAATCTTATGATAAGATTAGTGATGAATGATTGTTTGAAGTATGACTGGTGAGGATCATAAACAAATATTAGTTGGTTTTTATTAATCATTCAGTACTACCATCCAAGAATTGATGAATCAATAAAACCATATCTCAATCAATTATAGCTTTAGGATGCCCATTGCAATTCGAAATGTCTAAATTATGTTGTTTTATTTTGGTCCATGCATTCCTCTTGATTTTCACTCCCCTTTTATCCTCTCTACCAGTGCAGCAAGGTAAAAGAATTCACAAATTATTCCAAGTGCAGTGCAGCCTAAATGTGATAATTGCAACAAAGCTGAACTTATCATTACTTTCCAAGCAGATTGAAACTTCTGGTGGAATCAAGTGTTGCAATTATACTTGGAATATTTGGTCCGGAAAGTCACACAATTGAATACTGAATCGGTCCGCTGTCCTGTCGAAGTCTGTCAAATTTTTTCTTTTTCAAACATACTATTGGATTTAGTATTGCAGACAAAACTACAAATTTCTCAGAAAGCTCTAAACTGTTTTGTTAGTTATATGTGATCGCACAGACTTCGCAGGTCTAAGTAACGCACAAGTAGGTATTCTACATCTTGAGTAAAGTAGATGTATTTCTTACATTACAGGTAGGCCGTCGAGCAGCAACAACAGGAGAAGACTCTGTTAAACCATACCCAATCTGCACTTTTGCACCAATTGCCTGCATGCAATATTTATTACCCTTTATATAACAAGCAACAAGCAAGACATCCTATATAGCAAGGTAAATAACTATGATCATCTAACCTCAAAAAACTTGCCAACATGCAAAGGTAAGCTACCGCCTCTACTTATGCCAGCCTGCAGCATTGCTAGAGATAGCTTTTTCCTATTACTTTCCTTCTTAAAATCCATGGTATAATTTCTAACTCTATAACAATGAGACAAAGTAAAGTTTTTTTTGGATAAGTATAACAATGAGACAAAGTAAAGTTATAGCGAAGAAAAGGAGGAGACTAGAGTTCCATTTGGATAGGTAAAAAAAAGGATAAAAATACATATACCCCCCCTCAAACTAACTAACAAGTAATTTGCAATGTTCCTCCCAAACTTTCAATTGAAGCAATGTCTCCCCCCTCCCCCCCACAAAAAAAAAAAAGACTACCAGGAAATTGCAATAAGAAAAAAATGACCCAAAATTTTTTCAATAAGAAAACAATACCCCTATTCAAAGAAAAGAAAAAAAAAAACAAAAAGGATGGATAAAGACCCACTGCTGCTGCCATGGATCACCATAGTTTTGGGGGGACATTGCAAAATGTCTGTTAGTTTGAAGGGGGATATGTGTACTTTTCACAAAAATATATATATACAACTTAATTGCAACCAAAGAGATTTGCAAGCTTTTGCAGTAAATATGCAGTGAAGAGAGAACTTTCTAAGAAGTTTGCCAACTTTAATCAGAAAATAGAGTGAGAGAGAGAGATAGAGACAGAGAGACAGAGAAGTTCAAAGAGTTTTCAGACTGAAAAGAAAAAATAAAAAATAAATTGGTTGTGAGAAGTATTGTAGTAGTGGGGTTGTGCTGTATGTGTAAGAAGAATGGGGACTCCGTAGATCACTTATTGATCCGTTGTGAAGTGGCAACTCGACTATGGGATTATATGTTCACATTATTTGGCATTGAGTGGGTTATGCCGCAAAAGGTCCTAGATTTGTTTGCTTGTTGGAATCAAGTGGGGGGAGAGATCTTGCTAAAGCTATTTGGAGGATGGCTCCTTTTTGTGTCACTTGGTGCACATGGAGGGAGAAGAATGCATGACTTTTTGAGGATAAGGAATGCTCGGTAGATGGGGTGAGGAAGAATATGATTTCTATGCTACATTTGTGGGCGTTGGCGCATTACCGTGATGAGATACCGGCTATTCTTGAATATGTGTCCTTTGTATATTTCGTAGGGGATCTATTGTACATATTTTTCTTTAGAGTTGTGCCTCTCTGCGCGTTTTAATAAAATTCACATTACTTTATCAAAAAAAAAAAAGAGCAGGTAAAAAATATGTAATTACCACAATATTGGTCAGTAACTATATAAGCTTTTAAATCCAAAAGGGCTATCTAACTTACCAGATTTCCAGTGCAAGCATTGGATCAATGGGATAGGCTATCGCATGGAAATGTTGCACACTCGGAATAACTGACATCTGAAAAGAAAGGTTTAATACAATCAGAATTTTAAGTCCAGCCAATGAATCAACTCAAAGGAAAAAACAGTAAAACACAAAATAACATGGAAAAGGAAAAAAGGCAACCTTTATCTGTCTCTCTGGAGTATCCCTTCAACTTCCATAAATTTGCTCTCACGGTCCTCCCAGTCACAAACACACTGCACAAAACAGTGATTAACAACCCTTTGAATGAGGCATCTTACATAGCAGAAATAAATTTCACTCATATGTTGAAACTGAATTCTATTTATCCACAAGGAAGATTTCAAATTCTAGTAAAGACTTTATATCCAATTAAGATTCTCCCAATCCGCTTCTCCATGTTTCTATTACCTAATGATTCAAAAGGGAGCTTCGTGCCTATAAATTGAAATATTCAGGTGTACAAAAAAATCATGAATTATCACTATAAACCAAGTCAAAAATCAACAAGACTTTACATTCACATCATACTCCTCAAATCAATGTAAAAATATCCAAAGAATCTTGCATTGAACTATAGTTATATTCTGAAGGATTGATGGGCAGCAATCCATCAAATCACCACTATTACATGCATTTGAAGATAATCCCCCTCACCCAAATAACAAAAGGGGAGGGGAGAGAAAATAGAAGCACCATATTCCCTTAAGACATGCCCATTCTACTATTTCCTCACAGTTTTTGAAATTGTTAAATACAAAAATATTCACACTTAATCTACGAATGCAGGAACAAAGAATAATAACAATAAGAAGCCCCAACTCCTCATGTTCGTCAAACACAGAAAGGAGAGGCTTAAGTGAGGAAGAGAGGGAGAGGAAAAGGCAGCTTTGTAGGGACTTGGAAAGAGCTCTCTTACAAGAAGAAATCAGCTGGAGACAGAAATCCAGAGTTAAGTGGCTTAAGGAGGGTGACAAATGCACAAAATTTTTCACTTGATGGCCAACTCAAATAAGAGGTATACCACCATTGATTCGCTTCTTATCGATGGTGTTTTGTCCTCCGATCCGGTGGCCATTAGAGAGCATGCAGCCAATCATTTTGAGTCCATGTTTGCTGAAAGTATGTCTTGGAGGCCTAGGTTGGATGATTTGGAGTTTGAGGCTTTATCCGAAGAAGAAGCTGCCCTCCTTGAAGCCCCATTTCTGGAAAAGGAAGTGAAAGATGTGATCTTTGGGATGGATGGGGATAAAGCCCCTGGCCCGGATAGCTTCTCTTTGGCTTTTTTCCAAGCATGTTGGGAGGTGCTAAAAATTGACATAATGGCTGTTTTTTTGGATTTCCATGCTCGCGGCAAGTTTGAGAAGAGCTTGAACTCCACCTTTATTTCTCTCATTCCTAAGGTGGCTGGGGCAGAAGCTCAAGGATTTTCGTCCCATTAGTCTTGTAAGTGGGATCTACAAGATTATCTCCAAAGTATTGGCAAATAGATTGAGGTTGGTGATGAGCAAGATCATTTCTACTCCTCAGAATGCTTTTGTCAAGGGCAAACAAATCTTGGATTTGGTGCTTATTGTTAGTGAAAGCTTGGATTTCCGCCTGAAGTCAGGAGATCTGGGGTTACTTTGCAAATTAGATATGAAAAAGGTTTTTGATCATGTCAGTTGAGATTTCTTGTTATATATGCTTAGGAGATGCGGATTTGGGCAGAAATGGTGTTCTTGGATTGCTTACTGCATCTCTACGGCCTCCTTCTCAGTCTTCATTAATGGTTCGCCGACGGGTTTTTTCAACAGTTCGAGAGGGGTGAGGCAAGGTGATCCTCTCTCCCCGTTCTTCTTTGTGATTGTAATGGAAGCTTTTAGTAGAATGATGAAGGCCTCGATTGAACATGGACTTTTCTCAGGTTTTGTTGTGGGTAATAGGGGGAGTGAGCAGGTTCACATTTCGCATCTCTTGTTCACAGACGATATGTTGATGTTTTCTGGGGCTTCTCGGGGGCAAGTGCGAACCATAAGCAATTTGCTTACATGCTTTGAATTGGTTTCCGGGCTTAAGGTCAACTTGGCTAAGTCGACTCTTGTGCCGGTTGGCAAGGTGAGTGATATTGGAGCCTTGGCGGATATATTGGGTTGCGAAGTTGGTTCTTTACCTATTACTTATTTGGGCATGCCTTTGGGGGCTCGGTTCAAGGATAAGGCATGTTGGAACGGAGTGGTGGAAAAGTCTGTGAGAACTCTTGCTAGTTGGAAGAGGGCTTATCTATCTAAGGGAGGTAGGATCGCTTTTATAAAGAGTACTTTATCCAATCTCCCCACTTATCTCTTGTCTTTGTTGCCTATTCCAGTAGCGGTGGCGAAGCGCATTGAGTCGATCCAATGTGACTTTCTATGGGGAGGTATGGGTGAGGAATTCAAATTTCACCTCGTGAATTAGTGGAAAGTTTGCTCTCCTATTTGGGAAGGGGGTCTAGGTATTCGTAATTTGAGATGCTTTAATCATGCCTTACTTGGAAAGTGGTTGTGGAGGTATGCTAGTGAACCTGGGGCTTGGTGGAGAAAAGTGGTGGAGGCGAAGTACGGGTCGGAGAGATGGGGGCGGAGGTCCAAAGTTGGAGCGGGTTCTCATGGAAGGGGCTTGTGGAAGTTTATTAGCAAGGAATGGCATCATTTTTCAAATCATATTAGACTCATTCCAGGCGACGGGTCCAGAATCAGCTTTTGGGGGGACGTGTGGTGTGGCAGTGTGCCTCTTTTGGAGATATATCCAGGGTTATACAGTCTGGCCAGCAACAAGGATGCCTTCATTGCGGATAATCTTGATTTGATGAATGGTTCTCGTCAGTGGAATATCAGCTTTGTGAGATCTTTGAATGATTGGGAAGTGGATGATTTGGCGTCTATGTATAGCCTTTGTACTCTTTTAATTTGAACGGTGGGGTTGACAAAATTTGGTGGGTTCCAAATAGGAAGGGAAAGTTTGAGATGAAACCCTTCTACGGTATTCTAAATTCCTTCGGTTTCCCTTTTCCTTGGAAGAGTATATGGCGTACTAAAGCCCCTCCGAGGGTGGCATTCTTTGTGTGGTCGGCAGCACTTGGCAAAATTCTTGGAAAATTTAAGGAAGAGAAATTTTGTGTTGGTCAATAGGTGTGGGATGTGCAAAAAAGAAGAGGAAACTATTGATCATTTACTTATTCATTGTGAGAGTGCCCAATTCTTATGGAATGCCTTCTTTAGTTGCTTTGGCTTGGCTTGGGTTATGCCCCGGAGGGTTGTAGACCTTTTGCATTGTTGGTGGTCGGGGGCGCCACGCAGTGCTGTGGTTTGGAAAATGGTGCAGCTTTGTATCATGTGGTGCCTTTGGTCCGAGAGGAATGAGAGATTTTTCGAGGACTTCGAAAGAAGTTTGGAAGATCTTTTACACTTCTTTTTTATTACTCTTTTCATGTGGGCGGAGGCTTGGCTGGCCCCCACTGTGATTACCTTTTCTGATTTCCTCTTTCTCTTCTCTAGTCCCTCTTTGGCGTTCTCTTGTATACTTCCTGTACTAGGGTTGCGCCTCTCTGCGCTCTTTTTATAAAACATTACTTATCCAAAAAAAATTGCATTTGCAAGGCTAAGATCCATGGGCAAAAAACATGGATTACATAAAATTATATTAATGTGTATATTGCAAACCCTTGCAGCAGCCCAAACCACAAACTGTGCCCCTTGCAGCAAGATTTTTTGATTCTATACTTGCATTACTCATGCATAGTTCCATACATTTATGAAATTTTGTGTGCATTACCCATAAATTCAGTCATTATTTGTAATAGGCAATCGATACTTGACAACTTGCCCCTCGCCTAGTGTGTAAGTTGCTGGGAGCACATCAAGACACCAGATTTGATGCATTAACAAATTAGCTTCATACCTTAAGGTAGCAAGCAATTCTGAGGTACAACCATTTGATTGTTATAAACCAGAAATGCCCTTTTTTACTCAAAGCAAACATAAAGTGCTCATGAAAATTTGTTATTGAGCAGTCCTAACACCTTTTCATCAGTCTCCTTCAGAATCTATTTTTAATCCTCACTATGACCTGCTTATTGAGACAGCTGAAAATGGTATTTTTCAGTTTCAAGATCCTTAATGTTTGCCTAATTGAGGTTTAGACATTACTTAATCATTTCAAAAAGGCTGCGACATACCATTTTTATGATTTCTTTCTATTAAGAATCATACACAAATAATTGAGAATTGTACTTTTCTCATCCCTGAGACATAATGAGAATTCTAGTTTCAATTACTAAAATAAATGTGGCATGCAAGGATTAGATTCATTGCAACACTTGAAAAAATTTAGAGATTTATCTTAAAAGAGTATGGCCTTCATTAAGAACAAAATTTTCCAATATGGATGTCTACAACAATAAGTAAAAATATTTTTGAAACTCCTATTAACAGTTTGTAAAATTCCAACCTATGATGATTTGTCCTAAGATGAATCGCTGATCTACATCCCATGTACGAGTGATTGCACTCAGACTGCTTCCCCCGTGTAACATTCTTATATCTCAAATAATTTGCTCCACTATATACTTCCTTCTTTTTTTTGTAACTTCTTCTATTCAGCTACTCTTTTTTTTTTTTGATTTGGCATTGGGTATCTAGAGCTTTGATCGGACTAATCCCAGGGGACTAGAGGCCCACTTCTATTCAGCTACTTATGTGCATTGATACTTTACTACCAAAGCCAATAATAGGTATTGAAGCAATTTGTCCTTACCTGCCCCTCCCTACCCCAACCCCTCTGGGCACAAAGCATCATACTTCCAACTTGAGCAATGACACGATGACTTGTGATCATGATTGACTATTATGAGTTGATCGCACTAAAGGAACCAAGCTGACCTGGAGATATAACACTTTATATTTCTACATACCTGTAACATGTGAAGAAGGTTACAAGTTGCTTCCGGAAAGTCAGGGCGTAGAACCAGTGCTTGATTGTAGCTTTTTAAAGCAGCTTCAACATGTCCACTGTGAAGTTTTAAAATCAGAACTTTAAGCCATGTGGCATAAATATAAGCTGACACAATTATATACTCAACAAAATGGCTCCATAGCACCTCCAATAATCGCTATGATGTACCTGTCCTTGTAAGCTGAAGCTAGATTTGCATGAGCTTCAGCCATAGCAGGCCGGATGTTGATAGCCTACATAGTCTTGAATGGCTTCACTAACCCTTCCAATCTCCTTGTATGTGTTCCCACGATTGACAAGTCCATCAGCAGCCAAAGGATCAATCCTGAGGACTTCATTGTAGCAAGAGATGGCATCTGCATAATTACCCTGTGCTTGAGGAGAAGCAAATAAAACCAGGACAATGAATATCTGACTCAAGATGCTGGGGAACAGAGCATCTCCACCAGAGAGAGAGAGCAAGAAGAGATGCCGCTACTGCTGTTAGAAAGGAGCAGAAAGTCCGGTTGTTACGGGACAGTGTTGCCTTATAACAGGAAGCAGCAGCACTCAGCATGTTCCTAAATGTGATCAGAGAGTTGTCCATTAGGACAGCTTCTATGCGTGTCACATCTAACAAAGAACTCAAAAGAACCTAATTATCAGATTTCAACAACATATGTGCAACCTACCACTCCATATATATATTGCCAAGATCAGTGAGTGCTTGAGGATGGTTAACTTGCAGGGCAAGACATTGCTTCAGAAAACAACACAAGTATGATGAGCATCATATGAGGAGAAGCATGGAATGAAACTAGGAAAAAGCAAACCAGTAAACGAGGATAGAATGAACCTACACGATAGCATTGAATTGCATCTTCAACTCTTCCAGAATCTTTTAAAGCATTACCCTTATAAAATAACAATAAAAAGAAACACCGGTCTAAATTAAGAGAAGAAGGCAAGTAAAAAAGTACCAATTCACTGTAAAGAATCCAGAATGGTAAGAAACAAAATGACCAACCAAATTATTGTATGCCTCCAAGAATTCTGAGTCAAGAGAAATGGCTTGCTTATAATGGAAAATTGCCATTTCCAGGTTGCTTTGCTCGTAATATATACTGGCCAAATTGGCTGCTCCATGTGTTTTAATGCCATGAATTATCAGTGAAAACTAAGTTAAAGCCATGCAATGGAAAAGAAAAGCTTAAATTTCTATGATCAAGGTAATTTCACATAACAACGTAATTGGATATACAGGACAAAATCATAAAGACCATTATATACAATGTGAATGAATCAGTATCAAGAATATTGAATAAAGCTAAATATATTGGATGTTTGGAAAAGATAAGAACTTCAACAATGTTCTCTCATGCCCTTCATTATGTCAATTCCAATCAAATAATGTACTTTACCCAGAATCAACCTTTCTCAAACACAGCAAGAATAAACCAAAATTAACCCAAAAGAATCACTACAGGCATGCAGCTTACATCCTATAACCACACATCAGGAAGCTAATCTGGCATATTTGAACAGCTACCCTAAAAAAAGCTGCACCGTAAAAAGCTGATGGGCAACCATTGCACAGCTAGAGAAGAAACATCCTCTTTTTCAAAAGAGGATGACCTTTCCAATCCTCCCTTTTTTCTCCTTTCCAACCCCAAACCATTTCTCATATCCTTTTGAAATATTTAACCCTAGATTTTTTTCAAAACTTTTTGATAGGGTCATGCATCAAGGTGGTGCCCTTAAGGGAGAAAATCAACCCAGCCTTATCTTCCACAAGAAGTCCAGTTTCAAGCTGTGCTTTTAACGTGGACAGAGGCACTAAACTAGAAGTTAATGATTTTTATGTGAGAGCAATATGTAGGTAGTGTTTGACTGGAGCTGATGGAAAGCCTTTTTCAGATGGTATAGCTAAAGCAGAGAGGAAAACTTGTCTTTATGAAAAGCTAAACTCAATGTACCTGCTAGAATTTGATGGGGGCAGAAAATCAACATATATGCAGCCATTGGATATTTGGAAGACATGAGGGCTGCAGTGACTCATTACTTTGTACCACCCTAATTACAAGCAACAAGCACAACAGCTATTCATAAGTGGTACAAGGAAGTTATTCGTTGTAACACCACTCCATCACCAAAATATTCCTCTTCCGTAGATTGTCCAAGGTGAGGATTTTTCCTAAAGCCACCGTCCACACAAAAGAAAGCCACAACCAGGGCACGGCTTGAGTTCTTTCTGAGATTGAGAATTGACGCCACAGCCACGACTTGAGAAGAAACATCCAGTTTGGAAGCCTACCACTCCATCACCGTAATATTCCTCTTCCGTAGACTGTCCAAGGTGAGGATTTTTCCTAAAGCCACCGTCCACACAAAATAAAGCCACAACCAGGGCACGGCTTGAGTTCTTTTTGAGATTGAGAATTGATGCCACAGCCAGAGCACTGCTTGAGAAGAAACATCCAGTTTGGAAGCCTAAGAGCTTGTTTGGGATTGTGTTAAGTAGTTTAAAATGTACTTTAAGTACATAAAAAGTTGTGCCAAGCAAAAATTGATATGTTTGATAAAAACACTTTTATGACTTTTTAGCTTTGAAAAAGTCTAAAACAGCATTGTGGGGGGAAGCTAAAAAATGAGGCTTTTTCTATAGACAAAGGCTCTATTTTTCAACCCACTCCCAAACATGGTCTAAGGCTAAGATAAAAATGAAGCAGGAAACCTTTTTGGTCCAAAGATAAGTGTCCACAACAGTTAATCAGGTCAATACCATTATATTTTCTTTTATATTTGGTTTTTCCGTAATTTCTGGTTGAGCCACATTTGTGGGCCTTGATTTTTTTTCCCTATTAGTATGTGAGTCTTATTTAGTTTATGGACTTTGGTTCAGTTCAATTAGGAGTTTGCTTAAAATTCAGTTCTAGTCCTATTAGGAGGACTTAAGATCAAGAGTATACAAGCGTGTCATTGTAGTCAAGTAATTCAGAGTTTAATGGTAAAAAGAGTACTTTAATTCATGGAAAGCTTCTATTCCTAGGGTTAGATTACCGTTGACTTTACTATTCAAACACATTGTTTCCGCATAGGAACAGGTTCAAGATTCTCTGTTTTCTTCCTTTCAATTCCATACCATATCCTTTTCTCATACACTTTTGAAACACTTAACCCTAAATTTTTCCCAAGCTTTTGATACAACAAACCTTCTAAACCTACCTAGAAAACTCTAATTTGTTGCTGCCAGGAAATTTCCAGCTTTTTTTCTAAAACCATAAACCACCACCCTTTTTTTTTTTTTTGATAACACAGGAGAACTTTACTCAGATTAATTGCGTGCATGAGACCATCTGTACAACAATCCTCACTATTAATCAAACTCCTCAGGTAATTGACCCAACCCGCTAGAACCGATGCAGGTAATCCAAGAGCTTTCACCACGATGGGCTAAGCAGTTTATTCTCGTGCCGGAGGCATAACCCACCACCCATTATTAGGTAAGAGAGCTATAAACTGAAAAATAAAAAGGATGTCCTACTTCAAACATAACTGTACAGTGAACAAACTCAGAAGTACTCATACATGTGTAGAAGTTTTGGAAGAATCATCATAGGCCATAACATAGTCTGGTCGCACCTAAAGACGCTGGTAACATACAATAGCCTCTTGAGGCATTCCAGACTGGAAAAGGCAAAAGAAATATCTTGTTTTCTCCAACTACCTGACGAGCATTTTCAGCCACCCAACCGTTTTAGCACAATACAATTAGCTTACCTTATACATTGCGAGATTTAGGTAGCATCAGAAAAACGTTGGTTTGAGCTTTAGCTTCCTGCAAATGAAAAGATGAATTAACAAGCTAAAGAGATTGGTTTGTTACTTATCAAAAAATAAAAATAAAAAAGCTAAAGAAGCAAACCGTACAGTGAGGTACTATCCAACATAAAATACTGTGAGAAGTGAGGACACTATGAATGCCTACCAATGCATACATGCATAATAGATACAATAAATACAAGTCTATAATCAATTTGCTTACTTGTATAAGTGCCTATGAATCCTCCAAAGTGTAATGGATGCCGGAAAGATATGTCAAACTTGTAGGGGTGCTTTGAATACATGAACATTAAATATAAATCCTGAAAAGAAATCGGGCAACAGATCCACTAGCAGCCTATGGGAATAAAATTCCTGATAAAAATGTCTAGGATGGGATTCATCCTATATAAGTTGAAAGGGTTATTGGTGCTGATATTTGGGACTGCTTCTCTAGTTGTTACCTTAATATTAAATGCCATTACGCCTCGACAGAATATATGAGCGTACATGTGTGCCATCATACATACATGCACATGCACAGACACACACAAATGCATGCACAGGCGCATAAAAAGGCATCCACATAGACAAAGCAAGATTAAAAGAGATATGGATCACTTACCTTGTAATATTGGAGAGCCCTGTTAAGATCACCGGCTTCCATGAACAGGCCAGCAAGATTGGACCATACAATTGCAAAATTTGGTTGGATTCGAAGAGCCTCAACATAGCAATTGTATGCCTACACAACACATAATTGATGACTTAAAACAATCTCAGCATGCCCTATCTTAGGGCAGCATTCTCCCTTGCTATTTAGCAACCAAATAACAAATGAAACAACGCATTTTGCTTTGTGGTTGTTGTAACGCTTCATGCTAGTTCAGACCAAAACAAATATGTCTCCTTGTTAGATGGTCAATAATCATTTACAGAAGTTATGCAGTGTTCAGATCAATCCAAACAACTATAGCACACCAATTAAGCTGCATCAAACAGATCATTTTAATGAGAGAGAGAGAGAGTAATGCTAAGCTGTCAATTTCCTGCCTCTTGCAAAACCTTGAGCTTTCATCAAATTCCCAAGGTTACCGTGTGCATCAACCTGCACCAATGAACAGAGATTTCACAATTATCTCATAGAATCCGGTAGATTATAATAAATTTAAATTGAGATGGAACATACCAAACAAGGGTTTAACACAAGAGCCTGATGACAACATTGGGCTGCCTCATTGAATCTTCCTTTCCGCATGTATGCACTTGCTAAGTTTGACCATGCATCAGCAAAATTGGACCGAAGCTGAAAGATAAGAATGTAAACCAAATGACAACCTACTCAGGACAAAGATCCCTGATCAGTTTGAGAAACTCAATGTACATGAATAATTAACTTACAGCTGCAAAGGAGGTTGACAATCAACACAATAAACTTAAAAATGTAATAAAATAGCCATAGCAATCATGTTAAAGTGAGGCAAGGAAAAGAGCAGTCCAATTGGCAATAAACCTAGAAAGGTAGCATCATATAAAGTTAAAACACCACGACACTGAATATACAGATTAATTGTCTGTGTGAACAAAAAAAAATGAACCAAACCAGCAGAACTCCAATGGAACAGGCCATCTTTTGGTTTGAGAAAGCTATTCAACAAAAAGACAGTTGGAATTAAAAAAAATACTCTTACCAAGATTGCCAGTCTGTGCATAGATAATCACTGTTTACAGAATAAACAGGTTTTAAAAAGAAAAAACTAAGCAATCAAATCAACAATCCTTTGTGTAATGATGGTCCAAATGTGGTAAATTATGAAGAACTGCAGCTGATGCGATATAATGAATAGCAATCACTACATTTATCTTGTTTTCATTGCTTGAGAAAGGTTATAACCCAAGTGCAATATCTGATAAGAACTTGCAGGGAAAGAATAATAGAAAACATAAATGACAAATTATCAATCCCACATGCTTTCAAACAGTAAAGATTAAAGAATTGGAGTACTAGGTGACAGGTACAGCTGTAACAAACCTCAATAGCAATCAAATAGTAGCGGATTGCAAAATCAATATTTCCTTTCTCCTGTTACAAGAAAACACAAGTATCATTCATTAGACCTTCATAGCCTAAATACTTGAAGAGTGGCAACCATCTAAGATGCGTAAAGTATACCTTCCATGCATTTGCCATATTTCCATAGCACTCAGCAAAGCGGGGATCAATTCGAAGAGCTTCCTCATTTTTTGCAATGCACATATCAAAATCATGCAACTAAAAAAGAATAAGGTAGAGATATTAGGATCAGATGCATAAAACACACAATCCCTTACTCTTCATAGAACATTTGCAACATCATCTAGGGCACTAAAGAAGGAATGATTATACAATATAAGATAGTTAAGAGTCAAATTGAAAAATTAACAACCTGATAATGGATTGCACCCAACAGAAGAAGATTATCAGTACGCTGTGGGTTTCTCTCATAAACAGCATTGCTGTGTTCCAATGCCTGCTTAAAATTTCCAGCTTTGTACATCTGATGAGCAAGGGCCATGAGCATGCCTTCATCAACTGCAGTATAACGGAAAAAAAAAAAAAACCATATAAAAAAAAAAATCAGCAACAGGACATGAAAATTTTGAACATCAACGCAATTAAGAAGAGGGGGTGAGGGACCTTGGAGAAAACAGAAACAACATGAAAATAATCAATACATCCTCAGATACACATCGAGGGCATAAAAGCCACATCACATTGAGTGGAATCTAAAATGAAATATCTATTAACCTTGCTCTTTTATGCCCACAATTGACGGTGATTTATTAGGATGTTTCAAGTTCATGGAGAAATTCCCTTCTTCAACTATTCCAGTCACATCAATTGGCTTTTCAATGAATGGACTGAAAATTGAATCACAAGCAGAGATTCTAAAACTACAATAGCAAAAAACTCTTAAGAAAATCAGGCAGAATTTAAAATCTTGTATATTTTAACACCAATTGGTTGTGATTGAAGGATAGTTGATCCAATTCAAGTTTACTGCATGCTTAGGGGTGGGCAAAAACCCGCCCAACCAGATCCGACCCGCCCCGATCCGCCCAAAATCCTTACATGTCGGTTGAAAACACCAAACCCTTACATGTCGGTTCGGGTCGGTCCACGGGTTCACTTTTTAAAAAGGGGTGGGTACCCGACCCGCCCGCAAACTTAAAGAACAAAAACCCCTAGATTCCTAAGTTCCTCACTTCCTCTTCTTTTTTTTTTTAATTTTTTTTTTCACTCAGCCGCACCCTCTCCTGTCTCCTGCTCTCTCTGATATTGGTGAAAATTTTGATCAGGGTTGTTCACGTTGATAAAAGGAAGGGATCGAATTGGGTATGTTAGGTTTTTTTTTTTTATTATTAATTGAAAGAGGGGGCAAAGTTTTTTAAAAAAAAAAATAATAATTAAAAGGGAACACAAATATTATGATTTTTGGACACATATATTATTTTTGGGAGTAAAACTAAGAAAAAAAAATTAAAAGGGAACACAAATATTACTTTGGGAGGACAAAAATATCATTTTGGAGGGACAAATTTATAAAATTGGTAGATTTTTTAAGGCAATTTAAGAAAACTTGGAAAGGAATGTCCCCTCACCCCCAAGCTGCAGGTCCACCCTTGATGGAAAAGATTCCAATTAATGATTAATGCATGCATGTATAAGTTTGTTTTCAATTATGCCATGATTATATCATCAAATAGTTTCAACCAACTTCATGTGCTAAATTATGGATTCAACCAACTTCATGTGCTAAATTGTATTTCTGTTATTACAAAAAAAAAAAATGGTATTAAATAGTAGGATTTTAGTGATACATTCTATACTTAAAAATGTTCGAAGTTTTTTTTTTTTAATAAAAAAATTTAAATATATTCTTACATGCACCAATTAAGTTATATTATATTATAAATAACATATTTTTGTGTAAGAACTTGAGGATTTTAATTATATTATAAATTATACAATTTTTTTAGAGTTATATATTTGATTTTCATAATAAAAAACCGTGTCTTCATCCTATATGATTCTGGTTGTAGATCATTTGGGAAGAACCATGGCCTTCAAATCTGGAAGTTGGATATACTTTTTTTTTGGACACTTCACTAACCCCATAAATTTTAGTGATTTTTGCAAACACCCTCCAACATTCAAAAACTGTCACCTTGATGTATCAAAGTTTATTTTTTTCTCACTTTGCCTCTTTCTCCTACGACTGGTATAGGGGTGGCCGAAACTACCTTAGGCCCTTGGGGGTGGTGTGGCCACTCCCAAAAGACTAAAACCCATTCTTTTTTTTGTGGCCTTTTGAGGGTGGCCGGTGTGACAACCCGCTTCATAAAACATGATTTAAATTTTTTTTTTTCATTTTAAAAACAATAACTCACAATAAAGCGGATTGTCACAGTGGCATGGCAATACCGCGGTATGCCACGAACCCATGTATTAACCTGATTGACAATATAATAAGTCTCACAGATCTATATGCATTGTCTATAATAAATCAGAGTTTACATCTTTGCAGCAGAACATAAATAATACTAGACATAACATAACATGTCAGAGCTGACAATACATGTAAGTGAATAAAGTTTTACATATCAAATAATGGTTATACAAAAGTGTCACATGCGACACATGCTATATACAAAAATACCTACATCTAAACATATACATAAAAGCTTTACCAAATGGGACAAACAACTTGCCAACCAAGTTGAATCCTGACGCGTTTAGACCTCAAACATCATAGTCAAATTACAAGGCTACAAAATCCTCATCTACTGTATCTGAACCTGCAACCACAACATCAACTGCACCCGGGAACCGGGATACAGGTGGAATTTTGAGCCCACCACCTCTATAAAATAGAGACCTCAGCAGTATAGAACTCACTAGGCTTTTCAAAACAGTCATCATTTGAAAACATACTATATTAGCTGTGAGAGTATACGTAAGCCCGCTTATCCGCCTCGGGACATGCGCATACTAACCCATCTAACTTTATACATACTTAAAATCATATAACTTAGCAATAAATCATAATAAAGTCATCATGCATCATCCATCCATAACGATGTACATATGCACGGTTGCATCTCCTTCTCATATGCACATTGATACGTCTAGCATAAAAATCATCAGAAAATATCATAAATCATCATAAATTGAAAGCCATAATGCATCATCCATCCGTGATAATGTACATATACACGGTTACATCTTCCGTCTCATATACACATTGAAACGTCTAGCATAGAAATCATCTTAAAACATCATATGGAACCATTCATATCAATATACATTATGTGCAGTTGCATCTCCTGCACATAGGCATATAGATACACATAGCTTAAAAAACTTACATAAACCAATATCATCATCGTAAAGACATATGCCATGCATGCTTATGCAACATCATTTTCTTCATATCATTCATACATATACATAAACATCATCTTCTTCATATCATTCATACATATACATAAACATCATCTTCTTCATATCATTCGTACATGTACATAAACATCATCATCTCCTTCATATCATCATCATTAACATATAACATATATAACATCATTATCATTAAGTACGGGCTATCTTCTACGATAGTGTGAGGTCAACTCATCACTACCGGAGTTGTATCACCATTTCCATTTAAATGCTCATGCTCATGCTTATGTCCATGTACATAAATGCTCATCTCATAAATATCCATATCATAAAATCATATACTCATAACATAATCATCATATCATCTTGTAAACTCATAAATGCTCATAAAAGCCATTTTTCAAAATATCTTATAAAACAACATTAACTCAAAAAAGCATCATAAAACTTAAACCATGAAATATCATTAAATCATTTAATCATCATAAAACTTAAATCATGAAACATCATTAAATCAATTACTCATCATAAAACATCTTTTTAGGATGGCCGGACCACCCCTTGGCCATGGGGTTGGTTCAACCAAACTGGCAGCGGGTGTAGCTCTAACCACCCACGGAGCCACCCCCGATTTCTTTTGCTTCTTCTTCTTTTTTTTTTTTTAAATTTAATTTTCCTTTTATAAAGATGGCCAAAACAACGCCGTTTTGGCTTGGGTGAGTATTGTAGTTTTAGAATGAAAGTTAAATTTGGTTTTGCGTTTTATTTTTCTCATGTGTTGCGTAAATGCGAAAATAATAACTAAAAGAAAGTTTTGTGCCATAAATCTAGGGAAAATCAAAGAAGCTGTTGTTATTGCTCTCACGTAGCCATCGTGCATTGGCCCCATTCCCTTCCCAGTTCCCGCGTTCTCTTCTCATTTTTCTCTTCCAACACCCAACCTCTCTCTCTCTCTAATTTTCTCTTTCCCGCTTCTTCTCCCTCTCTCGCTCTGTGACACTTGCTTCCCACTCCTCCTTTCCTCGGACATCTCTCTTCGCTCAACCAACAATGAAACAATCGCCGGTATGGACTCTCTCTTTCTGGGTTTATTTGGGATATTTGGTATGTTTAGTTGCTGAGAAAATGTGGCTTCTTTTGCCGGTGTTTGGCTCTGTTTGGATTTGATTTGTTTGTTTTGACTCTATTAATTATCAATTTGGTATAGATTTAACCAATTTTTTCTATTAAGAATCATCTTTCCTCCCTCCTTCGGTTTTAGGATTATGAATCATATGTTGCGACATTATGTTATTATCGATTTAGCACAGGATTTTCCTTTTGTATCTTGACTATTTTTTTCTTTTCTTTTCTATGTAGCAGAAGATGAGAAAAACAGATAAAATTGTGATGGTTGTAGTCTTCACAATCACTGGAGCAGTGGGATTCTGATTCTTATGTTGCGGCATTATGTTATTATCGATTTAGCATGAGGTTTTCCTTTTGTATCCTGACTATTTTTTTTTCTTTTCCTATGTAGCAGACGATGAGAAAAACAGCTGGCTATGTGAAGTTTACAGTCTCCACAGTCATTGTAGCAGTTGGAACAGTGCATGTGGCAGAGGTTACTGACATGTGCTTTCGTTCCTAGCTATCTCCACGGCAAAAGTTATGAGCTTATTTAATTCAATTGATGCAAAATTGAAGGACTTTCATCGTGAGATTGCCCAGATGGAGGCAATTGAAGCTGATTTGAAGTATCAAGGGGAGACGATGTCCCAACTCTTGGAAGCAGTGAGGATGAAGGGGAAGAAGGCGATATCCCGACAGATACCATATACAAAAATACCTACATCTAAACATACACATAAAAGCTCTACCAAATGGGACAAACAACTTGCCAAACAAGTTGATCCCCCGACGCATTTAGACCTCAAACATCATAGCCCAATTACAAGGCCATACAAAATCCTCATCTACTGTCTCTGAACCTGCAACCACAACATTAACTGCACCCCGGAAACCGGGATACAAGTGAAATTATGAGCCTATCACCTCTATAAAATAGAGACCTCAAATATAGAACTCATTAGGCTTTTCAAAACAGTCATCATTTGAAAACATACTATATTAGCTGTGAGAGTATACGTAAGCCCGCTTATCCGCTTCAGGACATGCGCATACTAACCCATCTAACTTTATACATACTTAAAATCATATAACTTAGTAATAAATCATATTAAAAGTCATCATGTATCATCAATGCATCTCTCTCTTATATGCACATTGATACGTCTAACATAAAAATCATCAAAAACATCATAAATCATCATAAACTGAAAGCTATAATGCATCATCCATCTGACGATGTACATATGCACGGTTACATCTTCTATCTCATATGCACATCAAATGTCTAGCATAAAAAATCATCATAAAACATCATATGCAACCAATCACATAAACCAATCTTATCATCGTAAAGTCATATGCAATAGACATATATGCAAAATCATCTTCTTCATATCATTCATACACATACATAAACATTATCTTCTTTATATCATTCGTACATGTACATAAATATCATCATCTCCTTCACATCATCATCATAAACATATAACATATATAACATCATTATCATTAAATATGGACCATCTTCTACGATAGTATGAGGTCAATTCATTACTACCAGAGTTATATCACCGTTTCTATTTTGTATGGGCTAGCTTCTACGATAGTGTGACGTCAACTCATCACTACCGAAGTTGTATCACCATTTCCATTTAAATGCTCATGCTCATGCTCATTTTCATGTACATAAATGCTCATTTCATAAATATTCATATCATAAAATCATATACTCATAACATAATCATCATATCATCTTGAAAACTCATAAATGCTCATAAAAGTCATTTTTCAAAATATCTTATAAAACAAAATTAACTCAAAAAAGCATCATAAAACTTAAACCATGAAATATCATTAAATCATTTAATCATCATAAAACTTAAATAATGAAACATCATTAAATCAATTACTCATCATAAAACATCTTTTTGGTGGACCACCCCTTGGCCATGGGGGTGGTTGAAAGCTGCCGGGTGTAGCTCCAACCACCTCGAGCCACCTTCTGGGCCACCCCTCAATTTCTTTTGTTTTTTCTTTCTTTCTTTTTTTTTTTTAATTTAATTTTTATAAAAGATGGCCAAAACGACGCTGGCTTGGCTAGTATTGTAGTTTTAGAATGAAGCTAAATTTGGTTTTATGCTTTTATTTTCTCATGTGTTATGAATGTGAAAATAATAATCAAAAAGTAGTTTTAGCCATAAATCTAGGGAAAAATCAAAGAAGCTGTTGTTATTGCTCTCACGTAGCCATCGTGCATTGGCCCCATTCCCTTCCCAATTCCCGCGTTCTCTTCTCGTTTTCCCTTTCAACACCCGGCCTCTCTCTCTCTAACTTTCTC
This sequence comes from Carpinus viminea, assembly GCA_013348765.1. Taxonomy (NCBI): domain Eukaryota; kingdom Viridiplantae; phylum Streptophyta; class Magnoliopsida; order Fagales; family Betulaceae; genus Carpinus; species Carpinus viminea. The sequence continues at coordinate 27,767,836 of CP054668.1, forward strand.
TTTCCCGCTTCTTCTCCCTTTCTCGCTCTATGATCACTGTGCTCCCACTCACTCCTCTCCGTCGGACCGTCTCTCTCTCGCGCCAGCCAACAATGAAGACAATCGGCCAAGTATGGACTCTCTTTCTGGGTTTATTTGGGATATTTGGCTCTGTTTGGTTGCTGAGAAAATGTGGCTTCTTTACCGTTGTTTGGCTCTGTTTGGATTTGATTTGTTTGTTTTGACTCTATTAATTATCAATTAGGTATAGATTTAACCAATTTTTTCTATTAAGAATCGTCTTCCCCCCCCCCGTTTTAGGATTATGAATCATATGTTATGACATTATGTTATTATCGATTTAGCGTAGGGTTTTCCTTTTATATCTTGACTATTTTTTTTTCTTTTCTATGTAACAGAAGATGAGTAAAATAGATAAAATTGTGATGGTTGCAGTCTCCACAATCACTAGAGTAGTGAGATTCTGATTTTCATGTTGCAGCATTATATTATTATCGATTTAGCATGAGGTTTTCCTTTTGTATTCTAATTATTTTTTTTCTTTTCCTATGTAGCGATGAGAAAAACAGTTGGCTATGTAAAGTTTGCAGTCTCCACAGTCATTGTAGCAGTGGGAACAGTGCAAGCGGCAGAGATTACTGACATGTGCTTTCGTCCTATAGCTACCCCCACGGCAAAAGTGATGAGCTTGTTGAATTCAATTGATGCTAAATTGAAGGACTTTCATCGTGAGATTGCCTAGTTGGAGGCAATTGAAGCTGATTTGAAGTATCAAGGGGAGGCGATATCCCAACTCTTGGAAGCAGTGAGAAAGAAGGAGAAGAAGGCGATATCCCGACACATGCCATATACAAAAATACCTACATCTAAACATATACATAAAAGCTCTACCAAATGGGACAAACAACTTGCCAAACAAGTTGATCCCCCGACGCGTTTAGACCTCAAACATCATAGCCCAATTACAAGGCTACAAAATCTTCATCTATTGTTTCTGAACCTGCAACCACAATATTAACTGCACCCCGAAAACCGGAATACAAGTGAAATTATGAGCTCATCGCCTTTATAAAATAAAGACCTCAGTAGTATAGAACTCACTAGGCATTTCAAAACAATCATCTTTTGAAAACATACTATATTAGCTGTGAGAGTATACGTAAGCCCGCTTATTCGCCTTAGGACATGTGCATACTAACCCATCTAACTTTATACATACTTAAAATCATATAACTTAACCATAAATCATATTAAAAGTCATCATGTATCATCGAATCCATAACAATATACATATGCACGATTGCATCTCTCGTCTAATATGCACAATGATACGTCTAACATAAAAATCATCAGAAAACATCATAAATCATCATAAACTGAAAGCCATAGTGCATCATCCATCCGTGACGATGTACATATGCACGATTACATCTTCTATCTCATATGTACATTGAAACGTCTAGCATAGAAATCATTATAAAACATCATATTCAATCATTCATATTAATATATGTTATGCACAATTGCATTTCCTGCACATAGGCATATGGATACACCTAACTTAAAAACTTACATAAACCAATCATCATCGTAAAGTCATATGCAATGCATGCTTATGCAACATCATCTTCTTCATATCATTCATACATATACATAAACATCATCTTCTTCATATCATTCGTACATGTACATAAACATCATCATCTCCTTCATATCATCATCATAAACATATAACATATATAATATCATTATCATTAAGTATGGGCCATCTTCTACGATAGTGTGAGGTCAACTCATTACTACCAGGGTTGTATCACCGTTTCCATTTTGTATGGACTATCTTCTACGATAGTGTGAGGTCAACTCAACACTACCAGAGTTGTATTACCGTTTCCATTTAAATGCTCATGCTCATGTCCATGTACATAAATACTCATCTCATAAATATCCATATCATAAAATCATATACTCATAACATAATCATCATATCATCTTGTAAACTCATAAATGCTCATAAAAGTCATTCTTCAAAATATCTTATAAAACAACATTAACTTAAAAAAGCATCATAAAACTTAAACCATGAAATATCATTAAATCATTTAATCATCATAAAACTTAAATCATGAAACATCATTAAATCAATTACTCATCATAAAACATCTTTTTAGGATGGCCGGACCACCCCCTTGGCCATGGGGTGGTTCGACCAAACTGGCAGCGGGTGTAGCTCCAACCACCCACGGAGCCACCCTCGATTTCTTTTTCTTCTCCTTCTTTCTTTTTTTTTTTTAAATTTAATTTTCATTTTAAAAAAATGGCCAAAATGACGCTGCTCGCTTGGGAGTATTGTAGTTTTAGAATGAAAGCTAAATTTGGTTTTGCGTTTTATTTTTCTCATGTATTGCGTAAATGCGAAAATAATAATCAAAAGTAGTTTTGTGCCATAAATCTAGGAAAAATCAAAGAAGCTGTTGTTATTGCTCTCACGTAACCATCGTGCATTGGCCCCATTCCCTTCCCAGTTCCCGCGTTCTCTTCTCGTTTTTCTCTTTCAACACCTGGCCTTTCTCTCTCTAACTTTCTCTTTCCCGCTTCTTCTCCCTTTCTCGCTCTATGATCACTGTGCTCCCACTCACTCCTCTCCGTCGGACCGTCTCTCTCTCGCGCCAGCCAACAATGAAGACAATCGGCCAGGCATGGACTCTCTCTTTCTGGGTTTATTTGGGATATTTGGCTCTGTTTGGTTGCTGAGAAAATGTGGCTTCTTTTGCCGGTTGTTTGGCTCTGTTTGGATTTGATTTGTTTGATTTGACTCTATTAATTATCAATTAGGTATAGATTTAACCAATTTTTTCTATTAAGAATCGTCTTTTCCCCTTTTAGGATTATGAATCATATGTTGCGACATTATGTTATTATCGATTTAGCGTAGGGTTTTCCTTTTGTATCTTGACTATTTTTTTCTTTTCTATGTAGCGAAGATGAGAAAAACAGATAAAATTGTGATGGTTGCAGTCTCCACAATCACTGGAGCAGTGGGATTCTGATTCTCATGTTGCGACATTATATTATAATCGATTTAGCATGAGGTTTTCCTTTTGTATCCTTACTATTTTTTCTTTTCCTATGTAGCAGACGATGAGAAAAACAGCTGGTATGTGAAGTTTGCAGTCTCCACAGTCATTGTAGTAGGAGCAGTGCATACGGTAGAGGTTACTGACATGTGCTTTCGTCTTGCAGCTATCTCCACGGCAAAAGTTATGAGCTTGTTTAATTCAATTGATGCTAAATTGAAGGACTTTCATCGTGAGATTGCCCAGTTGGAGGCAATTGAAGCTGATTTGAAGTATCAAGGGAGGCGATATCCCAACTCTTGGAAGCAGTGAGGAAGAAGGGAAGAAGGCGATATCCCGACACATGCCATATACAAAAATACCTACATCTAAACATATACATAAAAGCTCTACCAAATGGGACAAACAACTTGCCAAACAAGTTGATCCCCCGACGCGTTTAGACCTCAAACATCATAACCCAATTACAAGGCTACAAAATCCTCATCTACTGTCTCTGAACCTGCAACCACAACATTAATTGCACCTCGAGAACCGGGATACAAGTGAAATTATGAGCCCATCGCCTTTATAAAATAGAGATCTCAGCAGTATAGAACTCACTAGGCTTTTCAAAATAGTCATCATTTGAAAACATACTATATTAGCTGTGAGATTATACATAAGCCCGCTTATCCACCTCAGGACATGCGCATACTAACCCATCTAACTTTATACATACTTAAAATCATATAACTTAGCAATAAATCATATTAAAAGTCATCATGTATCATCGAATCCATAACGATGTACATATGCACGGTTGCATTTGTCTCATATGCACATTGATACGTCTAACATAAAAATCATCAGAAAACATCATAAATCATCATAAACTGAAAGCTATAATGCATCATCCATCCGTGACGATGTACATATGCACGGTTACATCTTCCATCTCATATGCACATTGAAACGTCTAGCATAGAAATCATCATAAAACATCATATGCAACCATTCATATCAATATAAGTTATGTACAGTTGCATCTCCTGCACATAGGCATATGGATACGCCTAGCTTAAAAACTCACATAAACCAATCTCATCATCTTAAAGTCATATGCAATGCATGCTTATGCAACATCATCTTCTTCATATCATTCATACATATACATAAACATCATCTTCTTCATATCATTCGTACATGTACATAAACATCATCATCTCCTTCATATTATCATCATAAACATATAACATATATAATATCATTATCATTAAGTATGGGTCATCTTCTACGATAGTGTGAGGTCAATTCATTACTATCAGAGTTGTATCACCGTTTCCATTTTGTATGGGCTAGCTTCTACGATAGTGTGAGGTCAACTCATCACTACTGGAGTTGTATCACCGTTTCCATTTAAATGCTCATGCTCATGCTCATGTCCATGTATATAAATGCTCATTTCATAAATATTGATATCATAAAATCATATACTCATAACATAATCATCATATCATCTTGTAAACTCATAAATGCTCATAAAAGTCATTCTTCAAAATATCTTATAAAACAACATTAACTCAAAAAAGCATCATAAAACTTAAACCATAAAATATCATTAAATCATTTAATCATCATAAAGTGTAAATCATGAAACATCATTAAATCAATTACTCATCATAAAACATCTTTTTAAGATGGCCGGACCACTCCCTTGGCCATGGGGGTGGTTTGACACAGCGTGTGCTCAACCACCTCTCGGAGCCTCCTTGGCCACCCTCGATTTCTTTGCTTTTTCTTTCTTTTTTTTAATTTAATTTTTCTTTTATAAAGATGGCCAAAACGCTTTCGTTGTCGAAAATGTGGCTTCTTTGTTGTTTAGAATGAAAGCTAAATTTTGATTTTGTGTTTTATTTTTGACTCATGTAATTATCAATTAGGTATAGATAACCAATATTAAGAATAGTTTTGTGCCATTTTAGGATCAAAGAATCATGTGTTATTGCATTATGTTAATCATATTTAGCATTGGTTTCCTTTTATCTTCTCTTTTTTTTTTCTCTTTCTTAAGATGCCTTTCTCTATCTTTCTCTTTCCTGCTTTCTTTCTCATGTTCATTATGTTATTATCACTATGAGGTTTTCCTTTGTATCTTGACTATCTTTTCTATGTAGCCAAAACAATGAAGACAATTGGCTATGCATGGACTCTCTCCACAGGTTTATTGTAGATTTGAACTTTGGTTCGAGAAAATGTGCTTCTTTTGCTCTTGGCAAAAGTGATGATTGTTTAATTCAATTGATACTAAATTGAAGGACTTTCATCGTGAGATTGCCCAGTTGGAGGCAATTGAAGCTGATTTGAAGTATCAAGGGGAGGCGATATCCCAACTCTTGGAAGCAGTGAGGATGAAGGGGAAGAAGGCGATATCCCGACAGATGCCATATACAAAAATACCTACATCTAAACATATACATAAAAGCTCTACCAAATGGGACAAACAACTTGCCAAACAAGTTGATCTCCCGACGCGTTTAGACCTCAAACATCATAGCCCAATTACAAGGCTACAAAATCCTCATCTACTATCTCTGAACCTGCAACCACAACATTAACTACACCCCGAAAACCGGGATACAAGTGAAATTATGATCCCATCGCCTCTATAAAATAGAGACCTCAGAAGTATAGAACTTTATAGGCTTTTCAAAACAGTCATCATTTGAAAACATACTATATTAGCTGTGAGAGTATACGTAAGCCCGCTTATCAACTTCAGGACATGCGCATACTAACCCATCTAACTTTATACGTACTTAAAATCATATAACTTAGCAATAAATAATATTAAAAGTCATCATGTATCATCGAATCCATAACGATGTACATATGCACGGTTACATCTCTCGTGTCATATACATATTGATACATCTAGCATAAAAATCATCATAAAACATCATAAATCATCACAAACTGAAAGCTATAATGCATCATCCATTCGTGACGATGTACATATGCACGGTTACATCTTCCATCTCATATGCACATTCAAACGTCTAGCATAGAAATCATCATAAAACATCATATGCAACCAATCATATCAATATACGTTATGTACAGTTGCATCTCCTGCACATAGGCATATGGATACGCCTAGCTTAAAAACTCACATAAACCAATCTTATCATCATAAAGTCATATGCAATGCATGCTTATGCAACATCATCTTCTCATATCATTCATACTTATACATAAACATCATCTTCTTCATATCATTCGTACATGTACATAAACATCACCATCTCCTTCATATCATCATCATAAACATATAACATATATAACATCATTATCATTAAGTATGGGTCATCTTCTACGATATTGTGAGGTCAACTCATTACTATCAGAGTTGTATCACCGTTTCCATTTTGTATGGGCTAACTTCTACGATAGTGTGAGGTCAACTCATCACTATTGGAGTTGTATCACCGTTTCCATTTAAATGCTCATGTCCATGTACATAAATGCTCATCTCATAAATATTGATATCATAAAATCATATACTCATAACATAATCATCATATCATCTTGTAAACTCATAAATGCTCATAAAAGTCATTCTTCAAAATATCTTATAAAACAACATTAACTCAAAAAAGCATCATAAAACTTAAACCATGAAATATCATTAAATCATTTAATCATCATAAAATGTAAATCATGAAACATCATTAAATCAATTACTCATCATAAAACATCTTTTTAAGATGGCCGGACCACTCCCTTGGCCATGGGGGTGGTTTGACCAAACTGGCAGCGGGTGTAGCTCCAACCACCCTCGGAGCCACCCTTGGGCCACCCTCGATTTCTTTTGCTTTTTCTTCTTTCTTTTTTTTTAATTTAATTTTCTTTTATAAAGATGGCCAAAACGACGTCGTTTCGGCTTGGGCGAGTATTGTAGTTTTAGAATGAAAGCTAAATTTTGTTTTGTGTTTTATTTTTCTCATGTGTTGCGTAAATGGGAAAATAATAATCAAAAGTAGTTTTGTGCCATAAATCTAGGAAAAATCAAAGAAGCTGTTGTTATTGCTCACGTAATCATCGTGGTACTATTCCCTTCCCCAGTTCCGCGTTCTCTTCGTTTTCTCTTTCAACACTTGGCCTTTCTCTATCTAACTTTTTTCCGCTTCTTCTCCTTTCTCGCCTATGACCACTGTGCTCCACTCACTCCCTCCGTGGACCGTCTCTCTCGCTCACAACAATGAAGACTATCGGCCGTATGGACTCTCTCTTCAGGTTTATTTGGGATATTTGGCTCTATTTGGTTCTGAGAAAATGTGGCTTCTTTTCGGTGTTTGGCTCTGTTTGATTTGATTTGTTTATTTTGACTCATTAATTATCAAATTAGGTATAGATTTAACCAATTTTTTTTTTAAGAATCATCTTTTCCCTTTTTGGATTATGAATCTCATGTTGCGACATTATGTTATTATCTATTTAGCATGAGTTTTCCTTTTGTATCTGACTATTTTTTTTTCTTTTATATGTAGCAGAAGATGAAAAAAAGCTAGAATTGTGATAGTCTGTTACAATCCACAATCACGGAGTGGGATTCTTCTCATGTTGCGACATTATGTTATTTATCGATTTAGCATGGGATTTTTCCTTTGTATATCACTATTTTTTCTTTTCTATGTAGCAAGATAAAAAACAGCTATTATGAAGTTTGTCTCCAAATCATTGTAGCATAAACAATCGACTAGGTTATTGACATAATGTTGCGTCTCACTACCCCATGGCAAAAGTTATGAGTTCCATTGAATTCATTGATGCTAAATTGAAGGACTTTCATCTTAGATTCTGAGTCAATTGAATTGATTTGAATCATAGGGGATTGATATCCCAACTCTTGGAAGCAGTGAGGAAGAAAGGGAAGAAGGCGATATCATGCCTATACAAAAAAATACTACTAAACATATACAAAAGCTCTAAATGGGATAAACAACTTTAACCAAGTTGATTGATTAGACCTCAAACATCATACCCAATTACAAGGCTACAAAAACACATTTCAATCCTAATCACTAATGCTATAGGAATTATAATTTTCAATACCCATATCATAAAATCATATAGTCATAACATAATCATCATATCATCTTGTAAACTCATAAATGCTCATAAAAGCCCTTCTTCAAAATATCTTATAAAACATCATTAACTCAATAAAGCATCATAAAACTTAAACTATGAAATATCATTAAATCATTTAATCATCATAAAACTTAAATCATGAAACATTATTAAATCAATTACTCATCATAAAACATCTTTTTAAGGTCGCCGGACCACCCTTTTGGCCATGGGGGTGGTTCAACCAAACTGGCAGCGGGGGTAGCTCAAACCACCCACGGAGCCACCCTTGGAGCCACCCCCGATTTCTTTTTCTTCTTCTTCTTTCTTTTTTTTTTTAAATTTAATTTTCATTTTAAAAAGATGGCCAAAACGACGTCGTTTCGGCTTGGGTGAGTATTGTAGTTTTAGAATGAAAGCTATATTTGGCTTTGCATTTTATTTTTCTCATGTGCTGCATAAATGTGAAAATAATAACCAAAATGTAGTTTTGTGCCATAAATCTAGGAAAAATCAAAGAAGTTGCTGTTATTGCTCTCACGTAGCCGTTGTGCATTGGCCCCATTCCCTTACCAGTTCCCGCGTTCTCTTCTCGTTTTTCTCTTCCAACACCCGGCCTCTCTCTCTCGACTTTCTCTTTCCGCTTCTTCTCCCTCTCTCGCTTCTATGATCACTGCTCACTCACTCCTCCGTTGACCGTCTCTCTCTCGCTCCAGCCAGCAATGAGTACTATCGGTCAAGTATGGACTCTTTCTTTCTGGGTTTATTTGCGATTTTTGACTCTATTTGGTTGCTGAGAAAATGTGGCTTCTTTTGCCGGTGTTTGGCTCTGTTTGGATTTGATTTGTTTATTTTGACTCTGTTAATTATCAAATAGGTATAGATTTAACCAATTTTTTCTCTTAAGAATCGTCTTTTCCCTCCCTTTTAGGATTATGAATCTCATGTTGCGGCATTATGTTATTATCAATTTAGCATGGGATTTTTCTTTTGTATCCTGACTATTTTTTTTCTTCTTTATGTAGCAGAAGATGACAAAAACAGTTAGAATTGTGATGGTTGCAGTCTCTACAATCACTGGAGTAGTGGGATTCTGATTCTTATGTTGCGACATTATGTTATTATTGATTTAGTATGAGGTTTTCCTTTTGTATCCTGACTATTTTTTTTTCTTTTTCTATGTAGCAGACGATGAGAAAAATAGCTGTCTATGTGAAGTTTGCAATCTCCACAGTCATTGTAGCAGTGAGAACAGTGCAGACGGCAGAGGTTATTGACATGTGCTTTCGTCCTACAGCTACCCCCACGACAAAAGTTATGAGCTCATTGAATTCAATTGATGCTAAATTGAAGGACTTTCATCGTGAGATTGCCCAGTTGGAGTCAATTGAAGTTGATTTGATGCATCAAGGGGATGCGATATCCCAACTCTTGGAAGTAGTGAGGAAGAAGGGGAAGAAGGCGATATCCCGACACATGCCATATACAAAAATACCTACACCTAAACATTTACATAAAAGCTCTACGAAATGGGACAAACAACTTGCCAACCAAGTTGATCCCCTGACGCGTTTAGGCCTCAAACATCATAGCCCAATTACAAGGCTACAAAATCCACATTTACTGTCTCTGAACCTGCAATCACAACATTAACCGCACCCCGGGAACCGGGATACAAGTGGAATTATGAGCCCACTGCCTCTATAAAATAGAGACGTCAGCAGTATAGAACTTACTAGGCTTTTCAAAATAGTTATCATTTGAAAACATATTATATTAGCTGTGAGAGTATACGTAAGCCCGTTTATCAGTCTCGGGACATGCGCATACTAACCTATCTAACTTTATACATACTTAAAATCATATAACTTAGCAATAAATCATATTAAAAGTCATCATGTATCATCCGTCCATAACGATATACATATGCACGGTTGCATCTCTCGTCTCATATACACATTGATACGTCTAGCATAAAAATCATCATAAAACATCATAAATCATCATAAACTGAAAGCCATAATGCATCATCTATCCGTGACGATGTATATATGCACAGTTACATCTTCTGTCTCATATGCACATTGAAACGTCTAGCATAGAAATCATCATAAAACATAATATGCAATCATTCATATCCATATATGTTATGTGCAATAGCATCTCCTACACATAGGCATATGGATACGTCTAGCTTAAAAACTCGCATAAGCCAATCTCATCATCGTAAAGCCATAGGCCATGCATGCTTATGCAATATCATCTTCTTCATATCATTTATACATATACATAAACATCATCTCCTTCATATCATCATCATAAACATATAACATATATAACATCATTATCATTAAGTACGGGCCATCTTCTATGATAGTGTGAGGTCAACTTATCACTACTGGAGTTGTACCACCGTTTTCATTTAAATGCTCATGCTCATGTCCATGTATATAAATGCTCATCTCATAAATATCCATATCATAAAATCATATACTCATAACATAATCATCATATCATCTTGTAAACTCATAAATGCTTATAAAAGCCATTCTTCAAAATATCTTATAAAACATTATTAACTTAATAAAGTATCATAAAACTTAAACCATGAAATATCATTAAATCATTTAATCATCATAAAACTTAAATCATGAAACATCATTAAATCAATTACTCATCATAAAACATCTTTTTAGGGTGGCCGGACCACCCCCTTGGCCATAGGGGTGGTTCGACCAAATTGGCAACGGGGGTAGTTCCAACCACCCACGGAACCACCCCTGGAGCCACCCTCGATTTCTTTTTCTTCTTTCTTTCTTTTTTTTTTTTAATTTAATTTTCCTTTTAAAAAGATGGCCAAAACGACGTCGTTACAGCTTGGGTGAGTATTATAGTTTTAGAATGAAAGCTAAATTTGGCTTTGCGTTTTATTTTTCTCATGTGCTGCGTAAATGCGAAAATAATAACCAAAAGGTACTTTTGTGCCATAAATCTAGGAAAAATCAAAGAAGCTGCTGTTATTGCTCTCACGTAGCCGTCGCGCATTGGCCCCATTCCCTTCCTAGTTTTCGCGTTCTCTTCTTCGCTTTCTCTTCAACACCGCCTCTCTCTCTCTAACTTCTCTTTCCGCTTCTTCTCCCTTTCGCCTATGACCACTATGCTCCACTCACTACCCTCCATCGGACCGTCTCTCTCGCCGCCACCAACAATGAAGACAATTGACCAGGTATGGACTCTCTCTTTCTGGGTTTATTTGGGATTTTTGGCTCTGTTTGGTTGCTGAGAAAATGTGGCTTCTTTTGCCGGTGTTTGGCTCTGTTTGGATTTGATTTGTTTATTTTGACTCTGTTAATTATCAAATAGGTATAGATTTAACCAATTTTTTCTGTTAAGAATCGTCTTTTCCCCCCTTTTAGGATTCTAAATCTCATGTTGCGACATTATGTTATTATCGATTTAGTGTGGGGTTTTCCTTTTGTATCATGACTATTTTTTTTTTCTTTTCTATGTAGCAGAAGATGAGAAAAACAGTTAGAATTGTGATGGTTGCAGTCTCCACAATCACTGGAGCAGTGGGATTCTAATTCTCATGTTGCGGCATTATGTTATTATTGATTTAGCATGGGGTTTTCTTTTTGTATCCGGACTATTTTTTCTATGTAGCAGACAATGAGAAAAACAGCTGGCTATGTGAAGTTTGCAGTCTCCACAGTCATTGTAGCAGTGAAAATAGTGCAGGAGGTTATTGACATGTGCTTTCGTCCTGCAGCTACCCCCACGGCAAAAGTTATGAGCTCGTTGAATTCAATTGATGCTAAATTGAAGGACTTTCATCGTGAGATTGCCGGTTGGAGTCAATTGAAACTGATTTGAAGCATCAAGGGGAGGCGATATCCCAACTCTTGGAAGCAGTGAGGAAGAAGGGGAAGAAGGGGTAATTCCCTCTTTCCACGTACATAGGAGGTGGACACTTTGCAAACCCCCACTGAAAATGGAATCTGGTCGTATTTTGTTTTTTTAAGGGATCACTAGTATTTTTATTATTATTATCCTTTTTAAATTGTTCTTCTTTTGTTGTTGTTCTTTATGATGATCTTTTTTTCAATATCATTATTAGGATCAGACTTGGTAACTAAGAACTATAGTAGAGACATTCCATGAGATGGTCTTCAATATGCTGTCTTCAGAACTAACTTGGCTTGGAAAAATCTTGCAGCTCCTTTGTAACCAAATATGTACACTATGGCACCCACTGCAAGTTTGCATATTACAGCCCTTAAGATTTTTGCCATTTAGATTCTTCAGTCCCTAGTCTAGAATTCTTCCCCAATTAGTGGCAGGAATACCCACAACACTTTCTCATTACTTCCCTTCACAAATGTTTAGTAAAACCACATTCAAAGTATGGAATCATACCAATTGCACATGATAACGGACAATGTTCCACCAGTTGCCTGGTAGTTTGAAACTAATGGCTTTTCAAGTGTCGTGTAGTAATCGATCCGATTTAGAAGGAGCCAAGAGGGTTTATCAAATTGATTGCCTTTGCTCTTAGAGCAGATTGATCAAAGCCATTACACAGGAAACTGTTGAATTTTTGTTGAATAGCCTTGATGATCCTTTTAGGGAGAATAAAGAGGCTGGACCAGTATACTTGAATACTAAATAGAATTGAAGGTATAAAGGCTTTATCACCTACGTCTATTCACATCCAGTTGGTCAGGTATAAAGGTTCGATTTCATAGAAATATCTACATGAGTTATGTTGTTTATGGTCCAGTGCGACGACTACTGAAGCCGAGTGGACCCCAGCTATGGAGAAGACGATGGCTATTAATTAAAAGTAAAACGACCACCTAAGTAATAAGCAAATTGTAAAATCGACAAACAAAATTATTAAGTTGCTCAAAAGAAATATGAAAAGAATCAAAACGATGCAAATCAACCTAATTATTGAATTTGAATGAAAATTAAATGAAAAAGAAATGGTAGAAAATAATATGAAATTAAATTAAAACTTGTATAGGTTCACTGCATATTACAAATGATAAGTGGAGTTTTACACAAATCTTAAAGTAAAACTTGTATCAACAAGTAATAACATTTGGAGCAGAATAGATATGGGTTTGAAGCTTGGATCGTCATGTCATACTTCTTCCATGAAGATTAGATCGATCAGGAGCTAGACCTACAATGATAATATTTAGGGCACCCTCTATCGCATTGGCCCCATTCCTTCCAGTTCCCGCGTTCTCTTCTCGTTTTTCTCTTCCAACACCCTGCCTCTCTCTCTCTCTCGACATTCTCTTTCCCGCTTCTTCTCCCTCTCTCGCTCCGTGACCACCGTGCTCCCACTCGCTCCCCTCCGGACCGTCTCTCTCTCGCTCTAGCCAGCAATGAACACTATCGGCCAGGTATGGACTCTCTCTTTCTGGGTTTATTTGGGATTTTTGGCTCTGTTTGGTTGCTGAGAAAATGTGGCTTGTTTTGCCGGTGTTTGGCTCTGTTTGGATTTGATTTGTTTATTTTGACTCTGTTAATTATCAAATAGGTATAGATTTAACCAATTTTTTCTGTTAAGAATCGTCTTTTCCTTCCTTTTAGGATTATGAATCTCATGTTGCGGCATTATGTTATTATCGATTTAGCGTGGGGTTTTCCTTTTGTATCCTGACTATTTTTTTTTTTCTTTTCTATGTAGCAGAAGATGAGAAAAACAGCTAGAATTATGATGGTTGCAGTCTCCACAATCGAGCAGGATTGATTCTTATGTTATGCATTATGTTATTATCGATTTAGCATGGGGTTTTCTTTTTGTATCATGACTATTTTTTCTTTTTCTATGTAGCAGACGATGAGAAAAACAGCTGGCTATGTGAAGTTTGCAGTCTCCACAGTCATTGTAGCAAAGAACGGTAGGCGAGAGGTTATTGACATGTGCAAAGTTATGAGCTCGTTGAATTCAATTGATGCTAAATTGAAGGACTTTCATCGTGAGATTGCCGGTTGGAGTCAATTGAAGCTGATTTGAAGCATCAAGGGGAGGCAATATCCCAACTCTTGGAAGCAGTGGGGAAGAAGGGGTAATTCCCTCTTTCCACGTACATAGGAGGTGGACACTTTGCAAACCCCCACTGAAAATGGAATCTGGTCGTATTTTGTTTTTTTAAGGGATCGCTAGTATTTTTATTATTATTATCTTTTTAAATTGTTCTTCTTTTGTTGTTGTTGTTTATGATGATGTTGTTTTCAATATCATTATTAGGATCAGACTTGGTAACTTGGAACTATAGTAGAGACATTCCATGAGATGGTCTTCAATATGTTGTCTTCATAACTAACTTGGCTTGGAAAAATCTTGCAGCTCCTTTGTAACCAAATATGTACACTATGGCACCCACTGCAAGTTTGCATATTACAGCCCTTAAGATTTTTGCCTTTTAGATTCTTCAGTCCCTAGTCTAGAATTCTTCCCCAATTAGTGGCAGGAATACCCGCAACACTTTCTCATTACTTCCCTTCACAAATGTTTAGTAAAACCACATTCAAAGTATGGAATCATACCCTGGAATTGCACATGATAACCGGACAATGTTCCACCAGGCTGCCTCTGGTAGTTTGAAACTAATGGCTTTTCAAGTGTCAGGTGTAGTAAACTGATCTGATTTAGAAGGGAGCCAAGAGGGTTTATCAAATTGATTGCCTTTGCTCTTAGAGCAGATTGATCAGAGCCATTACATAGGAAACTGTTGAATTTTTGTTGAATAGCCTTGATGATCCTTTTAGGGAGAATAAAGAGGCTGGACCAGTATACTTGAATACTAAATAGAATTGAAGGTATAAAGGCTTTATCACCTACGTTTATTCACATCCAGTTGGTCAGGTATAAAGGTTCGATTTCATAGAAAAATTTACATGAGTTATGTTGTTTATGGTCCAGCGCGACGGCTACCGAAGCCGAGCGGACCCCAGCTATGGAGAAGACGATGGCTATTAATTAAAAGTAAAACGATAGTCTAAGTAATAAGCAAATTGTAAAATCGACAAACAAAATTATTAAGTTGCTCAAAAGAAATATGAAAAGAATCAAAACGATGCAAATCAACCTAATTATTGAATTTGAATGAAAATTAAATGAAAAAGAAATGGTAGAAAATAATATGAAATTAAATTAAAACTTGTATAGGTTCACTGCATATTACAAATGATAACGGAGTTTTACACAAATGTTAAAGTAAAACTTGTATCAACAAGTAATAACATTTGGAGCATAATAGATATGGGTTTGAAGCTTGGATCGTCATATCATACTTCTTCCATGAAGATTAGATCGATCAGGAGCTAGACCTACAATGATAATATTTAGGGCACCCTCTATCCGGAGGGTTAGCTGGGGGAGGGAGACAACCTCCACTGTTACTATAAGATTGACCAGGAGCTCCGCCGTTGCAAGCAGGGCGGTCTCTGTTAAGTGCTCCATATGATATGGATTTCTGTGCAAGAAATCTTCAACTTATCTCAGACTCCATCAACTGCTCCTTTTCTTCATTGCACTCTGCAATCGAACTGTTGCACGGGGTGTAAGCAGAGGCTGCCAAGGAAGAAGGGTTGAAGAGATAGACAAGGCCAAGGAGAAGAAGGAAGCGGAAGGTGAGAGGCTTCATGCTTTGAGTAATGTGGTTTCTATATGGCCTTCCTACTTTTAAGCAAGTAAAATGGATAGTGAATCATCAAGACTTTTTGGCAAAAAGCTCTTAGTGGAAGCCGCACTAGCGAGAAGGTGTGGGATTGCACTTCACCAAAAACTTGGTAATATTGTATTTGTTTCGTTTTCATGATCTATTTTCCCCATTATATGTCTTATTCCACTTTATTATTGCATTCATATGGGGTAGGTTGATGATAGAAATAAAGGTTCTTATGTAGTAATTAAAGGGCGTACGACCAATTCCTCCTTGGGAAGATCTTGTTCGTACCAATATTGTTGATTGGAAATTTGGCTCATGTGGTAGTAATTCGTGTTTGCTTCATTTCTCATCTATATTGCTATACTTATTTATTTGTTCAACCAAGCTAGGGTTCATGGTTTTTCAATTTTACTTAATGGTTTTTTTCATCATTCTATTTGTTCAAAAGAACTACGACTATTGGTTAACAGGAAATGTTGCTCATCCAAGACTAGTGAATTGCTTAGTCTTGTATAGTTAGGTTTCAATGTGTTTCCTTAGTGAAGATTCTTTTTCTTTTTAGTTTTGTTTTGCTTTGGGTGGGTTGAACAGATTTTTTTGCATCTGCCATCATACCCATCAAAATTCCCTGTATGAATGATCTGTTTTTTGAAGTTAATTTGGTGACTAGTGGACTCAATCTCATGCTAAATACGCATTTGGACGCTCTGAAGAGACATTGGGTCGAATCTGTCCTAAGCTAGTAGAAAGGATGAGGGTTGTAATAGCCAATTTTGGACTTAGTCACATTATATGAATGGAACCTTCAGTGTGAAACAGGATTCATGAAGGACAACCACCCCCAAAAAAAAAGGTTAGGAATGAGGGTTTAGTTATTCAAGTTGAGTTGAATATCTATTACGTATTTTCTTTGAAGGGTCTAGAGTTTTGAGATACTTTGAGCTTCATGCCTAGAGCCCTGAGTAAGTAAATGCCAAAGGAAAATGGAAATTAGAATTTATTAATAAAATAATGAAAACAAAGATATATTTTAGTGTAAATAGATGGAGCACAGTGAGGCTCGTAGGCTTTTCAAGTGGCCAAATGTTGAGGGTTTAGGGTTTAAAAGCTTTAAAATTGAAAATCTGTGGTATCGCGTTTGGGGTTTGCAATTATGTTGAAAGATAAAATTGAAAACTCCATTAGTTTGTTACTGTTTGTTTGTAAATGTTTGGCTCTAGCCTCTTTCTGCTTGAACATGCATGTGGTGTGGTGACCAATGGGTATATCAGAATTTCCGTGGGGCCGGCCGTCATCAGGCTATCTGATTGTGAGTTTGATTGAGAATCTTTAAGCCAATTGAAGTTCTATCCCCAAGTGTTTTTTAGTACTATTATGGATGTTTTTGTTGACTTGCTGACTTCTAGTTGTGGGAATGGATTGTAAAATTTCTTGGTTACTGCCTTCTTTTGGCGGATACAAAAAGAAAAATTGAGTTGGACCCTTCATTGTCAAAAGCATACTTGCTTTGAGGGTGGTGAGTACAAGGCATGTAGTTATCATCCGCGTTGAAGGTGGATTGATATGTGAAAGTGGGAAAAAAGTGTTCTTTAGTGCTACTAATTCAATTTATTTAATTTTAGAATGTATATACACCAACGTATTGTATTTCTTGATTGGAATTACAAATATTATTTCATCCACCAAAGATTGTCATCACAATCAACGTAAAAGTTGGACAGATAATTACATCTTGCAAAGACTCTGTTCCCTATTACATCTTGCAAGATTAGCCTTTATTGCTAGAGAAAGAAGTATTCAAGTTGCTCAAGTCCATATATCTGAAGTGCAGTCACCACCAGGATATCTCATCTCATGGGCAAGGGAAGGGCCATCAGGTTCACCTGAGAAGTCCATATTTCAGACCACCTTTCTGTGTGTCGACATCAATCTGTAGCATGTGGGATCCTTTCTCCACAAGATCAGGATTAAATTGACGATCACATGTGCTAACGAGCGAGTTGGTGAAATAAAGCCGCTTCCCATCTAAGCTTAACTGGATCATTTGAGGTCCCCCTCTCAATTGATTTCCCTGAAAGGAAAATTTGAAGCAAATAATAAGAGTAAATTAAGGGTTCTCCATGCAGCAAAACTACTATCGGATTAGAATGTGAAATAGAATGGTTTTTTTGCACCTAAGCCACATGATTACACTAGTTTATATACCACCATGAAATATCAGAGATATGGTGAAATGCTCAAATACTTATATTTTGCACCAGCCTATCAGTTGAATGGAGAGCTCAACTAGGAATGTCACTTTATGGGATGAAGGCATTTCTCATAACAAGTCGTACATACTGTCTAGCCACTCACATATAGTATATGGTAATAACACATTCAAGGTTTTGATGGTCCTGGTGTTCCGGTTACTAAATGTAGTCCATGAAGGGTAATTCAACTAGCTAAGAACACGTCCCATGAAACAGGTCACTAATTTGAATCTCTCATTGTCAATTACCAAATAATGAATATATTAATCAATCGATATGTATAAGTTTTTGTTACGGAATCATGATGTAAACCAGAAACTTAAAGAGCCAAACAGAGTATCTGATGCATCTCTGTGTGAAAATACTTTTAATGCAGGTGCCGTTTCAAGGATTATCTAAAATTCCCATAAGCAATATTCCAAACTAAGACAGTCGTTAGACAAATTATTAGAGAAAGCACTCGATCAATTATATATTATGCAGCAGTAAACTAGCTCAGAAAGAGATTCAACTCTACAACGGAGATCATACAAACCTGAATCTCTGGAATGTCAAACTGCAATGTTTTACTGTCTTCTCCCTCGGCCACTATTTGGCTGCCCTTTTGTATGAGTCCCCCAACCCATACTTGGTCTGTCAATACAGAATTCTTAGGGTCCTCAATGTTATACCGCCTCACACCCCCATGAAGCCAGTTCACGAAGTACAGAAAACGATCATCAAGAGAGATCAGAAAATCAGTTATAAGCCCAGGCATTTCTGGAAGAATCCAGTTTTGCACCTTCAATGGCTTCATTGATATTGCAAACTGCAAATATTAATCAGGGTATTGTGGGCCACAATGCCCCTACAAAAAGACAATACAGAAAAAATTTAAGGTGAACAGACACATGGGGCATGCTACTGCATAGCATAATAGATAACTTATATGCATACCTCGTGGCTCCATGAGCCATCTTGGGTCTTGAAAAATTGCACCATGTTACTTGTCAAGGCACAGCCAACAAACCCTGTATCTTTTGAAGGGTCATGGAGGAACCTTACCTACAAAATCCATTAGATTGAGACAAAGTAGGTCAAGAACTATAAAATATTGACAACAAAAATAACAGAAATTAAAATAACAAATAATAACATTGGCCAGATTCTGATATAGGAAACATTGCTGTAGAATTTCTACACAATCACCTCCAATGGTAAGAGCCCTGTACTGCCAAGATCCAGTGTTTGTCTCAGTTCGCCCCCTGGCCAGCTGTACACATGTAGATGCCTCCCATATAAACCATCAGCAACATGCTGAAGGTTGAAACCTTTGGTGAAAGCAGCAGGGGCACCCCATGATGAGCTTATCATTGTCTTGTGTCGTGGTTGGTACCAGAAATCGTAGCCAAACAGTGGACTATGCCCTGGTTTCTCCCACCTGATAGACCTCAAGGGAGCTAAGGTTATATTTTGAACAAATCTGCCTTAGACATGTTCAATTTACAATGCCAACAATTCAAATATGTTATGAAACTGTCACCATCTCCATGAAATCTTCAAAAAGCTTTCCAGTGTTACTTGTGAATTATCAATCTTGTCTTGCATGTTTACAGATTGTTTACATTAATTAATCTAAGAAATTGAACAAAAAAAGAAGCATAGATGAGACAGGATTTTCCAAAACTAGCATGCTTACAGTAAAAGATTATCTCAAGTTACTCTACCTTCCTTTCACATTAAATTTGGAATCGAGGAGAAGAAAGCCATTCCCTGCTGCATTTCCATCTTTATCTCCGAGGCATGACACCGTTATATCTCCAGAAGCAAGACAATGGGATGTGTGTGGATAAGCTAAACCAGTCTTCTGACTGATATCTTCAGGCTCAACAACTTTATGCAATGATGGAGCCTTTGGATTGGTTTTTGTGTCAATCACATATATCCGCCCAGATCTGAAAACACTTGGCTTAGTAAGGAAATTATATTACAGACAGTTGATGCATCTCTTTCAAATTAGGAAACATCAGTACTAGTAATCAGAACTTTTTCCAATACAGTTGAGAGGAAATAGTTAAGGCTTCATTAAGCCTCTTATGGAATGAAGTTATTCTAAAACACTTCCATGGAATGAATTTAAAGGCACATTTGCATCCTATAGCAAAGATCCCTTGGAGATACAAGAAAACACAAAAAGATACCGGGCCAAAGCTACAATTGTCAAAATTCAATACCATCGTATTTCACCAAACCATAAAACTGGTCCTTTTGTTGAAGACAGGCTTACAAGATTCATGGAAAAATGTGTCTCATTTGTGTTTCTTTCGTAAGGATATTCTAAAACATAAAACGCAACCACAAATTACATTTCCAGGGTCTAAACAATGTGAAGATGTGCCAAAAAACCAAAAAAGGTGTAGACATATTAAACCTGAGCCATAATTTTCTAGTCCACGGATACTGGTGAGGTTTAAGAATGTGATACTGCTCATGAATCTAAATTAAGGAAAACTAGAGCACCAATAACAGGTTATTAAATACATAAATCATCACAAGATGACTACACGTTCATTAGAAAACCCCTCCTAAGCAATGAAATACTACATTATTAGACAGTGAGCTACAAACACCAGATCTGACCCAAGTGATAGATGAGACATGCGATTAAACAGATGCCTAACTGCTTGATTATGACTAAATACTAGAACTAGATGAAGCAGTATATATGTATATACACCTTTTCAAACCCATCACAACTATCCAGAGATTAAGAGAACTTCAAGTTGCAATTTCAAACCATCACAGTTCATAAATTTGAGTAGTACTTCAATTATATGAACCACACTTACATTTATCAAATGGTGATTCACAAAAACATTTTCAGACTCAATATAATACGAATGAGCCCGTCTCCAAACTAGAAGTTTACCAGCACTTTTGCACTAAGAATTTTTATTGCAAGCTTCAAATAAAGTAGGTTCTAAAGGTCTCGCTTACATTCTTCTTCTACCATTTAACGTTGGCCAATTTGTCCACCCCTTTCTTATTCATCAATAAATTTCCATTTCTTAACCAAATAATATATGTATAGACACACACACACATTAATTATACTACTGATCTGTATCTGTGCATTTCTATATGTTTATGTAATGAGTCATTGATGCAACATAAAATTTCATCTCTTACACTAGTGAAGGTAGGATCAGAAACCGTCGATCTGCCGATGGATCTCCATGGCAAGAGCTGCATGAATTCCACCCTGTATGATGTAGTTCATCACCTACATAAGGCACAGGCAGCCTGTGGATAACTTTTGAATAAGTAGGACAGCTTGGATCTATGTCCACAGTGGCCAGGTAATCAGGCTTCTCAATTCCTGTTCCTGTATATGCATCAAGCCATTGAATTTAATAACTTATTATAGTATGTATGTTAGAATATTAATTAAATAATAAAATTCAAAATTATTTATTAGCTTAAACTTTTGGGATATGGAGTGTTTTAACATGGAATCATAATAGAGGTCATGAATGAAAAACTTGTTTTCGTAATTTACTTTCATACAATTAAATATGTCACATGTTAGGAGTCATTTATTGAGGTGGAGTTTGCGCCTACAAGTGATCATTTCTTCCTACTAGCTTAAGCTTTTGGGATAAGTAGTGGTTTAAAAATGTCAAACTAAGGTACATAATTCAAAATGATTCCATATCTGCACAAAAGCAATAATCTATGGAAAGAACAAGGACTAATCAATTGGTCCACGCAGAAAAAGGTTATTAAGTGGTGGAGACCAAAGGTGAGGAACAAATATCCACCAATATAACCATAAATTGTAAAGACAGGGGAAACATGTAAAACACCAACATGTTATATAAAAACATAAAATATGGAAAAAGAAACTGCTTCATTGAAATACACATTTCTGCAAAACAAGAATGGGGGTGGAGTCCAAACTTTTAAAATATATTTGGAGCCCAAGGGAGTCTTCTTTTTTCACTTGATGTTTATTTGGTGCTAGTATCAGCCACAGGTCATTTTTAAAAATAAAATTGCAGAACAGCAACCTAAAACTCCATCACCATAAACTTTAAAGATTCACTAATTTGCCACTGGGCCTTACAAAAGTTAAGGAACCATAAAACAATGAAAAAAAGTATAAGAAGAGAACCAAGTTTTGAATCCAAATCAAGATGCCCTATTATTTTTCCTTGTTTTCAATGAAATGAAACATGAAAGTGGTTCATTGAACATTAAAGCGAGGATAAAAAAGAAAGGACATCATTGTGACACAAAGAAAAAATGGTGTAAAGGGATATGACCCTCACAAAGTCACAGTGCAAAAAAGTGTCCCTCTGCATCAAAATTCTTAAAAGGAAATCAAAGATGATTGCTTCAAGTGATAAATTATCTACATTATCATTGGCTCTCTCAGAGTGTCTGGACTCTTTAACTGTTTAATGAATTTCATCATATTCATTTCTAGATAGCAACCAAGTGGAAGATTTAAGGAAAATCAGAAAATGAAGCCATGCAAATATAAGAATCCTAAGATATTAAATTTGCAAAGGATAAGCATAAAATAATGCAAATATCCAAATGAAAATACAGCAAGAGTTCTTGTTAGTTATATGTGATCGCACAGACTTCGCAGGTCTAAGTAATGCACAAGTAGGTATTCTACATCTTGAGTAAAGTAGATGTGTTTCTTACATTACAGGTAGGCTGTCGAGCAGCAACAACATGAGAAGACTGTTAAACCATACCCAATCTGCACTTTTGCACCAATTGCCTGCATGCAATATTTATTACCCTTTACATAACAAGCAACAAGCAAGACATCCTATATAGCAAGGTAAATAACTATGATCATCTAACCTCAAAAAACTTGCCAACATGCAAAGGTAAGCTACCGCCCCTACTTATGCCAGCCTGCAGCATTGCTAGAGATAGCTTTTTCCTATTACTTTCCTTCTTAAAATCCATGGTATAATTTCTAACTCTATAACAATGAGACAAAGTAAAGTTATAGCAAAGAAAAGGAGGAGACTAGAGTTCCATTTGGATAGGTAAAAAAAAGGATAAAAATACATATACCTCCCCTCAAACTAAAAAGTAATTTGCAATGTTCCTCCCAAACTTTCAATTGAAGCAATGTCTCCCCCCTCCCCCCCACAAAAAAAAGACTACCAGGAAATTGCAATAAGAAAAAATGAAATTTTTTCAATAAGAAAACAATACCCCTATTCAAAGAAAAGAAAAGAAAAGAAAAACAAAAAGGATGGATAAAGACCCACTGCTGCTGCCATGGATCACCATAGTTTTGGGGGGACATTGCAAAATGTCTGTTAGTTTGAAGGGGGATATGTGTACTTTTCACAAAAATATATATATACAACTTAATTGCAACCAAAGAGATTTGCAAGCTTTTGCAGTAAATATGCAGTGAAGAGAGAACTTTCTAAGAAGTTTGCCAACTTTAATCAGAAAATAGAGTGAGAGAGAGAGATAGAGACAGAGAGACAGAGAGACAGAGAAGTTCAAAGAGTTTTCAGACTGAAAAGAAAAAAATAAATAAATAAATTGGTTGTGAGAAGTATTGTAGTAGTGGGGTTGTGCTGTATGTGTAAGAAGAATGGGGACTCCGTAGATCATTTATTGATCCGTTGTGAAGTGGCAACTCGACTATGGGATTATATGTTCACATTATTTGGCATTGAGTGGGTTATGCCGCAAAAGGTCCTAGATTTGTTTGCTTGTTGGAATCAAGTGGGGGGGGAATCTTGCTAAAGCTATTTGGAGGATGGCTCCTTTGTGTGTCATTTGGTGCACATGGAGGGAGAGGAATGTGTAACTTTTTGAGGATAAGGAATGCTCGGTGGATGGGGTGAGGAAGAATATGATTTCTATGCTACACTTGTGGGCGTTGGCGCATTACCGTGATGAGATACCGGCTATTTCTTGAATATGTGTCCTTTGTATATTTCGTAGGGGATCTATTGTACATATTTTTCTTTAGAGTTGCACTCCTCTGCGCGTTTTAATAAAATTCCCATTACTTTATCAAAAAAAAAAAGAGCAGGTAAAAAATATGTAATTACCACAATATTGGTCAGTAACTATATAAGCTTTTAAATCCAAAAGGGCTATCTAACTTACCAGATTTCCAGTGCAAGCATTGGATCAATGGGATAGGCTATCGCATGGAAATGTTGCACACTCGGAATAACTGACATCTGAAAAGAAAGGTTTAATACAATCAGAATTTTAATTCCAGCCAATGAATCAACTCAAGGAAAAAACAGTAAAACACAAAATAACATGGAAAAGGAAAAAAGGCAACCTTTATCTGTCTCTCTGGAGTATCCCTTCAACTTCCATAAATTTGCTCTCACGGTCCTCCCAGTCACAAACACACTGCACAAAACAGTAATTAACAACCCTTTGAATGAGGCATCTTACATAGCAGAAATAAATTTCACTCATATGTTGAAACTGAATTCTATTTATCCACAAGGAAGATTTCAAATTCCAGTAAAGACTTTATATCCAATTAAGATTCTCCCAATCCGCTTCTCCATGTTTCTATTACCTAATGATTCAAAAGGGAGCTTCCTGCCTATAAATTGAAATATTCAGGTGTACAAAAAATATCATGAATTATCACTATAAACCAAGTCAAAAATCAACAAGACTTTACATTCACCCATCATACTCCTCAAATCAATGTAAAAATATCCAAAGAATCTTGCATAGAACTATAATTATATTCTGAAGGATTGATGGGCAGCAATCCATCAAATCACCACTATTACATGCATTTGAAGATAATCCCCCTCACCCAAATAACAAAAGGGGGAGAAAATAGAAGCACCATATTCCCTTAAGACATGCCCATTCTACTATTTCCTCACAGTTTTTGAAATTGTTAAATACAAAAATATTCACACTTAATCTACGAATGCAGGAACAAAGAATAATAACAATAAGAGAAGCCCCAACTCCTCACATTCGTCAAACACAGAATTAAATTGCATTTGCAAGGCTAAGATCCATGGGCAAAAAACATGGATTACATAAAATTATATTAATGTGTATATTGCAAACCCTTGCAGCTGCCCAAACCACAAACTGAGCCCCTTGCAGCAAGATTTTTTGATTCTATACTTGCATTACTCATGCATAGTTCCATACATTTATGAAATTTTGTGTGCATTACCCGTAAATTCAGTCATTATTTGTAATAGGCAATTGATACTTGACAACTTGCCCCTCGCCTAGTGTGTAAGTCACTGGGAACACATCAAGACACCAGATTTGATGCATTAACAAATTAGCTTCATACCTTAAGGTAGCAAGCAATTCTGAGGTACAACCATTTGATTGTTATAAACCAGAAATGCCCTTTTTTACTCAAAGCAAACATAAAGTGCTCATGAAAATTTGTTATTAAGCAGTCCTAACACCTTTTCATCAGTCTCCTTTAGAATCTATTTTTAATCCTCGCTATGACCTGCTTATTGAGACAGCTGAAAATGGTATTTTTCAGTTTCAAGATCCTTAATGTTTGCCTAATTGAGGTTTAGACATTACTTAATCATTTCAAAAAGGCTGTAACATACCATTTTTATGATTTCTTTCTATTAAGAATCATACACAAATAATTGGCTTCTTTTTATGATTTCTATTTTTATGATTTCTTTCTATTAAGAATCATGACTAGGAGGTGGAGGTGTTGGCTTCTTTTTATCGGTGCTTGTACTCTTGCAAGTTAAGAGAGGATGGAGGGGATAAGATGTGGTGGGTGCCCTCACGTAAGGGGAGCTTCGAGGTGAAGACCTTTTATCTAGCCCTCTTGGCTAATGGGCATAGTGCTTTTCCTTGGAAGAGCATATGGAGAACAAAGGCTCCTCCGAGAGTAGCGTTTTTTGTTTGGACGGCTGCGAGGGGCAAGATTCTCACATTGGAAAACCTTAGAAGGAGGGGGATGGTGGTGGTGAATAGATGTTGGCTTTGTGAGTTGGATGGGGAGTCGGTTGACCATCTCTTTCTTCATTGTGGGGCTGCAAGGACTCTATGGAACTCCTTCTTCACCAGATTTGGGCTTTGCTGGGTTATGCCTAGCACAATTATAGATCTTTATGGCAGCTGGTGGACAGGTGGTCGTGCGAGGAGTGCTGTTGTTTGGAAAATGGTTCCCCTGTATATTATGTGGTGCATTTGGAGGGAGCGCAACGATAGGTGCTTTGAGGACAAGTCGAGGACACAGGAGGAACTTATCCATTTGTTTTATTTTACACTTTTCACTTGGACAACAGGGTGGTTGGCCCTTCGAGTGATTAGCTATTCTGATTTTCTTTCTTTCTTTTCCCCTCCCCCCTAACCCTTTGTATACCCCCAGTGTACCAATGGTTGCGCCTCTTTGCGCTTTCTTAATATATTGACTTTTTCAAAAAAAAGAATCATACACAAATAATTGAGAATTGTACTTTTCTCATCCCTGAGACATAATGAGAATTCTAGTTTCAATTACTAAAATAAATGTGGCATGCAAGGATTAGATTCATTGCAACACTTAAAAAAATTTAGAGATTTATCTTAAAAGAGTATGGCCTTCATTAAGAACAAATATGGATGTCTACAACAATAAGTAAAAATATTTTTGAAACTCCTATTAACAGTTTGTAAAATTCCAACCTATGATGATTTGTCCTAAGATGAATCGCTGATCTACATCCCATGTACGAGTGATTGCACTCAGACTACTTCCCCCGTGTAACATTCTTATATCTCAAATAATTTGCTCCACTATATACTTCCTTCTTTTTTTTGTATACTTCTTCTATTCAGCTACTCTTTTTTTTTTTTGATTTGGCATTGGGTATCTAGAGCTTTGATCGGACTAATCCCGGGGGACTAGAGGCCCACTTCTATTCAGCTACTTATGTGCATTGATACTTTACTACCAAAGCCAATAATAGGTATTGAAGCAATTTGTCCTTAACTGCCCCTCCCTATCCCAACCCCTCTGGGCACAAAGCATCATACTTCCAGCTTGAGCAATGACACGATATTTCATATCAATGACTTGCAAGGCAAAATCCCATCGCAATATTTAATATTCCAACTAAAGATGACTTGCGATCATGATTGACTATTATGAGTTGATCGCACTAAAGGAACCAAGCTGACCTGGAGATATAACACTTTATATTTCTACATGCCTGTAACGTGTGAAGAAGGTTACAAGTTGCTTCCGGAAAGTCAGGGTGTAGAACCAGTGCTTGCTTGTAGCTTTTTAAAGCAGCTTCAACATGTCCACTGTGAAGTTTTAAAATCAGAACTTTAAGCCATGTGGCATAAATATAAGCCGACACAATTATATACTCAACAAAATGGCTCCATAGCACCTCCAATAATCGCTATGATGTACCTGTCCTTGTAAGCTGAAGCTAGATTTGCATGAGCTTCAGCAATAGCAGGCCGGATGTTGATAGCTGCATAGTCTTGAATGGCTTCACTAACCCTTCCAATCTCCTTGTATGTGTTCCCACGATTGACAAGTCCATCAGCAGCCAAAGGATCAATCCTGAGGACTTCATTGTAGCAAGAGATGGCATCTGCATAATTACCCTGTGCTTGAGGAGAAGCAAATAAAACCAGGATAATGAACATCTAAATAAAGATGCTGGGGAACAGAGCATCTCCACCAGAGAGAGAGAGCAAGAAGAGATGCCGCTACCTGCTGTTAGAAAGGAGCAGAAAGTCCGGTTGTTACGGACAGTGTTGCCTTATAACAGGAAGCAGCAGCACTCAGCATGTTCCTAAATGTGATCAGAGAGTTGTCCATTAGGACAGCTTCTATGCGTGTCACATCTAACAAAGAACTCAAAAGAACCTCAAGTTAATTATCAGATTTCAACAACATATGTGCAACCTACCACTCCATATATATATTGCCAAGATCAGTGAGTGCTTGAGGATGGTTAACTTGCAGGGCAAGACATTGCTTCAGAAAACAACACAAGTATGATGAGCATCATATGAGGAGAAGCATGGAATGAAACTAGGAAAAAGCAAACCAGTAAACGAGGATAGAATGAACCTACACGATAGCATTGAATTGCATCTTCAACTCTTCCAGAATCTTTTAAAGCATTACCCCTATAAAATAACAATAAAAAGAAACACCGGTCTAAATTAAGAGAAGAAGGCAGAAGTAAAAGTACCAATTCACTGTAAAGAATCCAGAATGGTAAGAAACAAAATGACCAACCAAATTATTGTATGCCTCCAAGAATTCTGAGTCAAGAGAAATGGCTTGCTTATAATGGAAAATTGCCATTTCCAGGTTGCCTTGCTCGTAATATATACTGGCCAAATTGGCTGCTCCATGTGTTTTAATGCCATGAATTATCAGTGAAAACTAAGTTAAAGCCATGCAATGGAAAAAGAAAAGCTTAAATTTCTATGATCAAGGTAATTTCACATAACAACGTAATTGGATATACAGGACAAAATCATAAAGACCATTATATACAATGAATGAATCAGTATCAAGATATCAAATAAAGCTAAATATATTGGATGTTTGGAAAAGATAAGAACTTCAACAATGTTCTCTCATGCCCTTCATTATGTCATTTCCAATCAAATAATGTACTTTGACCAGAATCAACCTTTCTCAAACACAGCAAGAATACTTAAATTAACCCAAAAGAATCACTACAGGCATGCAGCTTACATCCTATAACCACACATCAGGAAGCTAATCTGGCATATTTGAACAGCTACCCTAAAAAAAGCTGCACCGTAAAAAGCTGATGGGCAACCATTGCACAGCTAGAGAAGAAACATCCTCTTTTTCAAAAGAGGATGACCTTTCCAATCCTCCCTTTTTTCTCCTTTCCAACCCCAAACCATTTCTCATATCCTTTTGAAATATTTAACCCTAGATTTTTTTCAAAACTTTTTGATAGGGTCATGCATCAAGGTGGTGCCCTTAAGGGAGAAAATCAACCCAGCCTTATCTTCCACAAGAAGTCCAGTTTCAAGCTGTGCTTTTAACGTGGACAGAGGCACTAAACTAGAAGTTAATGATTTTTATGTGAGAGCAATATGTAGGTAGTGTTTGACTGGAGCTGTATGATGGAAAGCCTTTTTCAGATGGTATAGCTAAAGCAGAGAGGAAAACTTGTCTTTATGAAAAGCTAAACTCAATGTACCTGCTAGAATTTGATGGGGGCAGAAAATCAACATATATGCAGCCATTGGATATTTGGAAGACATGAGGGTTGCAGTGACTCATTACTTTGTACCACCCTAATTACAAGCAACAAGCACAACAGCTATTCATAAGTGGTACAAGGAAGTTATTCGTTGTAACACCACTCCATCACCAAAATATTCCTCTTCCGTAGATTGTCCAAGGTGAGGATTTTTCCTAAAGCCACCGTCCACACAAAAGAAAGCCACAACCAGGGCACGGCTTGAGTTCTTTCTGAGATTGAGAATTGATGCCACAGCCAGGACTTGAGAAGAAACATCCAGTTTGGAAGCCTACCACTCTATCACCGTAATATTCCTCTTCCGTAGACTGTCCAAGGTGAGGATTTTTCCTAAAGCCACCGTCCACACAAAATAGAGCCACAACCAGGGCACGGCTTGAGTTCTTTTTGAGATTGAGAATTGATGCCACAGCCAGAGCACGGCTTGAGAAGAAACATCCAGTTTGGAAGCTTAAGAGCTTGTTTGGGATTGTGTTAAGTAGTTTAAAATGTACTTTAAGTACATAAAAAGTTGTGCCAAGCAAAAATTGATATGTTTGATAAAAACACTTTTATGACTTTTTAGCTTTGAAAAAGTCTAAAACAGCGTTGTGGGGGGAAGCTAAAAAATGAGGCTTTTTCTATAGACAAAGGCTCTATTTTTCAACCCACTCCCAAACATGGTCTAAGGCTAAGATAAAAATGAAGCAAGAAACCTTTTTGGTCCAAAGATAAGTGTCCACAACAGTTAATCAGGTCAATACCATTATATTTTCTTTTATATTTGGTTTTACCGTAATTTCTGGTTGAGCCACATTTGTGGGCCTTGATTTTTTTTCCCTATTAGTATGTGAGTCTTATTTAGTTTATGGACTTTGGTTCAGTTCAATTAGGAGTTTGCTTAAAATTCAGTTCTAGTCCTATTAGGAGGACTTAAGATCAAGAGTATACAAGCGTGTCATTGTAGTCAAGTAATTCAGAGTTTAATGGTAAAAAGAGTACTTTAATTCATGGAAAGCTTCTATTCCTAGGGTTAGATTACCATTGACTTTACTATTCAAACACATTGTTCCCGCATAGGAACAGGTTCAAGATTCTCTGTTTTCTTCCTTTCAATTCCAAACCATATCCTTTTCTCATACACTTTTGAAACACTTAACCCTAAATTTTTCCCAAGCTTTTGATACAACAAACCTTCTAAACCTACCTAGAAAACTCTAATTTGTTGCTGCCAGGAAATTTCCAGCTTTTTTTCTAAAACCATAAACCACCACCTTTTTTTTTTTTTTTTTGATAACACAGGAGAACTTTACTCAGATTAATTGTACGTCGTAGACCATACTGTACAACAATCCTCACTGTTAATCAAACTCCTACGGGTAATTGACCCAACCCGCTAGAACCAGTACCAGGTAATCCAAGAGCTTTCACCCATGATGGGCTAAGCAGTTTATTCTTGTGCCCAGGAGGCATAACCCACCACCCATTATTAGGTAAGAGAGCTATAAACTGAAAAATAAAAAGGATGTCCTACTTCAAAAACATAACTGTACAGTGAACAAACTCAGAAGTACTCATACATATGTAGAAGTTTTGGAAGAATCATCATAGGCCATAACATAGTCTGGTCGCACCTAAAGAGCACGCTGGTAACATACAATAGCCTCTTGAGGCATTCCCAGGGCCTGGAAAAGGCAAAAGAAATATCTTGTTTTTCTCCAACTACCTGACCGAGCATTTTCAGCCACCCAACCGTTTTAGCACAATACAATTAGCTTACCTTATACATATTGCCGAGATTTAGGTACGCATCAGAAAACGTTGGTTTGAGCTTTACGGCTTCCTGCAAATGAAAAGATGAATTAACAAGCTAAAGAGATTGGTTTGTTACTTATCAAAAAAAAAAAAAAGCTAAAGAAGCAAACCGTACAGTGAGGTACTATCCAACATAAAATACTGTGAGAAGTGAGGACACTATGAATGCCTACCAATGCATACATGCATAACAGATACAATAAATACAAGTCTATAATCAATTTGCTTACTTGTATAAGTGCCTATGAATCCTCCAAAGTGTAATGGATGCCGGAAAGATATGTCAAACTTGTAGGGGTGCTTTGAATACATGAACATTAAATATAAATCCTGAAAAGAAATCGGGCAACAGATCCACTAGCAGCCTATGGGAATAAAATTCCTGATAAAAATGTCTAGGATGCGATTCATCCTATATAAGTTGAAAGGGTTATTGGTGCTGATATTTGGGACTGCTTCTCTAGTTGTTACCTTAATATTAAATGCCATTACGCCTCGACAGAATATATGAGCGTGCATGTGTGCCATCATACATACATGCACATGCACAGACACATACAAATGCATGCACAGGCGCATAAAAAGGCATCCACATAGACAAAGCAAGATTAAAAGAGATATGGATCACTTACCTTGTAATATTGGAGAGCCCTGTTAAGATCACCGGCTTCCATGAACAGGCCAGCAAGATTGGACCATGCAATTGCAAAATTTGGTTGGATTCAAAGAGCCTCAACATAGCAATTGTATGCCTACACAACACATAATTGATGACTTAAAACAATCTCAGCATGCCCTATCTTAGGGCAGCATTCTCCCTTGCTATTTAGCAACCAAATAACAAATGAAACAACGCATTTTGCTTTGTGGTTGTTGTAACACTTCATGCTAGTTCAGACCAAAACAAATATGTCTCCTTGTTAGATGGTCAATAATCATTTACAGAAGTTATGCAGTGTTCAGATCAATCCAAACAACTATAGCACACCAATTAAGCTGCATCAAACAGATCATTTTAATGAGAGAGAGAGAGAGTAATGCTAAGCTGTCAATTTCCTGCCTCTTGCAAAACCTTGAGCTTTCATCAAATTCCCAAGGTTACCGTGTGCATCAACCTGCACCAATGAACAGAGATTTCACAATTATCTCATAGAATCCGGTAGATTATAATAAATTTAAATTGAGATGGAACATACCAAACAAGGGTTTAACGCAAGAGCCTGACGACAACATTGGGCTGCCTCATTGAATCTTCCTTTCCGCATGTATGCACTTGCTAAGTTTGACCATGCATCAGCAAAATTGGACCGAAGCTGAAAGACAAGAATGTAAACCAAATGACAACCTACTCAGGACAAAGATCCCTGATCAGTTTAAGAAACTCAATGTACATGAATAATTAACTTACAGCTGCAAAGGAGGTTGACAATCAACACAATAAACTTAAAAATGTAATAAAATAGCCATAGCAATCATGTTAAAGTGGGGCAAGGAAAAAGTGAGGCAAGGAAAAGAGCAGTCCAATTGGCAATAAACCTAGAAAGGTAGCATCATATAAAGTTAAAACACCACGACACTGAATATACGGATTAATTGTCTGTGTGAACAAAAAAAAAATGAACCAAACCAGCAGAACTCCAATGGAACAGGCCATCTTTTGGTTTGAGAAAGCTATTCAACAAAATGACTGTTGGAATTAAAAAAAAAAATACTCTTTCCCCAAAACTTTGAATTACCATTCAATACATTTTCTCCTGAAAGCTGCTACATGGGAAAAGGTAAGCAATGACAGGTGGGGCATTTCTTGTGGGTACTATAAATGTGATCCTTGATTATTGGTAACAAAATGGCAGACTTCCTGATATCTAGCCGGCATTGAACCAATTGGAAGCTGGTGTTGTTTCTGATACATTCAACTATCAAAATGTTGAGATAAGGAATCAAAGCTAGACTTAGATGGTCACATTTATCTGTTGAGTAAGAGTATCAGTTATATGTCTTCGTACTGTAGGCTTCAGTTTGCTTGAGTTGCAATTATGATGTTTATTATTTGGGCCAATTGCAGAGTGTGTTCCTTTAAATATCGCCAGAATGTCTTCCAAAAGAAAATGTGTGGAGCATAATGTTAATGTTGTGGCTGCTGGAAGGGATGCTGGACTTGATCCTGAAGAACAGAAAATCAAGCGATGTATTCTTGGATGTGCATTATGTGAGCACTACAATCATTATTCTTGCCATCAATAGTTTCTATACCATACATGCTTCATTATTTACTTCTGGCCTTCAATTTTATGGATGGTGGCACCTATTCTAAATTGATGAACTTTTATTAGTATCCTTGTGGAGAAGCCATGTGCGGCCAGCGGCTGATGACACCGAATCAATATGGACAAAATGTGGATTTATTAGACCAAGATGAGGTACATGTTTTTTCCACATTCTGTTTGGGGTTTGGTAGATCAAAGAACTTGAGATTAATATGTACATTTTTTTTGTTGTTGTTGCAGAATAATAAGTACAAGAACCATTACGTACCATATGGGGTGATCTTCCGGGGAAGAACAGTACTAGAAGTCACGTTCGATTGTTGGTGCTCAAGTAGTGTTGCAAGCACCACAAAAATTTTGTGAAAATGGAGAAGTAATGCAGCCCCAACTTGCGAATGGCCTCATGGAGGATCTTGAGTGAAGGAAGAAGGATTATGGACCGGGACTTTTCGATTGTGCAGAGGACAAATCATGCGTGATCTCTACTTGACCTTGGCACGAGCAAGAATGTGACTAATCATAAGATGAATTAGAGAGATTTCACTTCTGTCAAAATTCTATTTTGTGTGTGAAAGTCAGTTTTGAGTGTATTGGACCTTTGAGTTTTGAATAGTTTTATTTTCTCTTACAGTTTATACACTATTTTTTTATAGTAAAATTTTCTCCAAGTCGTCTCCACATATCCATATGTGGATGTAAACTTGTTACCAAACTATGTAAATCTTAGTGTTTTGAGTGATTGAGTTATTTTATTATATTGTTTTATGCTTCATTGCGATATGAAAAAATTATCTAGTCACAATATATATATATTTTATATATATATGGAGAAAATATATTTTACTTCCCAAAAGTACTGACATTAACACTTGACCTCATGAAGTACATTTTGCCCTTAAACTATTTTGAATTGACACTTTACCTCGAGTTAACACTTTACCTCCTAAAACTTAGTTACTGGGAAAAGCGTCACTTTTAAACATTAGGGTTAAAAGTGAAAATTTGGTAGATAGTTAGGAGATAAAGTATTATCTCAATATATATATATATATATATATATCCCAGATTATTAGGTTTTATTACATGGCATAGTAAGTCAAACCACCTAATTAACTAAAGAAAAATTATTGCAGGCAGAGTGGAGCCGTATAATTCATATTAGTACCGCTAAAATTTTTATGATGCCCTAAAATTTTTCCACCTAAAATTTGGTAATTCACACAATATATGCATTACAAAAAATATTTATAAAAGTTCATAAATATGTGTTCAAATTGATATATTAGAAATGTAATATGTCGGCACTATATCAAAAAGACATAAATACAAAAAAAAAAAAAAAGTGTCTAGAACTGCATTTTTACAGTCTCTTAAAAGTACTAAAATCATTAAGATCGAATCTAAATTGCTTTCAAGAAGTTAATCAATCCATTCATAAACTTAAAGTTTATTCATGAACCTAAAATTTTCAAAAATCATAACCCCGTGAGAAACAAACAAAATTTATAAACAATAAACAACAAAATAAATAATCATACAAATATTATAGTTTATCATATATATGTATTAAACAAGGATTTTTTTATATTTTATTTTATTACTATACGTATGTATTAAGTTTCAGCGTTATTAAAGTTTACCCTACACAGCATATTTGAATTATTATTATTTCTTTTAATTTTGGGGAAAAAGAAGAAGTTAAAGCCTTAATTTGCATATGTGGCTCCGCCACTGATTGCAGGAGAGATAATTAATTGGTAGTGTTCTTCCACTTGAACAAGATAATGTAGTTTATCCATTCATAACGACTTTCACGTCTACATGCACTATAATTTTATTGACCGAAGATATGTCGGTTGAGCACTTCAATATATTTTTCTCCTTCTTTCAAGTTTTGTACTCTTTTCGTAATTTGTTTGTTTTCTCTTTCTGCCGGCCTGCTTTATATCAAATGTGATGCGGCGTGGAGTCCACCACAATTGGCCACATTCAATCTAGAAATTAATTTATTTTATGCGTCCAGTACTAGCTGTCCGTGCATGTAGGTTTGGGAGTTTTTATCAAGATTGCATTCATATACATATGAACATTATTCTTTCTCAAAAACTTAAGATAAAGGGCTTGAGTTCTTTTAGATATATTAAGTACTTTCTTTTTTCTTTATAATTTCTCAATTTTACGTGTCCATTAACCGTTTGAGTAAAATTACTTTTTATAAAACAATGGTATTTACATGACCTTTTAAATTAAAGGTATTTAATGCATTAATTAGCGTCATTAAATTAAAGGTTTGAGGAAATGCCAATAAATTTTGATAAAACAATGATATTTACATGACTTTTTATAAAGCGTTTTACCGAAACTTT
Source organism: Carpinus viminea (assembly GCA_013348765.1). Lineage (NCBI taxonomy): Eukaryota > Viridiplantae > Streptophyta > Magnoliopsida > Fagales > Betulaceae > Carpinus > Carpinus viminea. The sequence continues at coordinate 27,803,662 of CP054668.1, forward strand.
GGTATATTATTCCCAAACAACATGGTTGACTCCATGCCCAAATAAAATGATATATTTAGAAGATATTGAAGTTTATAAAGCACTTACATATTCAGAAATGAGTGTTGATTTAAGTAGCCTAACGAATTTTGAGTAATTCAACTTTATGCAAATATGTCTTTTCCATTTTAAAGTATAGTGAATACTTTTTTTTTTTTAACTAGTGATTGGTTATATTTATATTATATTTAGGAAAAACAGTTATTGTAGTTTATCTGATCTACAATTAGCTTTTGTGATATTAAAATGAACTCAAAGGTCTTTGAAGTATGTAAAATAATAATAATTTAATACAGATCAAATTTCACAAAAGATTTGACAGATTCTGTTAATGTGTCTTGTTAGCATCAATAAAATGATACCACATGTCACTCTTAATAAAAGTTATAAATATATTTAATATAAAAAAAACTAAAAAAATTTAAAACTCTAACTATTCAAATACAATCTCAAACTATGAAGAGTCTGTTTGAGATTGTGTTTAAGAAATGGAATTTTTAAGTCAAAAAACGCTTTTTGGCAAAAGCTTCATTTTTAAGCTTTTGCTAAAAGTGCGTTTTGGTCATTTTTAAGTTTCTTGGACCTTAAAACCACTTTTAATTTTTTTTTTTACCAAACGAGTATTTTTTTTTCAAAATTTTTTTTGAGTGTTAAAAATACTTTTTGGCATCTCAAATAGATCCTAATTCAAATACAAGAAACATATTGATTGCAAGTTTGGATATAAAGCAGCACACAACCACATCATAATAATGCGGTTAATGGCCTACCACTGAAAAAAGAGAAAGCAATCAAACAAAAAGCAAACCAAACGTGAAAGAAAGAGAGAAATTTCATGGGCATTGCTTAGAAAATGCGGAACGACAATCTACAAGTGCTCAACCGATATATATATCCTCGATCAATAATATTTGTGCAGGTGGACGTGAAATAATTATCTTGTTCAAGCCTAAGGGGAAGAACAGTAATAACTATGATGAAATAATCGTCCGGGATATATGTTGTGAGAGAAGTGCTACATTTTTAATTTTTTTTCTTTTTAAGAGTTGGTTTTCAAATTATGTGTTACCATTTTATGAGTATGTGACACATTTTTTAAAATAATAAATTTTATAAGATGGTAACACATCATTTAAGAACCAATTTTTAGAAAATTATTAACGTGAGATATATAAACTATTATCAAATCAAATCACAGCCTCACAGCCAATGCCTTAACAAGTCTTTGTATGCTTTAAACAAAATATTCTATTATTTCAAAGGCAATATCCGTGAAGTTTCTTTCTTTCATGTTTGGTTTGCCTTTTCCTTTATTTTTTTGTCTTCTTTTTCCATGTTATGGTGGTAGGCTTCTGTTCTGATAGTTATTCTTTCTTCTTTTTCTTTGATGACGTGGATTCCACCACAACTGGCCTTATTCAATCCACCAAACGAATCCAAAGCTATCTCTAAAGAGATTGCCTGATGGGTGAAAAAAAAAAAAAAAAAGGAAAAACAAAAAGTGGACCGTATTGCATGGAATGGTAGATGGCACATTCTAAAGAGAAGTCAAGCTTTTTAAGTCCACTTCTTCCTTGTTAAAGCAAAAAAGCAGCTTCCTCTCTGTTTTTGCTCTGCTACTTGCATTCCCCTTCCTTAATTTCCTTTGATTTCCAAACAAGAAAACATGGCTGAGATTGCAACCATTTTTATCTCTCCCTTCCTCCAAGCTTTTTTCGAAAGAATGGCATCTGGTGAGTTCGTTGACTTCTTTCGGCACCGAAAACTCTCCAATGGACTCCTCAAGAAGTTGGAGACATCATTCATGACCTTCGTTGCAGTGCTTGAAGACGCTGAAGAAGGGCAAGTTACAAAGGCTGCCGTGAAAAAGTGGCTTGATGAGCTAAAAGATGCGGTCTATGATGCAGAGCACGTCTTGGATGAGATTGCTACTGAAGCCTTGCGAAGCGAGTTGGATGCTCAATTTCAAACCACTGCAAGCAAGGTACGAAAGTTATACATCTCTGCTTTTCGTAATTCTTTTGTCAAAGAGATAGAGCCAAAGATAAAAGAAGTACTTGAAAGACTAGATGATCTGGCACGACAAAAGGATATTCTAGCTCTTAAAGAAGGTTTTGGAGGGAAATCATCTGAAAGATTGCCCACAACTTCTTTGGTTGAAGAATCTGATATTTGTGGTAGGGATGTTGACAAGGAGGCAATCATTAATATGTTACTCACAGATGATGCACATGGCAATGAGATGGGCGTGATTGCTATAGTTGGCATGGGAGGGATTGGCAAGACCACCCTTGCTCAGTTTGTATACAATGACAATAGGGTGAAGGAGCACTTTAATAACCATGAAGCATGGGTTTGTGTTTCTGAAGAATTTGATGTGTTCAAGATAACAAAAACAATTTTGGAGGCCATAACTTCGTCAACTTGTGATATTAAGGATTTAAATCAACTTCAACTTAGACTAAAGGAGTGTTTAATGCGGAAGAAGTTTTTACTTGTTTTAGATGATGTTTGGAATGAGACTTATGTTTATTGGGAGGAACTATGCAAACCCTTCAAATATGGGGCACAAGGAAGTAAGGTCCTAGTAACAACACGTAGTGATAGTGTTGTATCAGTTGCTAGAGCGGTGTCTTATCATCTAATGGAGCTACCAGAAGAAGATTGCTGGTCACTATTTGCAAAACATGCATTCTATGATGGTAACTTTAATGCACAAGGAGAGTTAGAGGTAATAGGTAGAAAAATTGTAGAAAAGTGCAGAGGCCTTCCATTAGCAGTCAAGACAATTGGTGCTTTATTAAGATCTAAACCAGATGTTGGTGAATGGGATAAGATATTGAAGAGTGAATTATGGGATTTGCCAATTGATGAAATGGGTATTCTTCCGGCTTTAAAGTTAAGTTACAAATATCTCTCTTCACCTTTAAAGCAATGCTTTGCTTATTGTTCAATATTCCCAAAGGATTATGCTTTCAAAAAAGATCAATTAATCTTGTTCTGGATGGCGGAAGGTTTCCTACAGCATCCCAAAAACAGAACAATGGAAGAAGTTGGTAATGAGTATTTCCTCATTCTAGAATCAAGATCATTATTCCAAAAATCAAGTGCGTCATGTTTTGTAATGCATGATCTCGTGAGCGATTTAGCAAAATTTATATCTGGACAATTTATTTCAAGGTTGGAGAATGGTTGTTCTCAGGAGATAGTAAACAATACTCGCCACTTGTCCTATTTTTTCAAACAAGAATTTCATAGCTTGAAGAAGTTTGAGACCCTTCACAAAGCTAAGAGGTTGCGCACTCTCCTACATTTAAATACGTCAGGTTATACTATTCCCTTCCACCACTTGAGTAAAAAGGTAGTGCATGATTTACTTCCAACTCTAGGATGCTTGCGGCTGCTTTCTTTGTCCCGATATAAGAACATTGCTGAATTGCTAGATTTAATTGGCAAACTTAAACACCTACGCTACTTGGATCTCTCTTCCACTGAAGTTCAAAGACTGCCCAATTCTATATGCGAGTTGTGCAATTTGCAAACATTGAGATTATCGCATTGTAGACAGCTTGTTGAATTGCCGAGAGATATGTGGAAACTCACTAGTTTACGTCATCTTGATATTACCGAAACTGGTATAAAAGAGATGCCAATACATTTGGGTAGATTAAAATACCTCCAAACGCTGACTAAATTTGTTGTCGGCAAAGGTAGTGGGACTTGCATTGGAGAGTTACGAAATTTTACAAATATTCAGGGATTGCTTTATATATTGGAGCTCCAAAATGTTGAATCTCCTGGTGATGCTCAGAACGCTAGCTTGAGGAATAAAAAGTACCTCGAAGAATTGGTATTGGAATGGAATGCTGATACTAATTTTTCAGAAAGTCAGAGAAGTGTACTTGATAGCCTCCAGCCCCATACAAGCTTGAAAAGCCTCACTATTAGATACTACGGTGGTAAAAGTTTTTCAGATTGGGTAGGGCATCCTTCATTCTCTAATGTAGCATCACTTGAGCTACAAAATTGTAAGTATTGCAACAATTTGCCACCCCTCGGGCAGCTACACTCTCTTCAGAAACTCTGTGTTGTTGGGTTTAGTGAAGTTGTTACAGTGGGTCGTGAGTTTTTTGGTACCGGTTCTTCTTCATCTAAGCCATTTGGTGCCCTCAAATTTCTTAAGTTCAAGAAGATGCGGAAGTGGGAGGAATGGAATTATTTTGGTGACGAAAATGAGGGTGTAGGTTTTCCAAAACTTGAAGAGCTTTATATTATGAACTGCCCTAAGCTAACCGGAGGGTTGCCTGTCCATCTTCCTTCTTTAACCATATTTCATATTGATGATTGTCAGCAATTGGTGGCTCCACTCCCAAGGACTCCTGCTTTACGTAATTTGAGGCTGCATGATTGTAATGGGCTTTTGTTAAACGAATGGCCACCTGGAATGCAGAAGCTCAGCATTGGAGGATTTGATACACTAGAGTTCCTACCCAAGGGAATGATAGACTCCAACGGCGGTCTTCAAGAGTTGGTGATCCGTAGCTGTTACTCACTTGTGTCCCTTCCTAAGGATGGTCTTCCCTCTACATTAAAATCCCTTCACATTGGTTTTTGTATGAAGTTCGAGCTCCCAACAAACTTTGACTATTCATCCCTTGAAAAACTGTCGTTGTGGCATTGTGATTCTGTGAAGTCCATTCCATTAGATTTATTCCCAAATCTTTATCACATCCATATCTCGTGTAGCAATTTGGAATCTCTTACAGTTCCAGAAAATTATGAACATGATTTAGTCACCTTGGAGATTGAAATCCGTTATTGCCATAATTTTGTTTCTTTTCCAAAAGGAGGATTGCGTGCCCCAAAACTCACAAGGTTTTGGGTTGACGGTTGTGGCAGTTTGAGATCACTTCCTGACAAAATGCACATACTCCTTCCGTCTCTTGATTCTTTCCTAATAGATGATTGTCCAAAAGTTGAGTCGTTTCCTGAAGGGGGGTTGCCATCCAATCTGACAGCAATTAGGATCCCTTTTCATATGGGACATGGTTTGCAGAACCTCCATTTTCTTACAAATATTATAATCTTAGGCAAATCTGAAGTTGTGGAGCCTTTCCCAGAGGAGCAGTTGCTGCCCACCAGTGTGACCTTCCTTGGAATATGGTACTTTCCAAATTTGAAATCTTTGGACAAGAAAGGGCTTCAACACCTCAATGCTCTTGAAAGAAATTTTGAATATCAGCGAACTGCCCTAAGCTCAATTGTATGCCGGAACAGGGGCTGCCTCCCTCCCTTTCTATTCTTAGGATCAATGAGTGTCCTTTGTTGAAGAAAAAGTTGCAAAGTAAAAAAGGAAAAGAATGGCGCAAGATTGCTCGCGTCGAACAGATATTTATTGATGACAAAGAATGGATTGAATAAGCGAAAAGTCTGTCTAGTCCTCAACTTTGGTATGTGCACTTTTCAACCACCTAATTTGTCTTATATGGTTTTAATATGCTTAGTTGCTATCTTTGATAAAACAGAATGCTCACCCACTTCACCACTTGAACGATATATTATTTTGCATATTTGATTAATTCTTCTCGGTTTGCTCTTTTAGCACGTGTATAAACTAAATAGATATAGTTCAAGTTGTTAAGTAGGTTTACAGCTTCAGTTATTTGATTGCAAATGAGGAACTTCTCTTCTTCCTTCTCTCTTCTTCTTTCTCCTTCATTTCTTCTCCTCTGTTCTGGATATTTCTCTGCTTTTTTTGATTTTTGACATGCTCTGTTTTTTTATTTTTGGTTGCTCATACATATCAAACCCTTAAAAATTAACTATTTCCTAATCTGACTACTTCCATTTTTGCATCCCTTATAACTTCAAATCCATTTCCCCTAAACTTTGGTACCGATTAAGCGTACAAATATGTTGTGTGGTTATCCTGTGTTGGCGAGATTGATAACTATTGGTGAACAACTTAAAAATTATATACGTGAAAAGAAAGTCATCTAATAATGCAAATTAAGTTGAATTTACTTTAAAAGATCCATGAATGGGTACATGGAAACAGACGAAGCCTAGTTTGCTAATTTTTAATGCATGCTTTTAATTCGGTCAAAAAACATCTGTAGTTAATTAGAAACCAGCTTAGCACTTGCATTAATTGTTTAATTGGATTCAGACATTTACCTCTACGATAAACTAAGTTATCTTTATTTGCACGTTTGTGTAGGTTTCCCATTTCAATAGGTATTGAAAGTTCAGTGGGAACCAATGAACCTTGTAAAAGTGTGGTACAAAATCAACAAAATGGGGAAATTTTGGTTTCTTTTTCTTTTCTTGGAAGTGTACGCTTTGAATTACCATTCAATACCTTTTCTTCTCAAAGCAGCTATAAGGGAAAAGGTAATCAATGATAGAAAAGGATTTTCTTGTGACTACTGCTTGATTGTTGTTAAGGTGACTCACTTGATTTCTGTTATGCATGAATAGGTACTGAAAGATCAGTGGGAAATGTGAACCTTGTAAAAGTGTGGTACGAAATCAACAAAACAGGGAAATTTTGGTTTTTCACCTAAGTGTACTTTGAATATTCAATACCTTTTCTCCTCAAAGCAGCTATAAGGAAAAGGTAATCAATGATAGAAAAGGATTTTCTTGTGGCTACTGCTTGATCATTGTTAAGGTGACTCACTTGATTTATGGTAAACAATGGCAGTTTTCCTGATATCTAGCCGGCATTGAACCAATTGGAAGCTAGTGCTGTTTCTGATACCTTCAATTATCAAATATTGAAATGAGAAACTGAAGCTGGTTTTAGATGGCAACATTTTCTATTGACTAAGAGGTGAGGGTAATTTTTTAATGGTGATTATTTTCTTTAGTGGTAGTTCACATATATATATGAATATTGATTATGTGTATTGTAGGCTAGAGTCCCTGGAGAAACCGGGCTGCAAGGTGTGATTGAAAGTACTGGGATATTGTGTTTTGTGGCAAATGCAGAGGAGGTGTTTTTATGTTGGCTGTAGGTTGTTATGTTTGTTATGCTATAAAGTTCATCTGCATAACCATTTTTTTTTTTTTAATAAAGAAAATGTGATGCTTTGGCTGTTTAATGAATTGCATTTTGCAGGACATCTTCCTGAACTAACAATGGGAGTTTGATGCTAATGATGGGTACGCATTATTAGATTTAAAAGTAGACATTATTAACTTTTGGCTTATGTGTTGTTTATATTACTTTTCTCCACTTCAATTTATTGTAACTGTTCTTGTGAATTGGCCATTTATTGTTCTCTCAGTGTGAAAAGGAATATGATGTTGACTGTTTGAAGGATCACAATATGTTATTTTTTCTGATATAAGGGAAAGGTAATCAGTGATAGAAAAATATTTTTCTTGTGGCTACTGTGTGATCACTGTTAAGGTGACTGACTTGATTTATGGTAAAAAACAAATGGCAGTTTTCCGGAGATATCTAGCCGGCATTGAACAAATTGGATGCACATGCTGTTTCTGATACCTACAATTATCAAAATGTTGACTGAAGCCGATTTTAGATGGTAACATTTCTATTGACTAAGTGGTGCGGGTAATTTTTTTAATGGTTGTTCTTTCCGTTATCAGTAGTATATAAGAGTATCATTCAATACCTCAATTCTGTTAAATGAATTACAGGACATCTTCCTGAGTGGGCAGTGATATGCTGTGGGCAGAAATTGAGTGGTGATATGTTGGATTTTCTTTTCAGGGCAGTGATATGCTGTGGGCAGAAATTGTTAGTCTCATCTTTGTACTTGCCGCAATTGAGATCGACCGTTGTGACAAACTGATTGTGAGTTGGATGGGATGGGGTTCACAGAAGCTCCCCATTGTTACACGTTTGTCAATCGGTGGAAATCATGAAGATGTGGAGTCCTTCCTAGAGGCAGAAGGCAGAGTTGCTGCCCCCCAGTCCGACCACTCTTTCTAAATTTGAAATCTTTGGACAAGAATGGGCTTCAATTCCTCCGTAATCTTGAAGTCCTGAAGATCTGTGACTGTCCTAAGCTCATTTACATGCCAGACAAGGGGTTACCTGCCTCTCTTTCTATTCTAAAAATCTCCGGCTGTCCTTTGTTGAAGAAAGAGTGGCAAAGTGAAAAAGGAAAAAGAAGGACTGGCTTTACATATAAGTGAGTCAACGATTGGCTTTACATACCCAGTTATTCTGCATATTTGTTTGATTTACGATGATGTCCTGTAGTTGATTTTAGTGTACACTTCTCGGTTTGCTCTGTTTGTTTGTTTTTATTCTTTTGGTTGCTCCTCTTACATAATCAAACCCTTAATAACTTCAAAGCCACAATCTTTCCCCTAAACTTTGAATTACCATTCAACACCTTTTCTCCTGAAAGCAGCTACATGGGAAAAGGTAATCAATGACAGATGAGGAGTTTCTTGTGGGTACTGTACATGTGATCCTCTGACTTGATTTTTGGTAACAAAATGGCAGGCTTCCTGATATCTAGCCGGCATTGAACCAATTGGAAGCTGGTATTGTTTCTGGTACCTTCAATTATCAAAATGTTGAGATGAGAAACTGAAGCTAGACTTAAGATGGTGACATTCTGTGTTGACTAAGAGGTGTGGGTAAGTTTTCAATGGTAGTTTTTTTCTTTATCATTCGTATACATACATATATATAAGAGTATCGTTTATATGTCTTCGTACTGTAGGCTAGTATCCCTACACAAGCCTGGCTGCAAATAGGATATTGTGTTTTTTAGGCAAATGCAAAGGATTTGAAATGGGTATTTAGCATTATTTTAGAAGACCTATTAGTTTGTTCTGTGAATAATTTCATGTGTGCTTATTTTATGATGGTTGTAGGTAGTTATGCCTTCCTTTCTGGAGCTGCATGTGGGCAGTGCAAATAAACATTTACTGGAGTATATTTAGCTGGAGAATGGGAACTCTCTGTAATGTCATGAATACATGTGTAAATGCTTTGTTAGAATGCTGAAAAAGTTTGCCTGAAATCCCATGGTTGTTCCTCTGTAAAAAAATCTACCACCAGTCTGAACTGCAAAGGTTTCTTTTGCATAATGTTTCATATGTTATAAAAAGTTCATCAGCATATATATTTAAAACAGAAAAAAAGAAAAAAAAGAAGAAGAAAATGTGACGTTTTGGCTATTTTAATGAATTACAGGACATCTTCCTAAAACTGACAATGGGAATTTGATGCCACCATATAAATCATGTGTGGAGTGCTTGAAAGAGTCTGAAGTTAGCTGATGCTAGTGAAGGGTACGCATTCTTAGAGTTTACTTCCTGCTATTATGGTTATATTGTATATGTCTTGTGTCCTTGGGTCGTGCCCCTTTCCATTTATTTATGAATTGACATTACTTAAAAAAAAAAAAATGTTTTGTCAACTAAATGATTTTTTTCTGGCATTGCTGGTTAGAATTTGTTTATAACATGGCCAAACATGGTCAGTTTGTTACATTTTATCACATATTGAATTAACATACTATTTACTAGTAACATGTACCATACCATTGGTAGACAAATTCATGAAATAAAGCTACTGGTTAGCATTTATAGCAGATACACATAGATAGGAAAGATGGATTTCAAACATTATCCATAGGTCCATCATGGAGGTTGTATTTGGAAATTACAAGTATAGGTTCTCTCGTGGGCCTTGGCACAAGTGGTTTAAGTGTATAGTGGTGATGAGATAGGTGTCGGGTTCAAATGGATTATGGTGTGATTGAAAGTAGTGGGATATTATATTTTGGAGGCAAATGCAGAGGAGTTGAAGTGGTTACTCGATGCTATTTTAGATTATGGTTTTAGAATACCCATTAGATTGTTTGTGGATCATTGCATGTGTGCTTATTTTTATGTTGGCTGTAGAAGGAGAACATTCGATCTCTGTAATGCCATGAATGCATGTTTAAATGCTTTGTTGGACCGCTAGAAGAGTTTGTCTGAAATTCGATGGTTGTTCCTCTTCAAATAAATCTACCATCAGTCTGAATTGCAAAGGTATCTTTTGCATCATGTTTGTTATGCTACAAAGTTCATCTGCATAACTTCTTTTTTAAAAGAAAATGTGATGCTTTGGCTGTTTAATGAACTGCAGGACATCTTCCTGAAACTGACAATGGGAATTTGCTGCTGCTATGTAAATCATGTGAGGAGTGCTTAAAAGATTCTTGAGCTGGCCTTGCTCAAACAGCTAATGCTAATGATGGGTATGCATTATTCGATTTAAAAGTAGACATTATTAACTTTTGGCTTATGTGTTGAGGAACATGATGTTGACTGTTTGAAGGATCACAATACATAAGACTTGGGGGTGAGGACTTTTTCTGTTATTTTTTCCAGTTATGTTGCCACCAGAATTACATTCAAAACCATGTGCTGCCAACGGCTGATGAAGTGGAATCAATATGGACAAATTTTACTTTTATTAGACTAAGGTGAGGTACAAGTTTTTCCCACATTCTGTTTGGGGTTTGGAAGATCAAAGAAGTTGAGATTAATATGTAAATTTTTTTGTGTTGCAGCTTAATAAGTAGAAGAAGCATTACTATATGGTGATCCTTTGTTGAATAGGGTTGCTGGCCTCCCTATCTATTCTTCAGATATGGGAATGTCCTTTGTTGAAGAAAGAGTGGCAATGTAAAAGAGGAAAAGAGGAAAAAAGGATGGCCTAAGATTGCTTATGTCGATTGAATAAGCTAAAAGTCCAGGAAGAGTCCCAATTTTCGGTACAATATCAGCTTTTACATACTAATTCATCAATATATTTACCCTCTCTGTTTTAGGTTTCTTTGATTCCTATCTTTGATAAAACAAAAGAGGAATGTTACACATACTCCCAACTCTTCATTCCCAAGTACTCTAATGTGGCAGTGAAAATCATACTTGGATAAATAACAAATGAAAGTACATGTAGCATTCAATGTTAATTTTTATTGTCACGTCAAAGAGTGAGCATTTGTAAGTGAGAACATGGGATTATGTAACATTTCTCCAAAACAGAATGCTCTGCCCACTGGCTAATTCTTCATTTACTTCACAATGCCAGAACTGAGCAGTTGAGTGCAAATTATTGACTCAGTAGAGAATCATTATTGTTCACTTTTCTGCTCTTTTCCATGTCTCTTCCACTTTTACTGTATCTTTGGGTTTCTGATTCAGTACCTAAAGTCAATGAGTCTGGAAAGTAGTTGTTGGAATGGCACAACGTCAATCCCATTTGGTTTATACTACCATGGGTTCTCATGTATTAACTATAAACTGAATCTAGTAAAGCAGAAACACATTTCAAATTTTGTGTATTGTCTCATGCTTATGCACCTTCTCAAATTTTGCTTGAATTGCATTTATGATGTTAGTTATTTTGGCCATTTGCAGAGTGATTTCTGGCCTTTTCCAAATGTTCCCTATGGTACTGTAGATATTGCAAGAATGTGTTCCAAAAGGAAAAATACTTTTTGGCCTTTTCCAAATGTTTCCTATGGTACTGTAGATATTGCAAGAATGTGTTCCAAAAGGAAAAATACTTTTTAGAGTGTGATGCTAATGCTGTGGCATCTGGAAGGGTTGCTGTAGTTGATCCAGGTTCCAAAATGTTCCCTGTGGTACTTTTAGAACAGAGGTTGACTTTGGTGGACGTGCATTCTCCAGGTTCTATTCTTGCCATTAAAGTTTAATAACATGGTTATTTTTTGTAACATGGTAATATATATGGATTAATTATATTGTTAACTGTTTGAAGGATTACAGTAGTGAGGTTTTTTTCATGCCAAACTATATTGCCAAAAGAGAAGTGATTGCTACAAAATTCATTTGTGCTTTCAAGTATCTTTCGAGGATTAATTATTCCAGTCCTTGTTTTCTTGCATTGAGAGGCTTTCATTATCTTTATTCTGTTTTACACATTCTGTTACACAACAAAGTTTATGCCTTTTTTTTTATATTTATAATTCCTATTCACTTCCTCTCCCCTTGTCTCTATCTGACTTGCAATATTTGATACTTGTAATTGTGTAACATTTCACAGGGTGAGTTGTGGATCAGCGAAACCCAAGTGGTTCTTTCAGAGCAAAGCAGAATTGTGTGAGAAATGGGGCCAAATCCAGTTACTAGATGAGCGAAGCCAATCCTTTCTAAAGTAAGTATTAGGGCTTGTGATTCTTTTTTCATATTTTTTGAAATGTTAGATGTACCTTCATTTTTTGTAATGTTAGATGTACAATATTTGATTTTCTATATTTTTCTTTGGTTGCTCACACATAATCAAACCCAACTTCAGAGCCACAATCTTTCCCCTAAACTTTGAATTACCATTCAATACATTTTCTCCTGAAAGCTGCTACATGGGAAAAGGTTATCAATGACAGGTGGGGAATTTCTTGTGGGTACTATAAATGCGATCCTTGGTTATTGGTAACAAAATGGCTGACTTCCTGATATATAGCCGGCATTGAACCAATTGGAAGCTGGTGTTGTTTCTGATACCTTCAATTATCAAAATGTTGAGATAAGGAACCAAAGCTAGACTTAGATGGTCACATTTATCTGTTGACTAAGAGTATTAGTTATATGTCTTCGTACTGTAGGCTTCAGTTTGCTTGAGTTGCAATTATGATGTTTATTATTTGGGCCAATTGCAGAGTGTGTTCCTCTAAATATCGCCAGAATGTCTTCAAAAAAGAAAAATGTGTGGAGCATAATGTTAATGTTGTGGGAGCTGGAAGGGATGCTGGACTTGATCCTGAAGAACAGAAAATCAAGCGATTCATTCTTACTATCAAAACTCCAGATTTTGACATTAGTGGACGTGCATTATGTGAGCACTACAATCATTATTCTTGCCATCAATAGTTTCTATACCATACATGCTTCATAATTTAATTCTGGCCTTCAATTTTATGGATGATGGCACCTATTCTAAATTGATGAACGTCTATTAGTATCCTTCTTTACATGCATGGAGAAACCATGTGCTGCCAGCGGCTGATGACACTGAATCAATATGGACAAAATGTGGATTTATTAGACCAAGTTGAGGTACATGTTTTTCCCACATTCTGTTTGTGGTTTGGCAGATTAAACAACTTGAGATTGATATGTACATTTTTTGTTGTTGTAGCTTAGTAAGTACAAGAACCAGTGCGTACCATATGGTGATCTTCCGGGGAAAAACAGTACTAGATGTCATGTTTGATTGTTGGTGCTCAGCTAGTGTTGCAAGCACACCACAAAAATTTTATGAAAATGGAGAAGTAATGCAGCCCCAACTTGCGAATGGCCTCATGGAGGGTCTTGAGTGAAGGAAGAAGGATTATGGAGTGGAAATTTTCGATTATGCAGGGGACAAATCATGTGTGACCTCTACTTGACCTTGGCACGAGCAAGAATGTGACTAATCATAAGACAGAAACATGATGCAACCTTCGTATAGAGAATGAGAGAGATTTCACTTCTGTCAAAATTCTATTGTGTGTGAAAGTCAGTTTTGAGTGTATTGGACCTTTGAGTTTTGAAGAGTTTTATTTTCTCTTACAGTTTGTACACTATTTTTTTATAGTAAAATTTTCTCCTAGTCGTCTCCATATGTGGATGTAAACTTGTTACCAAACTATGTAATCTTAGTGTTAATCTTAGTGTTTTGAGTGATTGAGGTATTTTATTATATTGTTTTATGCTTCATTGCGATATGAAAAAATTATCTAGTCACAATATATATATTTATATATATGGGAAAAATATACTTTACTTCCCAAAATATCTGACATTGACACTTGATCCTCATGAAGTACATTTTGCCCCTAGCTTGAACTATTTTGAATTGACACTTTACCCCCCTTGAGTTAACACTTTACCTCATAAAACTTAGTTACTTCGGAATAAAATGTCACTTTTTAAACATTGAGGTTAAAAGTGAAAATTAATAGATAGTTTGGGGGATAAAATGTATTCTCCCAATATATATATCCCACGATTATTAGGTCTTATTACATGGCATTGTAAGTCAAACCACCTAATTAACCAAAGGAAAATTATCGCAGGCAGTAGTGGAGCCAAACAATTCATATTCCGGGTGCTGCTAAAATTTTTATGGCGTCCTAAAGTTTTCTCCATCCTAAAAATTTAGTAATTCACACAATATATGCATCACAAAAAAAATCTATAAAAGTTCATAAATATGTGTTCAAATTGATATATTAAAAATGTAATATGTCGGTGCTATATCAAAAAGACAGAAATACAAAAAAAAAAAAGTGTCTAGAATCATACTTTACGGTTTCTTAGAAATAAAATCAAAGTTTCGAATCTAAATCAAGCTTTTCAGAAGTTAAATAAATCAATTCATAAATTTAAAATTTATTCATGAACCTAAAATTTTTAAATTAAATCATGATCCAATGAGAAACAAACAAAGTTTATAAACAATAAACAACAAAATAAACAATCATATACATATTATAATTTATCATATATATGTAGTAAACAAGGATTTTTTTATTTTTATTACTATACGTATGTATTAAGTTTCAGCATTATTAAAGTTTACCATATACAGCAGCATATTTGGAATTATTATTATTTCTTTTAATTTTTGGGGAAAAAAGAACAAGTTAAAGCCTTAATTTGCATATGTGGCTCCACCACTGATTGCAGGAGAGATAATTAATTGGTAGTGTTCTTCCACTTGAACAAGATAATGTAGTTTATCCATTCATAACGACTTTCACGTCTAGTTGCACTATAATTTTATTGATCGAAGATATGTCGGTTGAGCACTTCTATATATTTTTCTCCTTCTTTCAAGTTTTGTATTCTTTTCGTAATTTGTTTGTTTTCTCTTTCTGCCAGCCTATTTTATATCAAATGTGATGTGGCATGGAGTCCACTACAATTGACCACATTCAATCAAGAAATTAATTTATTTTATGCGTCCACTAGCTGTCCGTGCATGTAGGTTTGGAAGTTTTTACCAAGATTGCATTTATATACATCTGAACATTATTCTTTCTCAAAAACTTAAGATAAAGGGCTTGAGTTCTTTTAGATATATTAAATACTTTTTTTTCTTTATAATTTCTCAATTTTACTCGTCCATTAACCGTGTAGGTCCAGCACTACTCATTTGTCCATTTTGTTTCCTGAGAGTCATGAAGCGGAATATTGTTGCATGTACGGACATTAATCGGCGGGTGTTGGTTCAGCATTTTTGTCATAAGTATATGTCATTACATTTTTGTCAATTTGGTACCAAAAAAATAAAAATAAAAAACATTAAAATGAGTGTCACATATGTATTATATATATTTACTACTTAGCATGATTTAGCACCCGCGTGGTCCCACTCCACTAAAGGCTAAACTGCTTTTATTTATTAATTTTTATAATTAGGACTTTATTATCCTTTCTCTATTAAGATTATGTCTACTTTTCTTACTAAGATTATGTTTACTTTATTATAAGGATTTCTCTTATATAAATATATGTAGCTTATAATGTGAATTATTATCAAATCAGGGAATTGTATCTCAAATACTCTGTGAAATTTTATCATTCTTAGGGTCCATTTAAAATTGCAATTTTAAAAATAACATTTTTAAAAATAGTTTTTTTTTTTTTAAAAAAAAAATTGCTATTTTTAAAATCGTAAAAGCGTTTGGTAAAATACATTAAAAAAAATACTTTTTTATTAAATATTTGTTATACGAATTCATGATTTTCATTTTAATTCACACTTTGTCAAATAAGCACCTCCTAGCTTACCTATTGAAATCGCATATTTTTTTTTCTTATTTTAAATTAAGTGCCTTTTTAAATTCAAATGCCAAACGCCTTACGTTTTGTGATATCTTTTAAAAACATAAATTATTTTTACAAAATTGCAATATCAAATGCAGCCTCCAGGCTCATTTTATCTTTTATCATTCTTACTTAGTGTAGTTTTGCTAAGTCATAGCACCACCAAGAAATAGATATATACATGTCAATTATCTTTTATCATTCTTACTTAGTGTAGTTTTGCTAAGTCATAGCACCACCAAGAAATAGATATATACATGTCAAAAAAAAAAAGATATATAGTTTTACTTCATATTGTTAGGAGTAATTAATGACACAAGACGTTAGGACAAGAAGATCCTTATAAGGACTTCAAGAATTGAACACTTTTACGGTTTTACCCGCGAAATCACCCAAAAACTGACAGACCAATGAGGAGACGTTAGGATTGGGTGCATATGAGTCGTTGAGTTCAAAATCATCTTTTTAGGTTCCAAAACCTTCAAGAACCGCTCATGTCCCGCGATGATCATTTCTTGTTGAACAAAATTCAGATATCTAAAATTGCGTCTCTAAACGTTCCAAATAACAATAGACAGTAGTCCATAGTCATGGCGGAAGCAACTAGCTAGCTAGGGTTTGGCTCTAATACTAATTGTTACGTGCCTGCATAACTCGTGATATAAAATAATAGAAAAGATAGATAAGCAAGACACAAAAAAATTTTAAGCATTGTATTATGCATCTCAAATACAAAATAGATTATTGTTGCAGTTCGCACAATTCATCTCAATAGTATAATATTTCTTTCTTCACATCTCTAGCTTTTTTCTCAAAATTTTCTCCACTATTTCTCTCCCCTACCTCTCTCTTTTTACAAAAGTTGAAAAATAGGATCTTTAGGAAAATTACAATACATATAAAAAAAGATAATCGGATGTATGGTGTCTTTTAAAGTTCATTAGCTAAACTAGATAAATTAGGTATGCTTTAGTTACCCATTTTGCATAAAAAGATGCATAACCCAATATGAATACTCTTATGCAATACGTTTATATCGAGCTACAAAGAAATGTGATAAACATAAACTACTCGACTTGTGTCCTAGCACTAACACCTCATGGAGATGTATCCTGTAACTATCCTATCACTAACACTTAACAACTATATATTAATAAACACAATAATAAAGATCATACACAATTACTTAGGGATAACATACTATCCCTTTTATTCTCTACTACTATCTAGTACTAAAATCCTATAGTTAGCCAAGTCTTCTTTACTGATATGAAGTCATCCTTTCATAAAATTGTAGTACTTTGCTTAACATTCTTAATAGTTGTTTATTATCCTTCTACTAACTTAGAAACTCAAACAATATTGATTTTTGAGAAATTCAAACATGTTAGATGACACTTGACATTTATTATAATAAGTTGAAGGAAATTTCCTCCAAAACTAGTTTGGAGGAAATTTATATCTATATTTAGATGGTATAAGAAAATGACAATGAAAGATAAAAAGTAGTTTATTTCCCTTAAATTTAAAGAAAATGTAAGAAAAGCTAGCTGCTGCTTGTTAGTGCTAGTAAAGCGGCAATTTATCGGCATGAAGATTAAGTTTGGATAATTGGATGAAAGAGTTTTATGATATTATTAGTGATAATGCATGTAGTGAGCAATGAATTAATGAAAAAAAATATATATATTTCCTGCCCTTGTTCCTATTTCGATTATTATTATTTTTGTTGAAAGACCTATTTTGATTGATTAAGTAAAGTAGGGTAGGTTATATTTAGAGGTAATCCAAGCTGCCTCCTTCATTGGCGCCGCTCTGGGATCAATATATTAATCATGTATAATATTCAAGCATTCCCGGCCACTTAAATTTGTTTAATGGATTATATATTGTGATTTGTGTGGAGGAGTCCAAACACAACTGGCCGACCAACGACCAGTCACCAGACGTCGTTAAATATATAGTTTGTTTCTACCTGCAAAATGCTTAATTATAAGCAAGAAGATGCCGATATTCGGTAAGAAATTAGGTGAGGATCATATATTATAATCAAGAAGATGCTTAATTATGTTAATAATAATCATATTAGGCTAGGCTTGCTAGAAACAATTCATCAAAGTACTGGTCACGTGCAATGCACCAAACCACTTTTCCATCCGTTTTAGAAATAAAAATTTTACGAGTCTAAAAGCTGTCACACTTGGTATCTTGGATGTACAAATAAAAAGAAAATGATATTAATTCTGAGAGCTTAAGCATATTTTTCCATGATTTTACAACATCTCCACCAATAATAGCCAAAACAACTATTGAAAAAGTATAAATTTTACTTTTACTACTAATTTTTTTATTTTTTATTTTTTTACACACTTTAATAAATTCTCTATACTACTCTCTATTTTTTTTTAAATATTAATTTTCAATTCTATTTTATTCATTTTTGTACTCACTGCCCCTCTTCGATCCATTTCTTCCAAATCCTAATTCCCCATAATTCTCCTCTTCCCTAATTTGTGCACGTTGAATGAATTTTCGAAAACATACTCAAAAAAATCAGTTGCAGATATGATTATTATCCAAATCATATATCATATATATATAAAAGCCGAATCACTCAGTATGTACATTTTATGCCTAAATGTTTTCATTTTTGTACTCAGTATGTACACAAAGATTTTTATCATTTTATGTCTAAATGTTTTCATTTTAGCTGACTAGCTAGTAGTGTCTGTGCTCAGTATGTACAGCATCAGAAGCCTCACACTCCATTACTGTCGAGTGCTCCCCGAGAACTCGGAGATCGTCTTCATGCTTGGCGATCCCGCTTTTAGCTTGGCGTTTTCCTCTTCTGCCTCCGCCAGCTTCTTCTTCAAGTCCTCTGCCCCTTCATCAGTGGCTGAAACCTTCCTAAAATAATAGTAGAGGATGGCCGATCTAAGGAAGGCCTGCATATGGAGAACACAACATTAGACTAGAATAAACACTACAAGATCGGTAACCAAGCACTGGGCTACTTACCAAGAAATGCATGGTCAGCATCTCTTCTGCCATGCCTCGAGCCGAGACATCGCGCTTCTTAAGCGGGAGGTTTTTGTGGTCGACCAAGTCTAACACGGCCCTGAAGGGATTTCCTTTCAAATCCCCTCCAAACTTGGCCAACCTCCCCCTGAATGTCCAGTTGACCCCTTCTAGCTGGATCTCAACCGTGCTCTCAGAGGTCTCGGAAGCCTCAAGCGCCTTGGAAGCTCGAGGCCTCTTTGAAACGAAGGCCTTCTCAACCCCGTCGAGAGCCGGACTCCGAGGCCTTTTCGGGGTCGAAGCTCGAGAAGAGGCCCCTGTCTTCAAAATTGTGGACAAAGGTTTATGGAGGGTCTGTGCAACGGCTGCCGTGGAAGGCCTCAAATTGTCGTCTGCCATCCCAATAGACTCCTCGGACCTCGTCTCGAGATCTTCCAAGATATGCTGGATGTTTGAACCCAGGGGACGATCCAACATGCAAGGAATCGGCCCCTCTGACGCTCTCAAGGGCTCTTCAACTAGCCCCACGACGTTCATAGGGACCGTCAAGATTGGCTCATTGGCCAGAAACGCAACAACTTCCTCCACTCACGGCACAGAGGGGGGAGGAACTTGACTCCTCCGAGCTACCAGGAAACCCATCACGTTTGTTGTCTTGACAGTTGGAACAGCGGTCTCGACCACAGGTGCAGCAGGTTCGACCGCCAGGGTTGTAGGTTCAACCCCCATTTTCAGCTTCTTCTTTTTGACAAGAGGGGCCTCGATCACCTGGACATCCGACTCCTCAGCAGGGACCTTGGCAAGGGGGGTTTGCTCAGGGGTGGCCTCGACAGGCTTCTCTACATCCGACTCCTCCTCGTCAGCCAGCTTCAACACCCTGACCACCTTAGGAGGGACTTCAATTTTCTTTTTCTCAAATGGGCTCTTCTTGGTTGGTGGCGCTATTGGGAAGATTGGTGGAGTAGGGGCTTTTAGTTCATGGATCTTGAAGACCCCACCAGTTTGGATGGGGTAGAGGACCTTCTCGAGTTTCTCGGGTTCAATCAGTATGCCCTTACCCTTGTCTACTTTCATAGACATGCCTTTGTCAGCAGCCTGGGCTTGGTCCTTTCAGGGGGTAGCACCCCGTGTGTTAGCAGCTGAAGGGCTTGGGTTGATAGGAACCCTGAGGAGCTCCTTCCTTAGCTCGACCACCACGTGGCCAGTAGGCGCGTAAACAAGCTCCATAAGTCTCAGAACTGAGCTGAGCACAACAAAGTTTAGACACGACTCGTGCTTTTGAGTCCATTGGTGGACCTCATTAACCCGAGCCAGTTCATTCGGAGTCAGATGGGGTTCTTGGTCACCCTTCTCGGAAAGCATGTTCACTTCCCAGGGAACCCTGATCTCTGTAGCCTTCTCCGTAGAGGCAAACTCCCACTGCCCCGAGGCGAAGAAATACTTACTCTTCCATCCTCGATTGCTGGAGTATTTAGTCTCCATGGTTATTAACTTGCCCCGCTGTGTTTGGATGTTGTACACTCCAGAGCCCCCTGGGTTCTTGTGAACCCGATGTAAGTGCAAAAACTCCCTTACAATTAGTTGGCGCTCCTTACCCAAGGCGAAAGGCCACAACACCATGCAATCGAAGAGGTACCTCCACGCATTTGGAGCAAGCTGGTGGGGTGCAAAGTCCAAATAGTTGAGTAGTTCTTGAACCATTGGAAGAAAGGGGAAATGAAGGCCTGCTCGAAACATGGCCTCATACACACAGACCTCATGACGGTCTGAACGTACAATAGCACCAGAGTTCTTCTCGTCAAATCGTAGTTTGATGAACGGAGGAATAAAACATTCCTTTCGGACCCTACGTTCGTCGACCCTTGACAGCTTACTTTCCCACGTAATAGGGTGGGCGTCACCGAGTACATCAGAATCATCATCGCCCTTTGGCATCTTTGAGAAATGTGAGGTGAAGGGTTAACGAAGAAAAAACAAAGGAAGGTGAGAACAGAGGGCTACAAAGCAGCACAAAAGTTTGCAAGAAAGAAAAATGAGCGATGAAAGAGTTCTGAGTACAAAATTTATAGGGGAGCAGAGAAGATGAGGCGTTGGCATGGTTTAAAGAAAAGGCAGCGAAGAGACGTACCTCGAATCCCTGAAAAAAATGCCTTGACTTCTCGACAATTGGCCGGCATTTATGTTTGACAACCGACAGCTGCTCGAGCAGCTAATCTGAGATCGACACGTGGCATAGCCTCGAAAAACTGAATCAGCGCAATAAATGCTTGGCGCCTCCTTGAGCAACCCAAGCGTCTCAGACGATTTCCCAAAACATTTTTGAAATTCAACTGTTTCCTACCTCGGCCACGCCGAGACTTATTTTCTCGACTAGGCCTCGAATTTGGTTATAACTCGAGGACCATCAATGCCTCAGAATTAGAGTATGCCTTGAAAGCTTGATCCATTCCTATGGAACACTGGAATTTCCATAGTCCTCCAGACAAGGAAATTGGGGGGTAACTATTGGGTCATGGATCAACCTCTTAGAAAAAACCCAATAACTTACTGGGCCAAGTCAAAGTCCACCCATGTCAAAGCCCAAGAACATCTCAGGCCTCGAGCCTCCGAGACCCGTCTCGAGCCTTGAGGCTCCGTGACCAAGGACTCGGATTCGAGACGTCCGAGACCTATGTCCGAGGCCTCCAAGACCTTTCGTGTTCGAGATCTCTAAGACCACAAGTCCGAGACCTCCTCGAATCAGAGGCCCTTGTATCCAAAGCCCTGGAATTTAGGGATTGGGATTTGAATCCGTTTGAATAACGTGCGATGTGATCTTATCCATCTAATTTAAATGTCGAACACCTAGAAACACAGAATCAGATACTCTATCTAAAAGAATTCGAAATTCAAATGCCAACAACCAAATCCTATCTTGATTTCCAAAGATCAAGGGTCGGATAACTGCTCAAATCCCTCGATAACAGATTGCCTCGCAGCAAATCAGGGAAGAATCAGTCATCGGTTAGGGAACTGCCACTCCATTCCTATATAACACAAGTCTCTACCACATGTTCTAGTAAGGCAATTCTTGCTCTCTTTACGCGTTATTGCTTCCTCGTTCTCTCTATACAACAAACACTGACTTAGGCATCGGAGTGGCCTTGCCGGCTCACCTCCGGTCTCTCTTCGATCCTATTGTCTTCTTCACTGTGCAGGTATTAATACTGGGAGCATTCTAATCAGGATTCCAACAAGCGTGCCACGTCACCCACCGGAAACTGTGCATCAACATACTATAATAAGTTGAAGGAAATTTTCTCCTTTATTTCCATTAAATTTAAAGAAAATGTAAGAAAAGCTTTAGTGCAATTTCTCGGTATGAAGATTAAGTTTGGATGAAAGAGTTCTATGATATTATTAGTGATAATGCATGTAGTGAGCAATGAATTAATGAAAAAAAAAAAAAGTCCTGCCCTTGTTCCTATTTCGATTATTATTATTTTTGTTGAAAGACCTATTTTGATTGATTAAGTAAAGTAGGGTAGGTTATAATTAGAGGCAATCCAAGCTGCCTCCTCCTTCATTGGCGCTGCTCTGGGATCAATTCATGTAGAATATCAAAGCATTCCCACTTAAATTTGTTTAATGGATTATATATTGTGATTTGTGAGGAGTCCAAACACAACTGGCCGACCAACGGAATCCAAAACTCACAAACCAATGACCAGACGTTAATTAAATATATAGTTTGTTTCCACTTGCAAAATGCTAAATTATAAGCAAGAAGATGCCGGTATTCAGTTAGAAGTTAGGTGAGGATCACATGTTATAATCAAGAAGATGCTTAATTATGTTAATAATCATATTAGGCTAGGCTTGATAGAAACAGTTCATCAAAGTGGTCACGTGCAATGCACCAAAACACTTTTCCATCCGTTTTAGAAAGCTTTTTTGTCAAACAATAATAATTTTACGATTCTAAATGCTGTCACACTTGGTATCTTGGATGTACAAATAAAACAGCTATTCTTTAACTGCTATTTTTCTTTTTTACACACTTCAATAAATCCTCTATACTACACTCTATTTTTTTTAAATATTAATCTTCAATTCTATTTTATTCATTTTTGCACTCACTGCCCCTCTTCGATCCATTTCTTCCAAATCCTAATTCCCTATAATTCTCCTCTTCCCTAATATGTGCACGTTATTTTCGAAAACATATCCAAAAAAATCAGTTGCAGATATGATTCTTATCCAAATATAATATCCAAAGCATAACAAAATCCGAGTAATTTTAGAAATCATTCTTATAATACTTTTATGTCTCTCTAAAATTGAGGTGGCTTTTAAAATTACCTTTTGATCAAAATTTAATAGTAATAAATTATAAACCTAATGGTGATTTTAAAAGTTATATACATTATATGTTTTTTTCTAGGTTTTTTTCTCTCTAGGTTTTTCGCTTTAGCAGCCCCTTTCTAGATAGCCGTCACTCTTGGGGAGGAGGAATGGCCGTCGCCATCCCTCCTCCCCACGTCTCTTTAGCACCAGGCTCTAGTTATTTACTTGATGCCCTAGTCCTGGTGCCCCTTCCTTTCCTTTTTCTTTCCCCGGCCTCCTCCTTGTATGGCGGTCTTTTCCATTTGTTTTTGGGGCTTTTTGTGCCCCTGTTTGGGTCTTCGCTTTGGTGTTTCACCCCTCCGCTCGAGGCAAGTCTTCTCGCGCCCCTCCGCGTCATTCTCTCATCGCCACCTTCCTCAGCGGTGTTCCAATTAGATTGCTTCTGAGCCTTCTCCGGTTGATCATTCTGCTTTTTATTTTATGTTTTATTTGGTTTCCCTATATTTTGTTTCCTTTGTTTATTTTTGTTTTGCTTGGTTTCCTTGTATTTGCTTTAGTATTTTCTGTATTGCTTTTTTCATTTGTTTTTGTGTGTTTTGTTATTTTTACAGTTCTACCGATCTTCTCTCTGTTTTGCCGTACTCCATCCACTCGGCCTTTTTCCGCGCCTCCACCGTCGAGCTTCTACGCCCTTCAAAGTAGAGGTCTACTTGCACGTGATCGGTTTTATTTCCTGTATTTTATTGTTTTTGCTTGTAATAAGTCTTGTCTCGATCATGCTTTGGGGTGTGATGCTTGGTCGAGATCTTTAGGTTGTGGATGTGAGCGTTATCCGGCTTTCGGTCGAGGAGGACAAGTGTTGGCTGGGGTTCCTAGCCCTCGGTGTCAAGAAATAAGTATTGGCAGGGTTCTCAACCTCGGTGTCAAGGAATAAGTGTTGGCGAGGTTCTCGACCCTCGGTGTCAAGGAATAATTGCTACCTATGCATTAGTTGATTACATGCAGTATGATTTGTCTTTCATTTGTTAATTAGTCATAGGTTAGCGGATATGGTTTGAGAGTCGGGATTATGTCGTCTTGTATGACGTTGGTATCTTTGTAGTTTACCTACGGATACTTGAGCTTGCCTGTATTGTAAGAGCTTTTGCTCTTGATCTTTAATGAATGAGACTATGTTGATTTTCAAAAAAAAAAAAAAAAAAAGGTTATATACATTATTCTTGAAGAGACATAAGAAGAAGCTGTAGCATTATTCTAAAAACACAAAGATTTTTATTATTTTATGCCTAAATGTTTTCATTTCAGCTGACTAGCTAGTAGTGTCTGTGCCCCATTACTAAGCCGGAAAAATTTGGATGTCCATTGTGAACATGATCGTTGTATTGATGTCTCAATTACATTTATGTGCATGCCAAAACCATGAGACAAGCGTTAAAAAATATCCTAAAACCCTCTTATATATGCAGACTCACTATTTTGCTGGAAAAAAAATAGCTCCAGCAAAATAGTGAGTGTAGTAGTGAGTACTATATATTCACTCACCATTCACCAAATACATAAAAAATATTAAAAATTTGTTTCTCTTCTCTCCTCCTTTTCTTTTCTTTTTCTTTTTCTCACCAATGTCTCTCTCATCCATTTTCTTTGCCTTTTCTCACCCATTTTGCTTAGCGTCATTTTCTCTCCATGCATGAGTGCATGTCTTCATTTCAAATCTCGCCGTCACCGTCTGTCGGGTTTCACGTCGTAAAAAATTTCAAAAATATAATCGTTATGAAAATTACAAATTTTTAACAATATAGTTTTTTTTTAATTATTTTAGTGAGGCGATAACTGACTTAAATATCGGAGCTATTCTTTGCCGGGTGTGCATATTTTCACCAACAGGCTCTTGTGCTTATTTTATTTTCCTTTTAGTTTATTATTATTTTGTAAGTACGGTGTTCATCCCGCCGAAAAACCATTCCAACAAAATGAAGAAGTTGAGTTATATAATTCATCGTACAGGGAAAAGGAGGGTATGTTGGAGTGATGGATTTAGATAATAAAAAGAGATCGATCGATAGTGTTGGATTCCGTCGGTGGATTGAATTTTAATTCTGGTGGACTCCAAATAAATCATACTCTTTCGGTATCATCACAAAGGCGCCTTCAAATCTTTAAATATTTCTTAATTAAACTCTATACAAGAAGACAATACCTAATAAATATAATATTTTAATTTAAATGAGGTGAATTAATAGCAATAAGGGTTCAGATTCGAGAACTTTGATTTTAAATTTCAATACTATTATTTACTCATTTTTTCAGAGTAAATTTACTCGAGAAGATAAGCTCTCGATCTATATGTCTAAATATATTGTAAGCAAGAAGACGCTGGCCGATATTAGGTGAGAAATTAGGTGAGGATCATATTATAAAGAAGAAGATGCTTGTGCATGTTAATTTGTGTTGAATGGCAATATTGTGATTTGCGAGGATTAATTATAACTGGCCGACCAACGGAATCCCAAAACTCACAAACCAATGAACAGACATTAAATAACAAATAGTTTGATTATTAAAAGCAAGAAGATGGTGATCGATATTCAGTGATTAGGAATCATATTATAATCAAGAAGATGATTTTGTTTAAGTGAGAGTACTCCTGATGTTCTTATTATAAGCAAGAAGATGCGATCGATCGATAGTCTCTAAAAATCAGTTTCCTTTCATGTTTTATTCCTTCGATTCAATGAATGACGGACATGATGGGGCATGGAGTCCACCGCATTCAATCTAATCTACCAAAGGAATCCAAAGCCATATCTTCTAATTACTATTTTACATAAACAAAAATAGCATGTTCCATTGAAATATTGTTTCATTGTCCCAAAATTCTGATAGGCTATCAAGGAAACTAATAATATTTGTCTCTTTACCTTAAAGAAAAGGTTGAACACTCTATTTTATTTTTTATTTTTTTATTTTTTTATTTTTTTATTTTTTTATTTTTTATTTAAGTGAACATGAAATATTTTGGGTTATTATTTTTCATGCTTATTTCTATCAATTATTACATGATTTCCTTAGTTAAAATTATAATTAAACCGATAGTTTTGAACATTTTATCATGCAAAACAGAACAATTGGTGAGACTTGCACTTGAATGATTATATTAAATAAAGATTGATTAATTAAGATGCCTAATAAATAAACTTAGTTGTCAACTTTACCACTCGATGGTTCATCATTCTTACCTAATCCTTTTGCTTCTTCAATGGCCATGTATTAGGGTTTAGGCAGACGTGACTTTTATAATATAATTAAATTCATATTTTTTTTATAAGTTTAAATTTCTAAAGTAAATAGCGATTTAATATGGTATTGGAGTAGAAGTCATAAGTTTAAACTATGTCTTCATAATTCCTCCAATTTCAAAATAGAGAAAATAAAAAATTAAAAAAAAAAACCCTTCAATTATCAGCCCTTTTTAAAAAAAAAATCCAATGATGTTTGAAATGTGCTAAATTGGTCCATCAAACTACCAAATGTCTCAAAAAGGTCACATTTTTTATTATATTTCTATAATAGCCTTATAGAAATATAAACGTTTTTAATTTTTTTTACCAAATGGGTATTTTTTTTTTCTTAAAAAACGGACTTTTTGAGTGTTAAAAGCATTTTTAAGCCTTTCAAACGCAATCCCAAATAAGTCCTAATTCAAATACAAGAAACATATTGATTGCAAGTTTGGATATAAAGCAGCACACATCCACATCATAATAATGCCATTAATGGCCTACCACCGAAAGAAAAAGAGAAAGCACACAAACAAAAAGCAAACCAAACATGAAAGAAAGAGAGAAATTTCATGGGCATTGCCTTAGAAAATGATGGATGACAATCTACAAGTGCTCAACCGACATACATATCCTCGATCAATAATTGTGCAAGTGGACGTGAAAATAATTATATTGTTCAAGCCTAAGAGGAAGAACAGTAATAACTACGACAAAATAATCGTCCGGGATATATGTTGTGAGAGAAGTGCTACACTTTTTAAATTTTTTTTTTTTTAAAGAGTTGGTTTTCAAATTACGTGTTACCATTTCATGAGTAAGTGACACATTTTTTAAAATAATAAATTTCATAAGATGGTAACACATTATTTGATAACCAACTTTTAAAAAATTATTAACGTGAGATATATAATTAAACTATTATCAAATCAAATCACAGCCAACGACTTAACAAGTCTGTGTATGCTTTAAACAAAATATTCTATTATTTCAAATGCAATATCCATGTAGTTTCTTTCTTTCATGTTTGGTTTGCCTTTTCCTTTATTTTTTGTCTTCTTTTTCCTTGTTATGGATTCCACCACAACTTTTTTCTGATAGTTAATCTTTCTTCATTTTTTCTGATGATGTGGATTCCACCACAACTGGCCTGCCTTATTTAATCCACCAAACCGAATCCAAAGTTATCTCTAAAGAGATTGCCAGATGGGTGAAAAAAAAAAAAAAAAAAACAAAACAAAAAAGTGGACCGTATTGCATGGAATGGTTGATGGCACATTCTAAAGAGAAGTCAAGCTTTTTAAGTCCACTTCTTCCTTGTTAAAGCAAAAAAGCAGCTTCCTCTCTGTTTTTGCTCTGCTACTTGCATTCCCCTTCCTTCATTTCCTTTGATTTCCAAACAAGAAAACATGGCTGAGATTGCAACCATTTTTCTCTCTCCCTTCCTTCAAGCTTTTTTCGAAAGAATGGCATCTGGGGAGTTTGTTGACTTCTTTCGACGACAAAAACTCTCTGATGGACCTCATAAAGAAGTTGAAGACAACTTTTCTGACCCTCAATGCAGTGCTCGAAGACGCAGAAGAGTTGTGTTACAAAAACCTCTTGTGAAAGAGTGGCTTAATGAGCTGAAAGATGCAATCTATGATGCAGAGGACGTTGGATGAGATTGCTACTGAAGCCTTGCAAAGCGAGTTGGATGCTCCATTTCAAACCACTCTAAGTAAGGTACGAAAGTTATCCATCTCTGCTTTTCATAATTCTTTGTCCAACAAATAGAGCCAAAGATAAAAGAGATACTTGGCAGACTAGAATCTCTAGCACAACAAAAGGATCTTATAGGTCTTAAAGAAGGTTTTGGAGGGAAATCATCTGAAAGATTGCCCACAACTTCTTTGGTTGAAGAATCTGATATTTGTGGTAGGGATGTTGACAAGGAGGCAATCATTAAAATGATGCTCTCAGATGATGCACGTGGCAATGAGATGGCGTGATTGCTATAGTTGGCATGGGAGGGATTGCAAGACCACCCTTGCTCAGTTTGTATACAATGACAATAGGGTGAAGGAGCACTTTAATAACCTTAAAGCATGGGTTTGTGTTTGAAGAATTTGGCGTGTTCAAGATAACAAAAAACAATTATGGAAGCGTAACCGTCAACTTGTGATATTAAGGATCTAAATCAACTTCAACTTAGACTAAGGAATGTTTAACAAGGGAAAGAAGTTTCTACTTGTTTTAGATGATGTTGGAATGAGATTCCTATTCAATGGGAGGCATTATGTAAACCTTTCAAATGTGGGGCACAAGGAAGTGTCCTTGTAACAACACGTAATGATCGTGTTGTATCAATTGCTACAAACAATGTCTCATCGTCTAAAGAGTTACGAGAAGAAGATTGCTGGTCACTATTTGCAAAACATGCATTCCATGATGGTAACTCTAATGCATGCTGAGTTGGAAGTAATAGGTAGAAAAATCATGGAAAAGTGGAGGCCTTCCATTAGCATCAAGACAATTGGTGCTTTATTAGGATCTAAACCAAATGATGAATGGGATAAGATATTGAAGAGTGAGTTATGGATTGTCAGTTTGAGATCACTTCCTGACAAAATGCATTTTAGGATTGTCCAAAGTTGAGTCGTTTCGCCATCCAATCTGAAAGCAATTAGATCCCTTTTCATATGCAATGGTTTGCAGAACCTCCCTTTTCTTACAGATTTACAATCTTCAAATCTGAAGTTGTGGAGTCTTTCCAGAGAGCAGTTTCTGCCCAACTTGTGTACTGACCTGAATATGGCACTTAAATTTGAAATCTTTAAGTAAGAAAGGGCTTTAATTTCAATGCCTCAATTGAGTATCTATCAATGCAAGCTTGAGTATGTAAAATGCCTCCTCTTTCTATTCTATCAAGTATATCTGTCTAAGTCAATTACAGGAACAGGTTGCTCCTCCCTTTTCTATTCTAGAAATCTACAACTGTCCTTTTGTTGAAGAAAAAGTTGCAAAAGCAAAAATGGAAAAGAATGGCACAAGATTGCCTCACGTGAACAGATATGGATTTACACAAATACATTGAATAAGGAAAAGTTTGATTTTTTAGTCCCCAATTTTGGTTCGTGCACTTTTCAAGCCTAATTTGTCTTAATATGTTGTTTATCTTTGATAAAAACAGAATACTCCACCTAAGTCAAACCACTTGAAGATATATTATTTTGCATATTTGATTAATTCTTCCATCGGTTTGTTTCTTTAGCATGTATAAACCATTAACTAATTTTCTGTTTTATGTTGGTTAGTTTAGCAGATATAGTTCTGTTGTTGGTTTACAGCTTCAGTTATTTGATTGTAAGCCGTATGCTGGTTTTTTCTGGAAGTCAGAGGTAAAATTTTAAGTTAGAATTTTTGCAAATGAGGAATTTCTTCTTCTTTCTGACTGACTTTTCATTATACTGTTCTGGACATTTTTGTTTTTTTGATTTTTGAACTGCTAATCTAAGCTGGTTGCTCATCATAATCAAATATTCATCTATTTCCTTAATGTTGATTGGCAGAAAGGCATTAATAATTGGCCTCAAAGTCTTCTTGCAGTCTGAACTGTGTCTTCAGAATTATCTTCCTCTCCAGTTCCACAAGGGTATTGTTTTTAGTTACTTTTATTAAGAAAATTATAATAGATTGTCTTTTTGTATTCAGTCCTTCACTTATTTTCAGCAACCTGGCTGAAATCACATTTTTTTGTGTCTCTTTGAGTGTGCGTGTAAGTGGATGTCCAAAATTGAGATCGACCATTGTGAAAAAATCATTGTGAATCGGATGGAAATCATGAAGATGTGGAGTCCATCCCATTCTTTCAACTTTGTCAATCGGTGGAAATCATGAAGACGTGGAGTCCTTCCATAGGCAATAGTCTCCACCTTGTCGATATCTAGGTCCTCAGTTTCGATCCATTCAGCATTTGCAGCTATCTAGGTACACTTTTAACCACCCAATTTACTAATTAGAATAACCTCTTTATTTTTGGTTTGGTTAATTGACTTTTGATAAAACAGATTGCTACCCCACCACTGTTTCTTTTCTCTTCGTACATAAGAAGCAGTTGAGTCAGGTCACAGCCCAGAATTATCGACAACTCCATCGGGAATTGGTATGTTCTCATGATTTGTCTTTCTATAAATCTTGATTTTACATTAATTCTCAATTCCTTGTTTATAGGGTCACTTTTTATTGTGAATAACCAGTGTCATATGCTTGGGATCAAATCATGTAAACAAACAGTGGAGACTGATGGAAGTATGGTACTTCAACTTTGGCTTTGAAGACAGGAGACATGAATGGAAAGAAAAGTGGTGTGAAAGAATGAGAATGGTGGGGTTTGTTGGAGAGTTTGGAGGATGCCATGGATGGTGCTCCAGCTCTGTTGAAATACGCTAGTAATCAGGCCGGGCTGAAATGGAAGGATGGACAAAGAAAGGAAAGGGTATTTATTTTAATGTTCACTTTGGATCTTTCAATTTTGATAAGGTAAAATCTTTCATGATAGTAATGATATAATCCATTTCTCTTCGTGGGTACTGTACATGTGATCCTTGTTAAGGTGGGTAACTTGATTTTTGGTGACAAAATGACAGGCTTCCTGATATCTAGCCGGCATTGAACCAATTGGAATGAGTGTTGTTCTGATACCTTCAACTATCAAAATGTTGAGATGAGAAAAAAGCTGAAGATTTAATGACATTATTTGTTGACTAGAGGCGCATAAGTTTTCAATGGTGGTCTTTTTTCTCTTCTATCATTCTGTACATACATATAGAGATTGATTTGATATGTCTTTACAAATAGGATACTGTGTTTTAGGCAAAATGCAAAGGTTTGAAGGATTTTAAAATAATACAAATTTCACACATTCACTTGCATTGCAATCAAAGAATCTGATCAGATTGATATATATGTTACAAATAGGTCGACATTGGTTTGTTGTGAATTTGACATTTCATGTGTGCTTATTTCTATGATGGTTGTAGGTAGTTATGCCTTCCTTTTGGAGCGCCAGACAGTGTACAAATAACATTTACTGTTTATATTTAGCTGGAGAATGGGAACACTCAGTGTCATATGTGTGAATACATGTGTAAATGCTTTGTTGGAATGCTGAAAGAGTTTGTCTGAAATCCCGTGATTTGTAGTCTCTAAAGATATCTACAGGGAGAATTGCAGAGGTTTCTTTTGCATCATATTTGATAGGTTTTAAGTTCATCAACATCAATTACAGGACCTCTTCCCTAAAACTGAACAATGGGAATTGATGCTGCCATGTAAGTCATGTGTGGAGTGCTTAAAGAATCTCAAGTTAGCCTGCAACAACTCATGCTTGTGAAGGTATGGTCTTAGAGTTTATTTCCTGCTATTGTGGTTATATGTTATGTCACCTGAATGACCTTTTCTGGCATTGCTGGGTAGAATGTGGTTATATGTTATGTTATCTTGAACCAAAGCTTGTTATGACCATAATTTGTTACATTTTATCACATAATGAATTAACATACTATTTACTAATAACATGTACTATACCATTGGTAGACAAATTTATGAAATGAAGCTACTGTTAGCATTTAGCAGATACACATACATATATAGGAAAGATGGAGTTCAAACATTATCTATAGGGCCCATCATGGAGTTGAGGTTGTATTTGGAAATTACAAGTATAGGTTCTGTCCTGGGCCTTTGCACAATTGTTTTATGTAGAGGGTGATGAGATAGGTGTTAGGCTCAAATGGATTATGGTGTGTCTAAGGTTTTCTTAAATCCCTGGGGTTTCCACATAATAATATTGAGGCAAGGTGCATGAATTGCTTCTCTCTCAAATTACCGACTAGTTGTTTGAACTTCACCTTCATTATTGGTTCTAAAACTCAGAATTGGATCATAGAATTGCTTCTCTCTCAAAACAGATTTTATTGCACTTTGCTTCATGAAAAGAGGAACATAGAGATAAATTAGAATGGCCAAGCTGTTGTGTTCATGGTATTGAGTTTTTGCCCTGTTTTTCAATATGGAATCATTGGCACTTGCTTGTGGTACATAATGCTATTGTTGTACTGGTAGTTATGGGGCATGTGAAGATAGTTGTTACCTTACTTATAATTCTGTAACATGTTTTATAATGCTTGATTTGAAGTTGTATGTTCTGTCATGAGTGGAACGAAAATGAATTTTATTATATTTTATTTTATTTTCAGTTGACATTTTAAGTTTGCCTCATGCAAAATCTTATTATTTGCAGTATGTTCACAAGTACACAGACTACCAAGGAACACGTGAATGTGTAGGGTGTAACATGTAAAATAGGCTTCTTCTTCTTCTTTTTATTTATTTATTTTAATTTTTAAGCAAACTAAAAATGATCTTACACGAGTCATTTGGTATAGACCTCCTAAAAGACTATGTTTTTACAATTTTTGTATGATTAGATGACTGTTCTAGAGAGTTCTAGTGCCTTTTCATTTCCGGATTTTCTTTCCCTTATAGATTTTAGATTGTAAATTTAGGTGGAGTTTGTGTACACCTTCTTGATTTTTCTATATTCTTGTACAAAATATCCTTAATTTATTATTAGAAAAAGGCATTTTTTTAAAAAATTTATTCAGGAGGATTCTTAATAAGAATGTGAACTGCATCTAAAGTAACAAGTTGCTGCATTTATGTTTTTGCAGACATATCTTCCAAGTGAAACATTGGGGCCACTGCTAAAGTGCAGAGAAGAAGAATGTGTGGACTTGAGAGGAGAGGGAATTGGAGAGCTTCAGGACTGGTATAGGGTCTATGACAAGAAATAAGTTGTATTAGCTTTCCATTTTAATTTCTTTCTTTTTTTTTTTTTTTTGTCTTTGTGTTTTATTCCTTGTCAAAAGGTTGTAAATTGTCAACTAATTAAAATGATGGTATGGAGGGGATCTTTTGTGCTGTGATGGATGTGCACATACTTTTCACTTAGGTTAGTTTTTTGGTTGTTTGAAGAAGTTGTGTATTTCAAGATTGGAAAGATAAACTTTGCTGTTGAGAACCATTGCCATTGATGCCAACACACTTGTGAGTCCCACTCATTTTGACACAAGCAAAGTGCCAACACACACTCTATGTGGACACGTGTGGGCTAACACCCATAAATAGAAAGGAAGGGAGGAGAATGGGCTTCTTCTTGATTGGATTTTTCTTCTCCCTTTCTCAGGTTCTTTCTCTGGAATGGTCTTTGTAAGCTGGTTCTTGAGAGAATCAGTGACCATTCTCTTCATCTTCTTTCTCACTCCAAAGAATATGCATACTAACTTAAGCATCGGAGTGTCTTGGCTCTGGCCGAGGACCCTCGACACCTTTCTATCTTTTACAGCACACAATTCTCACACGGGCCCCATTTCAGCTCAGCTGGACAATGACTTTGAGGTAGCTTGTTCCAACCCAAAAATTGCCCAACAATGCCTAACCTCATGAGCATAGGTTATATGGCTATTTATCTTTTATGATGCTTAGCCATCAGCAGGTGCATTATTAAGCAATCAAAGGCAATTTCTATGAATTGAGAGATGGCTTAACATAATTCTGTATATCTTTTTTTCTTTGAGAAAGGATTTACAGCAAGCAAACTCCATTGGAGCATAAAGGCTAGCTACCAAAGGAGAACAATAATCTCACCCTGCATCCACTTGAAAAAAAAAATTGCACTAGAATCATGTGTGTCCAGTTTGCTGCTCTTCTCATGTCTTCCACATTTATTTATTGTATCTTTGGGTTTCTCATTCAGTTCCTAAAGTCATTGACTCTAGAAAGTAGTTTTTGGAAAGAGGAATCTCATTGGGCTTATACTACCATGTGTTAACTAAAAATTGAATCTAATAAAGCCAGAGACACATTTCACATTTTGTGCATAATCTCATACTAATAGAATAAACAACTGGGCTTGGCTCATTAACTATATTTGGGAGACTAGAAAGAATTCAAAAGTCGAAACTTGTCAGGACATTCTTAACTTATTGCCATATGAACTGCTTATCTATTTATCTCTTTGTCCTGTCATCTATCTATACATGGATGAACATTTATTTTCTTTACATGTACATTGTGTTTTGAATCGCAATTATATGTATCGTAACTTTTTTTTTTTTTTTTGCTTTATCTTTTTAACAAAATAAATTTGGCAAAACCATTAGGATTATAATATTGATCTAATAATAATAATAAAAACCAGTTGTATGCTCTTTGGTTTATTGTAACTGTTCTTGTGAACGGACAATATTTCTTATTCTTCTAATTGATCATTGTGTAGTGGACACAAGTTGGGTTAATTTTGTTAGTCAACTTGCTTCAGTTTGGTTGAGTTGCATTTATGATGTTTATTATTTGGGTCAATTGCAGAGTGTGTTCCTCTACCGATGATTTCCAGTGGTACTCGGTACTGTAAATATTGCCAGAATGTCCCCCAAAAAGAAAAATGTGCAGAGCATGATGTTAATGTTGTGGCAAGCGATGCATTCTTACTGTCAAAACTCCAGATTTTGACTTTAGTGGATGTGAATACTACAATCATTATTCTCGCAATCAATAGTTATGTCTAGTCATTGGAAGTGTAGGATGTCTAATTACAGCCAGCACTAAACCAATTGCAAGCTAGTACTAGTTCTGATACCTTCAAATCAAACTGTTGAGATGAGAAATTGAATTATAATCTGTTGACTTGCTGGTATGTTATCAATGGCGTTTCCTTTAATGGTGACATTTTCTATTGACTAATCTGCAGGTAATTTTTTAATGGTGATTTTCTTTATCAGTAGTCACATATATGTATATGTATATATGAATATTGATTATGTCTCTTTGTATTATAGGCTAGAGTCCCTGGACACACCGGGCTGCAAGGTGTGATTTAAAGTACTGGGATGTTGTGTGTTTGTGGCAAATGTAGAGGAAGTGTTTTTATGTTGGTTGTAGGTTGTTATGTGTTGTTCGAGCTGCATGTGGAAAGTGCAAAAACTATTTACTAGCGTATATTTTCCTGGAGAAGGAGAACATTCTTTCTACTGTCATGAATGCATGTGTAAATGCTTCGTTGGACTGCTAGAAGAGTTTGTCTGAAATTCTATGGTTGTTCCTCTTCAAAGAAATCTACTGCATCATTCTGAATTGCAGAGGTTTGTTTTGCATTGTGTTTGTTATGTTATAAAGTTCATTAGCATATATATGTTCTTTGTTTTTGTTTAAATAAAGAAAATGTGACGTTTTGGCTGTTTAATGAATTACAGGACAATGGGAATTTGATGCAATTGAGTACTGATATGTTGGATTTTCTTTTCTGAGTAGTGATATTATGTTGTGGGCAGAAATTGTTGGTCTCATCTCTTGTGCTTGCTGCAACTGCCAGGTAAATTTGTTTCTGCTTGAGATTGATTTTATTTACTTTTACTGAGCATGTGAGCCAGTCAGAGTCAGAAACTCATGCTGATTGGGCATCATATATAAGTGTTTCAAATCATTGGGTGGTTGACAGATTTTCAATCGTTGTTGATCTTGATGCTTCCATAGGCCATAATTTCAGCAAAAATTTTGGTCCTTGCACAATTATTTTATGTTACCAGGTACTTTATAGTCAGTAGACTTTTCATTTGCTTTTCATTTTCACTTCTTGAAACTCAAAATCAAGCAATACCTCCTGAGACTGGTACCTTTTGCTCTTTTCGCTTACAAGAGTCCCCAACTTCACCAATTTAAGATGTGGCCCCACTGCTTACACATTTTTCATAGCAAGCTACAAATTTCTTCTCAAAACTCTAAACACTTCTTAAGAAGAAAAACACGAAACATTTTTAAAAATCTCTGTCAATCTTCAATTTCATCAATTCCTACCACAACTGCATGTGAACTTGCATTGTAAATTCCTTTTTTACAGCAACTTGCTTTAGACTGTGACTCTTATTTTCTCTTAAAGGAAATGACATTATTTAAAACACTTGTCTGGTTTCTATTTAATTTTTGTGCTCTAGGAGCATTTTGATCCCATACTTCATTCCATCAGTGCTTTATAAAATACTTCTTTTTTTCTTTGTGTTATAATTATTTAATTGTTTTTAAGGAAGAAATACATGAGGCCTATTTTTTGGTAGGGCCTATATGTCGGGCAGTGTTTTACCAGATAATAAATTATGAAGAATAAAGAAATAATTTATGCTTATGTTTTAATAAGGAAGCCATTGAAGGCTTTACATAAAGTGTGATTTGGCCGTAGAAGCATCGAATTGTATCCGAGGAACACAGGGATGCAAAAAAGTAATAAGAGAGGCACCTATTTGTATTATTTGTAGAAATGATATATTATTCTGATAAATGCAGCCAATCAATTGTCTCAAATGTACCAGGTCCAATGCTTTCCAACTTTATAGGGACACCCAACTAATGGTGGATTCTTTACTTTATGGGTGGTACACATACATATATACATATAAATGAATATTGATTATGTCTCTTTGTATTGTAGGCTAGAGTCCCTGGAGATACCGTGCTGCAAGGTGTGATTGAAAGTAGTGGGGTATTATATTTTGGTGGCAAATGCAGAGGAGTTGAAGTGGGTACTTGATACTATTTTAGATTATGGTTTTAGAAGACCCATTAGATTGTTTGTGGATCATTGCATGTGTGCTTATTTTTATGTTGGCTGTAGAAGGAGAACATTCTCTGTAATGTCATGAATGCATGTGTAAATGCTTCGTTGGACCGCTAGAAGAGTTTGGCTGAAATTCTTTGGTTGTTCCTCTTCAAATAAATCTACCATCAGTCTGAATTGCAAAGGTATCTTGTGCATCATGTTTGTTATGCTATAAAGTTCATACGCATAACTTCTCTTTTTAAAGAAAATATGATGCTTTGGCTGTTTAATGAATTGCAAGACATCTTCCTGAAACTGACAATGGGAATTTGCTGCTGCTATGCAAATCTTGTGTGGATTGCTTAAAAGATTCT
Source organism: Carpinus viminea (assembly GCA_013348765.1). Taxonomy (NCBI): domain Eukaryota; kingdom Viridiplantae; phylum Streptophyta; class Magnoliopsida; order Fagales; family Betulaceae; genus Carpinus; species Carpinus viminea. The sequence goes on from CP054668.1 coordinate 27,841,152, forward strand.
CAAGCTAACCTTGCTCAAACAGCTGATGCTAATGATGGGTATGCATTATTCGATTTAAAAGTAGACATTATTAACTTTTTGGCTTATGTGTTGCCACCAAATTTGCTTTTCTGTTGATTGGATCTGCAAATGTTAACAAAACTCATCCAGCAGAAATTTCCAAAAAGGAAGCGGTTCTGTTGCACAAATTATAATAGAATTCATTGTGCTTTGGAGAATTTGGTATTTCACAGAGAACAAAAGCTTCCATAATCACATCTGAATCTTGTAAGGACGCTAACGTTTAATAAGATGGAGGGTTCTTACTTGAAATTGACCTCTTCTTATGAAACTGGACTTTTCCCCATTTCATTGATATAAGATGGTGAGTTCTGAATTGGAATTGGCCTCTTCATATGAAACTAGATAGTTGCTTTCAAAGTATGTTGCCATTTTTCAAGTGACGGATTGTTAATTTCTATGTTAGTATACAAGTGATTTTCCATTACATTTAAAAATAATAATAATTGATTTTCTTTGTAGTATGCATTTTGCAAGATCAAATCGTATGAAGTTAGTTTCGACAATGAGATAAATTATTACATCATTAATTGTGCAGGGTACAACAGATGCATATTCCCACATAGTATCAATGCATTTTCATGTATTACATACCTGATAGTGCAGCTAGTTACCAATGAACTTTAGCTCAAATGATACTTCCTCTCTTTGTAGCAAGGTGGAAAGTGAGGTCGTAGGTTCAAGCTCCACTGGTTGTGTGTGTAACTTAGCAATTAAAAAAAGCGATGATGCAGCCAATCAGTTGTCTCAACTGAAATGTTCAATATATTTGGGCAGGAAGTGGTAGAGCTCCCTCTAGTAGCAACAAACACTAATTATCATGAGCCATTCATGGGATGCTTTTGTTTTTTTTTTTTTTTGGATGGTGGCACCTATTCTAAATTGATGAATGCTGTTAGTGTAGGATTACTTTCAGTCCTTGTTTACTTGCATTCAAAACCATGTGCTGCCAACGGCTGATGAAGCTGAATCAATATGGACAAAATTTGGTTTTATTAGACCAAGGTGAGGAACAAGTTTTTCCCACATTCTGTTTGGGGTTTGGGAGATCAAAGAAGTTGAGATTAATATGTACATTTTTTTTGAGTTGCAGCTTACTAAGTAGAAGCATTACCATATGGTGATCCTTTGTTGAATAGGGGTTGCTGGTCAACCCATCTATTCTTCGGATATGGGAATGTTCTTTGTTGAAGAAACAGTGGCAACGTAAAAGAGGAAAAGAGGAAAAAATGATGGCCTAAGATTGCTCACGTCAATTGAATAAGCTAAAAGTTCAGGAAGAGTCCCAATTTTTGGCGCATTATCAGCTTCTAAAGTTAGGTACATACATTTTCAACATACTAATTCATCAATATATTTACCCTTTCTATTTTAGGTTTCTTTGATTCCTATCTTTGATAAAACAGAAAGAGGAGTTTTCATCAATATATCTTTAATTTCTGGGGTGCTGTTTTTTTTTCTTTCCATCTGTTTTTTGAGTGCACAAATAGGGGGACTCTCTACTTGCCTTTTACTTCACCTTTTGGGTATATGTTGCAGGTACATGTGATGTGGGAAACTGATCCTCTTGCCAGATGGAGGGAAGGAGTTGGGCTTGGTACTAACAAGGATATACAATGGATCATCATTGCCATTGTCATCAACTTTCAAGCTTTTGCGAGCTTTGAGGTATGGTGAACCCCTTAAATAATCATGGTTTCTCTCGTGTTTCAGAAGTTCCTTCCAAGGATAGAGAAATCTTTGCTTATGACATATTCTGGAATAATATTAATAATTTAAGCTACTCTTATTCTACTTTGTAACCGTTGAATTGGCTTTAGATCTAGCAACATATACAATTTCAACTATATGTAAGCCTGAAGCTACTTGAAAGAAAGGGTAGTTGGAAGAAAGTAGTGAATGTTTTTGGATATAAGTTCTGGGTATTGTTCTCTTAAGAAGAGTTCTATGTTAAATTTACGATGCATGCGAACTTGCATCGTAAATTCCTTTTTTTGGTTTTAAATTTTCGTGAGAATAGAAAGACAGACAAGTAAGTGAATGATCGGCCTTGTACACCCAGTTTTTCGACATATTTATTTGATTTATTTCATCATTACGTTTGGTTGATTTTTATTGCAAAACTTCACAGTTTGCACTGTATCTTCAATGGTTTCTCATACATAATCAAATTGTTGAAAATATAATCTTTCCCATAAACTTTGATTCTGATTGACCGAGAAGTTGTTAGTTTTGCATTACATGATGTTTTATCTGTTTAAGGGCTTACAGATCATCTTCCTAAAGCTAACAATGGGAATTCGATACCACTATGTAAATCAAGTGTGGAGTTAGAGTCTCAAATAGCTGGTGCTAGAGTAAAAGGAGTCCCTATCTATTCTACATGCCATAATAGAATGGCAGAAGATTGCTCATGCCAAACAGACATGGATTGATGACAAATTGATTAAATAAGCTAAAAGTCTAGCCCGAGTCCCCAATTTTCAATACAATATTAGCTTTTACAGTTAGGTTCATAAATTTTCAACATACTAATTCATCAATATATTTACCCTCTTTGTTTTAGGTTTCTTTGATTCCAATCTTTGATAAAACACAAGAGTGTTGACATACTCTCAAGTACTCACTCTATAATGTGGCAGTAAAAATCATAATGGAATAAATAACAAATGAATGTACATGTAGCATTCAATGGTTATTTTTATTGTCATGTCAAAGAGTGAGCATTTCTCCAAAACTGAATGCTTTGTCCACTGGTTAATTCTTCATCTACTTCACTATGCCAGAACTGAGCAGTTGAGTGCAAAATATCGAGGACTCAGTATAGAATCATTATTGTCCACTTTTCTTCTTTTTCCATGTCTCTGCCACTTTTACTGTATCTTTGGGTTTCTCATTCAGTACCTGAAGTCAATGAGTCTGGAAAGTAGTTGTTGGAAAGGCACAACATCAATCCCATTTTGTTTATACTACCATGGGTTTTCATGTATTAACTATAAAGTATAAACTAAATCTAGTAAAGCATAAACGCATTTCAAATTTTGGGGCATCTGGAAGGATTGCTATAGTTGATCCTATAGAACAGAGGTTGACTTTGGTGGACGTGCATTATCCAGGTTCTATTCTTGCCATTAAAGTTTGTAGACATTTGATGCTTCATTATTTTCTTCTGGCCTGAACCTTTTTGTGTGTGAATTCAAAGAGAAAATGTTCCTATGCATCTAGGACTAAATCGTAGCAATATCTGATGCTTGTATGTTGTCTTAAATATTTGCTTGTTTTTGTGTATCAACAATTTTATTTTTTATTTTTTGAATTCTTTTTCTAGATGGTGTTTCTTGGTGTTTATTTGTTGTCTTATTAATTTCAAGTAGTTAGGTGTTTTTCATGCCAAATTATATTTTGCAGTTCTATTGCCAAAAGAGAAGTGGCTTTTGTATGTAAAAATTCCATTTTCCATGTGAGTGATTCTCAATTGGTATGTTAGAAATACTTGTGATTTTCCATTATAGCAAGCATCTAGAAGATCAAAATGTATCAAGGATTTCTTTTTGGATGGTGGGACCATTTTCTGAATTGGTGAATGTTGTTTTCTTGCATTGAGAGCCTCCCATTATCTCTATTCTGTTTTACATTTATAATCCCTATTCACTTCCTCTCCCATTCTCTCTCTCTGACTTGCATTTTATTTCTCTTGCTCTGTTTTTTATTATATTTATCTTTCTTTGTTCACTTATTAGATCATTTGGATACTTGTACTTTGATCATTTCCCCATCATCGATCATGTTGTGGAAGCTGGAAGGGATGCCGGACTTGATCCTGAAGAACAGATAACCAAGCGATGCATTCTTACTGTCAAAACTCCAGATTTTGACTTTAGTGGATGTGCATTATGTGAGTTCTATAATCATTATTCCTACCATCAATAGTTTCTATACCATACATGCTTCATTATTTACTTCTGGCATTCAATTTTTTAGGTGGTGGCACCCATTCTAAATTGATGAACGTCTATTAGTATCTTGTTTACATGAATGGAGAAACCATGTTCTGCCAGCGGCTGATGAAGCGGAATCAATATGGACAAAATGTGGATTTATTAGACTAAGATGAGGTACATGCTTTTCCCACATTCTGTTTGGGGTTTGACAGATCAAAGAACTTGAGATTCATATATATGTACTTTTATTTTTTTTGTTGCAGCTTAGTAAGTACAAGAACCATTACCATATAGTGATCTTCCGGTGAAGAACATTGCTAGAAGTCATGTTTGATTGTTGGTGCTCAGGTAGTGTTGCAAGTACCACAAAAATTTTGTGAAAATGGAGAAGTAATGCAGCCCCAACTTGCGAATGGCCTCATGGAGGATCTTGTTAGCAGAATTAAACCCAAATTGACAGATCTTGAGTGAAGGAAGAAGAATTCTGGAGTGGGAATTTTCGATTATGCAGGAGACAAATCATGTGTAACTTTGACTCACCTTGGCACGAGCAAGAATGTGACTAATGATCATAGGACAGAAACTTCATGCATCCCTCGTATAGAGAATTAAAGAGATTTCACTTTTGTCAAAATTCTATTTTGTGTGTGAAAGTCAGTTTTAAGTGTATTGGACCTTTGAGTTTTGAATGGTTTTTTTTTTTTTTTTTCTTCCTATTACTGTTTGTACACTAATTTTTTATAATGAAATTGTCTCTTAGTCGTCTCCATCTGTGAATCGATGTATGTAAATCTTAATATCTTCTACAGTTAGGTACATACATTTCAACATACTAATTCATCATTATATTTACCCTCTCTGCTTTAGGTTTCTTCGATTCCTATCTTTGATAAAACAGAAGAGGAATATTCATTCCCAAGTACTCACTCTATAATGTGGCAATGAAAATCATAATCGGATAAATAGCAAATGAAAGTACATGTAGCATTCAATGTTTCAACACCTCAATGCTCTTGAAGAATTGTGTATCTAGAACTGCCCTAAGCTCAATTGTATGCCGGAACAGAGGATCTGGTTGTCACTTTCTTGTTTGTTTACTTTTTGTTGTCACTGCCAGGTAAAAATACTTATGCAATGTCGGTTTTGAGGCGAATTAAGATGAAACTAGATGGCCGAGACATTGGTGACAACAGGTTTCTGCTTTCTTTGGAATTCTGTAGTAGGTTTTTGAGTAAAATTCTTATTAACAGCGAACCTTTGTTTGACTTCCCGAAATATTAGTGATGCAGAGCAAGTGGATTATCTACTTAAGCAAGGCACGAGCATAGATAATCTTTGCAACATGTACGAAGCTTGGACACCATGGATTTGAAATTGTGAAGTCTGTGCGCTTGAGGTTCAAGCTACGGTCTCAAATTACTTTTTGCAAGATACCGTTTCAGGCATGTCAGGGGTACTTCATTCACTTGTTATTCTAAAAGACACACTTGGGTCTGTAAAATTTGCCTGTCTACAAGGAAGCCATTACACCTATTGCCTTGGCATGCCCCATATTTGGCTTCACAATCTCTGCTTGCCATCGACTTTATTGCCGGAGCTAGCCCCATGATTTTTACTCACAGAATGAGCCATGAGCATCTCAGGTATGTCAGTGTTATGCTAATTAAATACGTACTTTTTTTTCTTCTAATTAATTAAAGACATACTTGGTTCTACAAGAAACCATATTTGGCTTCACAACCCCCTGATTTTTCCTTGCAGAATCATGAGCATCTTCGGTGAGATAATTTGGCATAAATTACAAAGAGCTGCTTTGGATGGCTCTATCCAATGTTTGGCCCATGCTTCCCTTCAAGGGGTCAGCAGCTGTTTCAGGCAGAAGATATACGCCGAGCCCTTCCAAGACAGGTCTCATGTTAGCATGAAGCACACCTTATCAGATTGGTTCAATCATATGTAACACAAACTGTGCCTCTGCTCTGCAAGGGATTGCTATTCTATTCTATCAATCCACAATTGTCCTTTGTTAAAGTTGCAAAGTAAAAAAGGAAAAGAATGACGCAAGATTGCTCACCTCGAACATATATGGATTGATGGCGAATTGATTGAATAAGCAAAAAGTCTGTCTAGCAAAGGTGCCCAATTCTGGTATGTGCACTTTTCAACCACCTAATTAATCTTACATGATTTACCCTCTCTGTTTTAATCTACTTAGTTGCTATCTTGGATAAAACAGAATGCTCCACCCCACTTTACCACTTCACCACCTAATTAATTTTTTCTTGAGATTGATTTTTGTTTTTACATTTAGTGAGCAGGTGAGCCACTCAGAGTCAGAAACTCATGCTGGTCGGGCATCATATATAAGTGTTTCAAATCATTTGGGTGGTTGGGATCAAATTATGAGGTGTTGGGTCCACACAGGTCCTGCAATTAATGTCCAAAATCATTTGGCAAGACCTCTGTGGACCAGGTCCACCCAAAGTCTGGAAAGGAATTTCGAAATTTTACAAGAAATAGGTTGTCTTAGCTTTCCCTTAAGTTTCTCTGTTAATGTAAGTTGGAACCTTTTTTTTTTTTTTCTTTTTTCTTTTTTCCTTTTTTGTGCAGTTTACACCTAACAGAGTGTCTTTCCATGATGTTTATATTCCCTATGAAAAGGTTGTAAATTGTGAAGATGGAGGGGATCTTTTGTGCTGTGATGGATGTGAAGGGACTTTTCATGATAAAAAAGGTGTGCATTGCAAGATTGGAAAGATTAACTTTTCTTTGCAGCCATTTTTTATCTATATATCTTGTCCCGTTGTCTATTAAAAGAAATGGGCAATATTTCTTATTCTCCTAATTGACTGATCACTATTTAGTAGACACAAGTTGGGTTAAATTTTTTCATACCATGGGATGCTCATTTATTTACTTCTGGACTTAAAACTTTTTTTGAATATGAATCTTAAAAAAGGTTAAAAAATAAATAAATATGTTGCTATGCGTCTAAGACCAAATGGTAGCTATTCCTGATGATTGCATGCCATCTTAGCATTCTGTAATTGAAACTTAAGGGCCTTCCAATGATTACTCCTTGTCATTATTTGTTTTGTGATTGACTTTTTATCCTTGTTATTTATTTTTTGTCTTATGAACTTTAAATTTACATTGTCAACTTGACAGATTTTTAATCATTGTTGATCTTGATGCTTCCATAGGCCATAATTTCAGCAGAAATTTTGGTCGTTGCACAATTCAGTTCACATCTTGACTTTTCAAGTCGTATGTTTGAAATGCTTTGCATTTCCAGTTTGTTTGTTTAGATACCAAATTTCGTTTATTGTTCCCTATTTGCAGTTCTACCGCCCTATTAGCTTTATTGGAGTTATGATAGCTTAATTGGTTTTGCAAAGCGAATATATGGGGCGAAGTCTCCTTATATTTTAGCGACATATTAGTTGTGTCAGGTAAAATGGTCTTTTTCATCTATTGATGAGATTTTCTTTTTCTTTCTTGGATGGTGGCACTTATTCTAACTTGATGAACGTTTATTAGTATCCTTGTTTATATGCATGGAGAAACCATGTGCTGCCAGTGGCTGATGAAGCTGAATCAATATGGACAAAATGTGGATTTATTAGACCTAGATGAGGTACATGTTTTTCCCACATTCTGTTTGTGGTTTGGCAGATCAAACAACTTGATATTAATATGTACATTTACTAGTGTAGGATTATTGAGAAACCATGTCATACCATCGGCTAATGAAGCCGAATCAATATGGACAAAAATTTGGTTTTATTAGACCATGACCAAGATGAGGTATGTATTTTTCCACATTCTGATTGGGGTTTGAGAGTGCAAAGAACTTAAGATTTATATGTACATCTTTTTGTATAGCAGGTTAACCAGTAGAAGAAACATTACCATATTGAATTAGTGGTGCTGCAAGTCAGTCCCTGCATGTTGAATTATTGGGTCTCAAGTGTTGGGAGTACCCCGAAAATTTCTTGAAAATGGAGAAGTATTGCAAATGCGCTCATGGAGGACCTTGAGTGAAGGAACAAGGCTTTTGGAGTGGAAATCTTTTATTCTGCAAGAGACCTTGACCTTGGCTCAAGCAAGAATGTGACTAATCATAGGACAGAAAATTCATACAGCCCTCACACAACATTGGCTCAAGTGAAGTTGTGATAGTTTTTAGTGAAGACTATTTTGTAATTTTACTTTCCGCATTGAACCTTAAGTTCTTTTCAAGCACAATGAGACTGGCTTGATCGCCTAGTTGTTATTGTAGTTCAGTTTTGTGAATAAGAATACTTGAGAGAGTTTCTGTTTTGTTTCCTATTTTCATATTCTTGGCTTTATAGAAGGGTTGTTTGATGTAGTGTTTTTAGATTCAGCTTCCCACACGCCACACTCCATATAGAAGCAACTCTTAGTACTTACAACTTAAAAGTTGTCTGTTATGACCCTATGAATGAGCATGATGGATAGTTTAGTCCTAAGCTTTCTTCAGCTGAGATAGCTAAAACAGGGTGTTCCATTGAAGTATGGTTTCATTGTCCAAAGAATTTGATACTCTTCAAGGGTTGCTGTAGTTGATCCTTTAGAACAGAGGTTGACTTTGGTGTACGTGCATTATCCAGATTTTATAGTCACTATTCTTGCCATTAAAGTTTCTAGACATTTGCTGCTTCATTTTTTTCTTCTAGCCTGAACCTTTTTGTGTGTGAATCCAAAGAGAAAATGTTCCTATGCATCTAAGACCAAATTGTTGCAATATCTGATGCTTGGATGGTCTTGGGCCTTCAAGTGATTACACCACATGTTTTGTTGATTGACTAGTATCTTGTGATATGATTGGGGGCCATATTTTTGCTTGTTTTTGTGTATCAACAATTTTATTTTTTATTTTTTGAACTTTTTGCTAGATGGTGTGTCTTGGTGTTTATTTGTTGTCTTATTAATTTCAAATAGTTAGGTTTTTTTATGCCAAATTACATCTTGCAGTTCTATTGCCAAAAGAGAATTCATTGTGCTTTCAAGTATTTGGCGGTTCACAGAGAATGAAAGCTTCCGAACTAACTTATGAATCTTGTAAGGAGGCTAACGTTGATCTATTATGGAAGGTTCTTAATTGGAAATTGGCCTCTTCTTTTTAGGAAACTAGACATTTGCTTTCAAAGGCTCTTGCCATTTTCCATGTGAATGATTCTCAATTGCCATGTTAGAAATACTTGTGATTTTCCATTATAGTAAGCATCTGGAAGATCAAAATGTATCAGGGATTTTTCTTTTTGGATGGTGGGACAATTTTCTGACTTGATGAATGTTGTTTTTCCAGTCCTTGTTTCTTGCATTGAGAGCCTCCCATTATCTCTATTCTGTTTTACATTTATAATCCCTATTCACTTCCTCTCCCATTATCTCTCTTTGACTTGCATTTGATTTCTCTTGCTCTCTGTTTTTTATTATGTTTTATCTTCGTTTGTTCACTCATTTGATTAGTTGGATACTTGTACTTTGATCACATTTGATCATTTCCCCATCGTTGAATTTGTGTAACTTTTCACAGGGTGAGTTGTGGAGCAAATTCAACTTACAAACTTTTTCTCTCTTATTTCATCAGAGTTTTCAGTAATCATACATATATACATACATTATGCATACAGCTATTATATATATGGATTGGATGTAGGAATACTTCGAATTTCTTTATATTCATGTATTTATTTATTTACAAAATGAATAGAGTTCCACGCAATTCATTGCCCTAAGCCAGACATCATGCTCTTCAGGAGGCTTCTAAACTTTCAGCAGCAGCAGTAGAACCAAGCTTAGCAGAACATGCTCACCATTCCAGACAAATTTGCTTTTGATCTCTTGAAATGAGTGATTAAGAGATATAACAGGCTTAGCATAAATTACCAGGCTTAGCAGAAGGGTTGCTGTAGTCAATACTGTATAGATATATGTCAGTGTTCCTCTGCTGTAATTCTATGTTGTGAATTTAGTGTAAGTGGTTGTTTTTATTGATAATGTTGATTGTGTTCTTTCTGTTGATGGAAATCACAAATTTAGGACAGTATTTGAGAGCTGCCATTGTTTTTGACCCTTTTCATTTGTACAATAGATGGTAAATGTATGACTTTAATCGTATAGATGTTTCTTGTATTTGAATTTATAGTTTGAGATTGTATTAACTTCAAGAAAAATTTGTGGTTAATGTTATATATTATGGGTACGCTTGGCCCTTTCGCTTAATACTTTTGCTACTCATTTGTTCATTTTGTTTCCTAAGAGCTGTGAGGAAAAATATTGTTGCATGTATATCATTGTCGTTGTGCGATTGCTGGACTCTCAATTCCTTTCCATTAGACTTATTCCCAAAGTATCAGTTATATGTCTTCGTAGTAATGTTTGCTTCAGTTTGCTTGAATTGCAATTATGATGTTTATTGTAAATATCGCCAGAATAATGTCTTCCAACAAGAAAAATGTGTAGAGCATAATGTTAATGTTGTGGCAGTTGGAAGGGATGCCAGATGTAAGACCAAATTGTAGATATGCCAGATAATTGTATGCTATCTCAGCAGTCTGTAACTGAAACTTTCCAATGAAATGCTATTTTCAGTTCACATCTGAACTTTTCAAGTCCAAAGTTTAAAATGCTTCGCTTCAGTTTGTTTACATACCTAATTACGTGTATTGTTTGTTTATGATGTGCAAAGGAATATCATATTGGCTGTTTGAAGGATCACCATTTGGAAGATCTTAGGGCCAGAAGAACTTTAAATTACCTTTATGTTTATTTGAACTACAAATGTTAACATAAGTGATTTTGTTGTAATGATTACAACATAATTCATTTTGCATTGCAAAATTTGTAGTTTGTGGAGATCAAAGGTTTCTAGACTCACTTCTGAATGCTGTAAGGAGGCTAACACTAACATACAATGGTGAATTTTTAATTGGAATTGGCCTCTTCATCATATGAAACTAGATACTTGCTTTCAGAGTATGTTGCCATTATCCATGGGAAAGATTGTTAATTGCTATGTTATTACACAGGCAATTTTCCATTACATGTGAAAAAAAAATAATAATAAATTGATTTTGCATTATATGAAGTTAGTTTCGACAATGACATTCTGTTTGGGGTTTGGGAGCCCAAAGAACTTGAGATTTATATGTACATCATTTTGTGTTGCAGCTTAATCAATACAAGAAACATTATCATACGGTGATCTTCCGAGGAACAACATTGCTTGTTTATCAGGGACCCATGGAGGAGAAAAGCAAACCTTTATCTAGGGGTGTTCAAGCGGTTGTAATCGGCGATTATTTGCAATAACCGCAACCACCTCCGCTTTAGGCGGTTATTGGATTTTCAATAACCGCAACCGCCTCCGCCTAGGCGGTTAGTGGTTATAACCGCTTTTTTAAAAATGGGCTTTTGGGCTTTTTTTATATTTTGGGCCTTCATTTTTCATATATTTTGGGCTTATTTAGCCATATTTTTTGGGTTTATTTCACATTATAAACCACTCACCGAAAAGTTTGAAACCAAAATCAAAACATACTATAACCAAAACCAAAACCAAAACATACTACACTGAAAGTCTGAAATCAAAACCAAAACCAAATGGCCCAAAACATACTATAAAGTTATAAACTACTGAAAGTCTGAAACCAACAAATGCAAACAAAACAGATATTACAAGCCTTCAACACATGGCACAAAATCCTTGAGTCAAAGCAAATGGAAGCAAATATTACAAGCAAAACAAATATTACAAGCCTTCAACTGATCATAGATGGCACCCAAAATCCCTAAGCACAATTTGTGCACAAAATCCTCCAAAGATTGTCGTTTTGTATTTTTTATATATTTAAGTTATTTAACTAATATAAATAATTAATATATATTTTATATAATTATTATATTTTCATACCCTAAAACCACTAACCGTAACCGCCTTAGGCGGTTAAAGTTTTCGCTTTACAAGCGGTTAAGTTAGCGTTGATTATTAAAAGCGTTATAAGCGAAAGCGTTAGCGGAGCGATTATAACTATAACTCGCTCCGCTTGAACACCTACCTTTATCTTCTTCAACCACCTTTATGTGTATTGAGCAAGTACGAAAGATCAACTATTAAGAATAGAATCAAACAATGTTACTGAAGAATGAGATCACTACAAAAAAAAAAAGGCAATTTTTGACGTTTTAAAGCCTTCGTCAAAAAAGCCACGTCAAAATTTTTGACGTGGCAAAAATTAAACGCTGTTGATTATCAACTTTTTGGCGTTTTCAAAGGCCACGCCAAAAAAATTCTGACATGGCACTGTTTAAAACGTCAAAAAAGTTTTTTCTGTTTTTTCCAAAAAAAAAAAATTTATAACAATAAATTAATTAAAAACCTTTTTTGACGTTTTGAACAATGCCACGTCAGAATTTTCTGACGTGGCACTTCAAAACGCCAAAAAGTTTTCTTTTATCCTTTCTTTCTCTTCTTAGCAAAAATTTTAAAAAATCCAAATTTATTATTTAATGTTGTCTTATTTATTTATATATTTGTACATGCATGCATATATATATATGGTTGATATATATATATATATATATATATATATATATATATTAATTAATTAGATTTTTATTTAAAAAGTATATAATTTAAAAATTATTGATTAATAAAATTTTTAAACATATATATATACACCTAATTAAATTTTTAAAGGACTTGATCAAAAATTAAACAAAATTTTAACCAAATATCTAGAAGAGAAGAGAAGAGAGAAAAAAAAAAAAAAAACTTTTTTGACGTTTTGAGCAGTGAAACGTTAGAAAATTCTGACGTTTCACTGTTCAAAACGTTTAGAATTTTCTTGACGTGGCAAATAAATACACGTCAGAAAAGTTTTTTTTTTTTTGAAAAAATTAAAAAAATTCAGATTCATTCTTTGAAGTTTTCTTCCTATATATATATATATATATATATATGTACATACATGCACTATGGTCTTTTTTTTTCTTTTTTTTTTTAATTTCATCAAGTATTCAATGCATCTAAGCAAAAAATTAAAAAAAATCCAAATTTATTATTTAATGTTGTCTTGTTATTTATATATTTGTACATGCATGCATATATATATATATGGTTGGGTTTATATATATATATATATTAATTAATTAATTAGATTTTGTATTTTAAAAGTATATAATTTAAAATTATTGATTAATAAAATTTTTAAACATGTATATATACACCTAATTAAATTTTAAAGGACTTGATCAAAAAAATTAAACAAAATTTTTAACCAAATATCTAGAAAGAGAAGAGAAGAGAAGAGAAAAAAGAAAAAAAAAAAACAAAAAAAAAAAAACTTTTTGGCGTTGTGAGCAGTGAAATGTCAGAAATTTTCTGATGTTTCACTGTTCAAAACGAATTTTCTGACGTGGCAAATGCCACGTCGAAAAAGTTTTTTTTTTTGAAAAAATTAAAAAAAATTCAGACTCATTCTTTGAAGTTTTCTTCCTATATATATATATATATATATATATATATATATGTACATACATGCACTATGGTCTTTTTTTATTTTAATTTCATGTTTTCTACCAAGTATTCAATGCTAAGCAAAAATTTAAAAAAAATCCAAATTTATTATTTAATGTTGTCTTGTTATTTATATATTTGTACATGCATGCATATATATATGGTTGGGTTTATATATATATTAATTAATTAATTAGATTTTAATTTAAAAAGTATATAATTTAAAAATTATTGATTAATAAAATTTTTAAACATGTATATATACACCTAATTAAATTTTAAAGGACTTGATCAAAAAATTAAACAAAATTTTTAACCAAATATCTAGAAGAGAAGAGAAGAGAGAAAAAAAAAAAAACAAAAAAAAAAACCCAAAAAAACTTTTTTGACGTTTTGAACAGTGAAACGTCAGAAAATTCTGACGTTTCACTGTTCAAACGTCAGAATTTTCTGACATGGCAACAATGCCACGTGTAAAAGTTTTTTTTTTTGCAAAAATTAAAAAAATTCAAACTTATTCTTTGAAGTTTTCTTCCTATATATATATATGTACATACATGCACTATGGTCTTTTTTTATTTTAATTTCATGTTTTCTACCAAGTATTCAATGCATCTAAGCAAAAATTAAAAAAAAAATCCAAATTTATTATTTAATGTTGTCTTGTTATTTATATATTTGTACATGCATGCATATATATATATATGGTTATATATATATATATATATATATATATATATAATTAATTAATTAGATTTTTATTTAAAAAAGTATATAATTTAAAATTATTGATTAATAAAATTTTTAAACATGTATATATACACCTAATTAAATTTTAAAGGACTTGATCAAAAATTAAACAAAATTTTTAACCAAATATCTAGAAGAGAAAGAGAAGAGAGGAAAACAAAAACAAAAACAAAAACAAAAACTTTTTGGCGTTGTGAGAATAAAGAACGTCAGAAAATTGACGTTTCACTGTTCAAAACGTCGAATTTTCTCGACGTGGCAATAAGGCTATCGGAAAAGTTTTTTTTTTTGCAAAAATTAAAAAAAATTCAAACTTATTCTTTGAAGTTTTCTTCCTATATATATATATATGTACATACATGCACTATGGTCTTTTTTTTTTTTAATTTCATGTTTTACCAAGTATTCAATGCATCTACAAAAAATTAAAAAAAAATCCAAATTTATTATTTAATGTTGTCTTGTTATTTATATATTTGTACATGCATGCATATATATATATGGTTGGTTTATATATATATATATATATATTAATTAATTAGATTTTTATTTAAAAAGTATATAATTTAAAATTATTGATTAATAAAATTTTTAAACATGTATATATACACCTAATTAAATTTTAAAGGACTTGACCAAAAACTTAAAATAATTTTTAACTAAATATCTACAAGAGAAAAAAAAAAATCTCAAGAGAGAAGAAGAAAAAAACTTATTATAAGCGGAGAGAAAAAAAATTCATATTAATAATATCAGAAAAATTCATTAAAATTAATTACAATTTTAATTA